>OY856412.1:554299293-554899293 GCA_963693085.1 Alisma plantago-aquatica
TTTCTAAGTTCAAAACATATTTTATTATATTTTTCTAACTTTTAAATTATTAGTTATAAATTTTGCAAGTTATTAGTTATTTAGGAAAATCCATTAAAATCACTTTCTTATAACATTAGATTCATGCGACAAAACCAGTACCATTAGCCCATATTTTTTTAATTTCAAATCATATTTTATTTTATTTTTCTGAGCTAGGAACAATTAGTAATGAGTTTTACAAATCTAACAAATCATAAAATTCCAAAAAGCCAACTAATCAACAGAGAACCTACGAGAGAGAGAGAGAGACTGGGCCCTACATGACTTGGCCCAATCAGGTGTGGCCAAGTCACCCAGTCAATGCTAACGAGACCCATGTGAAATCAAAGGAAACAAAAGGGTAAAATGACGTTTATGCCTCTGGAGCAAAACACAAGAAAAGAGGAAGTCAGGAGGATAGAACAGCAAATTCATTGTGAGAATTGCTCCTCCCTCATAGCCAGTCATGGCTGCAACAACCTGAAGTAGCAGTAGGTTGTGAATTTGGGCAAAACCCAATGTGGATATAATACAACGATATGATGAAAAAGGATCAAAGAAAGCACCTTCAAGAACTCACCTCTCTGCATGATTAAAGATCGGTGAAGCCAAAAACTCAGAGGAGATGCCGCAAGGTAGCAAATAAAAGAAGCTCAGTGGTGGTCGATCATGCACCCAATGAGGAAATTGAGACAAGGGAAATCCTTCATGAGGTCAAATAGAATTGGACAAGGGGTCGGATATTTATAGGGTTGTCTATCAAGGTTTCTACAACCCAACACTTCGAGAAGGTGGAGGTGAGAAAGAGGAAAAACTCGAATATCCAGAGTTAGGGTTCAAGTAGGAGATCAAAACAATCAGAATCGAACGTCAAATTTGATGGTGAAGGATTTTGGAAAATGACAAAGAGTCGAAGGAAAGACAAGAGAAAGATAAATCAACGCATTGTTGCGAAAAGGGGGAGGTCTGACTGGAGGTAGGAGATAATCTCCCCTCTACCATATCCTCATCCAAGGGTCATAGTGAAAGCATGTATAAAAAAACTGAGAACCACAAAATCATAGTGTGACTGCGTGACAAAATAATAATTTCCAATCTAATTTTTAATAAAGTGTGGATACATTATTGCCTTTTTTATCTCTCCTAAAAAAAGGGTGCAAACAAACTCCAAATTCCATGAAATTTTGCACATATGCCAATTAAGGCATGTAGATTCTAATTATGCTATTAGATTTGCCTTTTGAAGACTTTTAGTGTGTTAAATAAACTAAATCCTATTTTCTCTTTCCTCCTTCATTATTGACTTTATGATTCTTTAAATGTTATGGAACTTCACCCACAAGTCATATTCAATGTGTTGGAATTTGCCATTAATTTTACATGTCAGAGTTGTTTGTATATTTATTTAATATTTTGAAGGTTATACATACTTTCTCTCTCCTGATTTCATCTTTTAACTTATCCTTTTCCAAATTGGATGAAAATTCACCCAAAGTCTATATTTATTATATAGATTACAAATCTAAGATTATCTTCCTCTTTTGGGGTCATTTATTATTTTATTTGATATTTTGGGGAAAAATCCGATCTTCTCTTTCCAAATTGAATTAAATTAATTATTATTATGTGAATTGTGTTAAACTTGACTCTCAAGGCAGACATAATTCTTAAATTAGATTCCATTTTTGGGATTTCTTTTAGTGAGTTATGTCACAATTAATATTTGTGGACATTATTACTTAGGTTATCATATTACTTCACTATTATCATTATTATTCATCCAACTATGTTTCATAGCTTAATATTTCTATCAAAAGGTTTGGGCATGATTATCTTGCTCAAAATTAGATATTTATATAAATTAATCATTTATGTGACATATTTGATGTGGTTAAGTGATTTATTCATGTATTAGCTTATTATGTTTACACTAACATCTTCTAGATCAAACCTCAACCATGTTTGGCTAAGCCCAAAAGGTCAAACTTCTAGGGTAGGGTTTAATATCTAGTATGTTACAACGATGCTTTTCTAAGACAAGGATACCCAACCACCCTTTCAGGACCAAGGGAGATAACAACCAAGCAAAGGACTTACCCACCAAGACCAAGAGTCTTCAACCTACCAAAGGACTTAACCACTTGAGCAAGGAATCTTCCACCTTCACCAAGGACTTACCCACTCTTGCTCCAAGTCTTTAGCCTTCAAGGAATTACCCACTCTTCTTGGATCTTCAGCCTTTGACTTCAACTTTGCCAAGGAGAAGCTTCCACCAAGGACTTACCCACTTGAGCAAGGAGTTTTCTGCCTTAACCAAGGGCTTACCCACTCTTGCTCCAAGTCTTCAGCTATGATCTTCACCAAGGGACTCCTTCCCTTATTCTTCTTCACATATATTAGCTAAGAGAGAGAACCTTCATCTTCACGGTTGAATGAGAGATTGGGAGTTGGTGGAAGTGATAGCCTTATAAGACATACATGTAGGTAGGGCTGGCAATAGGGTTGATTTTAGGTCAATTTTGGGTTATATGTTTACAAGTCTTTAAATTGAATATTAAAATAAAATCTTCAAAAAAATGAATTTTGGGTCATTTCGGGTCGGGTCTGGCTTATTCGGGTCTCATACAACCAAAAATGTTCACAAATGAAAGAAATTAGGTTTGGAATAAATTGCACATTTTTGGGTCCTGTCGGGTCAAAAATTGCCAGCCCTACATGTAGGACCAACTCTCTTACAAATATCCTACTCACTCTAATGGATGATGCAAGTGATTAAGCTTAGATATAGAGAGAGGAGGTTGTAGGATCAATCAACTATAGAATAGGAACCTCATTAGAGTTTTGCATTGAATTCTCAACCATGGAATGAAGCCCAAGGGGTCCAATTTATAGTTAGGGATGCCTATTAGCCTTTGAGAACACGTAAGAATGAAAACTAGCCATTTTGTGGCTTGCAATGGATATATTTTTTATTGTTGCAACTCCACAATGGCTAGAAACACTTTTCTACACTTTTCCATACAGTGCTATCGGTCGAGTTTCTATAAAGATAACTCGACTGATCCCATTAAGTGACAAAACCAATTTAGGCCATCAATTGAGTTTGTCTTGGGGTAACTCGACCAATCCACTTAAATCAATTTTGTTCTATAGAGGGATTAGTCAATTTCTATGAAATGGAAACTCAACAGATCAAAAGTCATTTTCAAAATCCAATAAGGATCGGTCAAATTTACAACTCAACCAATGAACAACCTGATGTAAATTTTAGAAAATGGCTTTTGAGTGCTTAAATATTTGATCGGGTGCTCCTGATTTTTTCTAAGCTTAATTACAAGTCATACAATCATTACAAGTGAGTTACAACATGATACTAAAGGATTTACATCATATTCTGAAAACATGCACTTGTATTGACTTTGACTTGTCTTTTCTCCAAGTTGAGATGTGCAAGTTAGGGCATTGGGAGTGTGTCTATACATAATCCGAAATCACTCAAGTAGAGACATTAGACACAATTAATTGGAATGGTTTAGTCATCATCAAAACAAGGTTTAGCCAATTTAGACCTAGAGTCAACATTGCTAACATGTTGGATTAGCACTTTGATGCGCATAAACTACACATTGAAAATGCAAGTGTGTGTATCAATATAATATTGTAAAGAGGCTCGGATATCAAAAATAGGGAAAATGTGTATCCAGATTCTACTACTAACAATGACCCAATTAGCTAGGCCTAAAAAAGAGTGAATTGGTTGTTTAAATGACTAATTTGTAAGAATTACAACTAAGATTAATGGTTGTGATCACAATTAGAATGAATTCCTTAGTATTATGGTTTCACTATAGTTCACATTGCAATTAACATCATTTCATTAATATTAATTTCTGCTAACCCTGGACAAAGAGACTTATAGCAAGAATTACCCATTCTTACAACGTAATTCACTACCTAATCTAATACCAATCCCACTCTCATAGGAATTATGTTATTAGTTAGGTGATTTAATAAAATCTTTGGGTTATTCTCTTCACACTTGTAGGCCCTCTCTTGAGGTGCAGTATAAAATTGTAAATCTATGAGTTTTCCAACCCTTAATCCCTCTCTCAAAGAAATTAATGGTCTAAATAACTACCTATGGTGATAAAACACAGATAATTCATGATGCTCTCATAGAAATATATCCAGAAATTAAGAGAAGCATGGATATTAATTCATAATTGTCAATTACAATGCAAAACTGGGCTACTCCTCGGTCCTAAGGAACAAGGGGATTAGCCCCACATGATTTTAGTTGCTTTACACATAGAAGAAGAAGAAAGGAATGATGAAAACATCAAGAATAAGGAAAACCCCTTGGAGACAGATGGTATGGATGGTTCCTTCTGAAAAACACTATGATTTGTCATCTTATGACTGCAAATCAGGCCACTAAAAGTCCTTGAACCGCTTGAAATGTTGTTGTCTCCTCTCCTTTCTCTCTTCTCTATTCTCCTCTTTCATACAATTGTATATGGTGTGATAATTAGGTCTGACCAAACTCTCCCTTAGTCATAGAAGTGAATTAGGGCGGCATTAAGACCCAACTGTTAGATTAACGATTATCTTTAATATGGCATGATTGTGTCAGGTCGACACTACCGATAGGGTGTCAATAGTATCGACACCCTCGATTAATTGTGAACCATTGTAGTTGTCAGTACTATTGAGATTCCTATGGGTAGTACTGAGATTTTCTTTGACCTTATGTGTTGGATTTTTAGTTTGATTTGGTACCATCGATCTTACCAGTGGTGGTACCAAATCATCTCTTGAATGCACCTGTTGAACATTGTTTGTAGTACCGATTCCTCTATCGGTACTTTTGATTTTTCTCTCAAATTAACCTATTCCTTTTTTGTCAAATGTCAGTACCACAGCCAGGTATGTCGGTAGCACCGAGCTATGTTGTTTCTTGTAGAATCGGCTAAAATATGACAATAACAAAATTAAGCACCAAAATAATATAAATCAATCAGGAATAGTAAAAATAACAATTATTTGATGCAATTAAGTGTTACATGACAAAGATGGTAAATGATGCACAAATGATATCAAAACAAATAATAAGTGCACAAAAATCCATAATAAACAGCCTATGAAAATGATAACAATTTAGTCATTAAACTCCCCTAAGCTTAAATGTTGCTTGTCCTCGAGCAACACACCCTCAGATCTATTTGAGACAAGTCAGTAAAAGGACACAAGATGTAAACTTCCATACTCAACTACCCCCATCTGGCGGTCCCAAACCTGCCTTTGAAGATCACTAAACAATGCACTACTCTGAACTAAACGAAATATCCATAAGAGATGCCCATCCTTAGATCAATGAAACACTATCAGTAGAGCAGTTAATATATAGTCAATCAGGAATTTGCTTGGTGCATCATGTGATTCCCTATCTACATTGCTCTTTCCTAACTACCAACTACTTCAAAGTGGCTCTCCTTATAAGAATGCATAAATGAGGAGATCAATCATTTTTATGGCCTACCATAAGAGAAAGGGATGGAATGAAGAAGGTGGCTTATGAATATTTGCAAGTAACATCCAAACCATTTATGCAAAAATAAACATGATGAACCTAACATGGTGGAAGTGAGTAAATGCATGTATCCTAATGCCTACTATTGTGGGTGGAATGATGTATGCACTGAAAAATTGATGACAGTGAAATAAAGAATGCATCATGTACATGAATTCATCTTATTTTTAAGAACATCCAGAGCTAAGCTAGGGTATCCTTCCTACTTCTTTATCAAAATTTTCTTTCTTCTCTTTTTTTCATTCACCCATGTTTTTAGCATGATTGAAGAGCATGCTCAGGCTTCACTACACTAATCAAAATTTTCTTTTGTTTCTTTTTTAATTTATTTTAAGAGGTATGGATGTGTATCCCTACACTTTTAATTTCACAATAAAATACATAGATACATGGTGTAGCATGAATGATGCAAAAAGTATGAAATCTACATGGAATTTGTTATGCAACTAGATGATATGCATAAGAGCTTTTCTCTTCTTCTTTTTTTTAGTTTGTAACTAATGCAATAAACAGAACTAACTATCATGTCACTTATTATGCCATGCAATGCAACGAAAAGGAAATGATTTGGGTTACTTGATCATTTTAAAAGTGGTGGATCAAAATGGATGGAAAATCGATGGAATCAAATAATTAAGAGACATTGATATGTCCCTCTACTACTGACCTGTGTATAGGGTCTTAGGATTTCTTTCTAAAATTTCAATTTATGATCATGTTAATTATTTGATCAACTCAGGCTCAAACCCCATCTTCATCCACTTTACATGGATAATTAATATTTCCATTCATATCAAATGTCCATAAGCTGACTAACCCATACACTTCCTCTAGGTAGTGTCACTCAAGAATTTGCAACTAAGCCAATTTTTTTCATTTTTAAATTTTTGCACTGACATAGAAGGACAGACTCTATGATGACAAATATAGAAATTATGCATCTACTGATCCACAGTTACACTAGATAGATGTGGATCCTACAACTCAGAATAATAAAGACTAAAATGATAATGGAGACTAAAAAACAAATAAAGGATAGAGATTTGGTGGTTGTGGCATGGTCGGGCCATAGGGGTAGAAAGTCCCTAGAAAGTTTGGGGTGGAGGTGGCATCTCTGGAAGCTATAGATAGTCACCAAAATAGACTTGACTCCAATATTTTTGAAGAAAGGATATTGATAGCTCTCCATCCTCTGCAAATGAGTATACATCTTCTCATGGTTGGCCAGGAAAAGTCACTCGTTCTCGAAGATGGCATACTGGTTCTGGTATATCTATCCTTGGACATCTTTAATGCCTGCCAATGTTGTCGTTTGATGTTGTTTCCCCTACTGTATCTCCTATAACATCCCATACATACATGCCATTGAGTATGGGTCTTCATCCTGGGCAGGTGGTGGAGCATAATAATTGGAGGCACCCTATTATCTGGAGCGCTTTCGGATGACTCACCTCCTCATGAATGGGATGGTGGCTTCTTCCTCCTATTCTTCTTCATCTTCTTGCTCCTACTCTTAGTTCTGTTAAGCATTATCCTCTTCTTCTTCATCTCCCTCCACGGCGTCATCTTTCAGACACCTCATGAGGTTCACTCCTCGCAGGTTGAAGATGGGGTCAGGGAGTTCCCTCTCTTGGTACTGCTCCCTAAGTATACAATAGGCGTACACCTTCCCATGGTGCTCGGTGATGAGGTTGTCTATTTTGAAATACCCCAAATCAAACTTGGAGGATGTCTTAAAAGGCGTGGAGGTGGAGAAATCAAGGTTAAGTGCATTGCAACGGGAGTAATGAGCCCCCAAAGTGGATTGGGGGCTTTCTCTACACATGTCACTTTACCCCCATCATGTGATGCAGAAAGAAGGTGCCAAAGTCGAACATCTCTTCCCCTAAGCTTAATAAAGACCAGATGGCATAAAGGTTTGTCTGTTGCACCTTCCCCTGTCCTTGGATGGACCTGGTGAATATGGTATTGGTGAGGTAGTAGTGAAGGATGCGAACAAATATATGCTTGATGTCTGTGATGGAGTTCCTATCCCAGCTAATGGAGTAGCCCTATGGCAGATATGTCAATAGCCTCCATGCATTAGTGTATCTAAACTCACTGTTGGTGAAGCACACATCTCTAAGTGGCCACCCATAGATGGTGTTGAACTCCTTCAGCGTTGAATGGTGAGGGGCGTTGAAGAGGCAAAACTTCTCCCATCCTCACGCCATCCTTCCCCAAGCTCAGGGATGTAGTAGACTTCCAAGGAAGTCAAGAACTCATAGATGATTTCTTGATAGGTGGTCCAATCACCAAAGAAAGGGTGATTGCCCACCAAACCTTAGGCTGTGAGGACCTGGCAGAGGTTGTCAGTGAAGATGATAGAGTCGAGGAAAGCATGGTCTCCATACCATGTCAAGATGAGCTCTTAGTTCACCAAGCCTTCGTGATCTTCCTGTGGTCAATGTTGAGGTGAGCAATGTGTGTTGGCTTGGGGACCAACATGGTGGTTCATGTCACTGAGGATTGTGTGGATGCCATCGACCTGGTACAAGAAAGGGGTGGAGAAGAAAGAGCTCAGTGAAGACTTTAAATGCCTAGGAGCACTTGCACTCTTCATCTAGTAGAGTATGTGGTGTGGGTGTGATTTGAGAACCACCCACACCCTTCCTTTAATAGCTGTTGAATTCCGTTCAGGAACCCCATTGGTAGTACTGACGTGGGTGTTGGTAGTACTGACTTCTTCCCCACAATCTGTGTGAATTGGTACCGACTGTTAATACCAATGTCCCTCGTTTGTTGATTTCGATGTGTGTGGATCATCCTACGTCAGTAGTACCGATGGATGTCCCTACAATACGTATCTTTGTTTTTGTGAATTACTATGACCCTTGTGTATCTAATAAGGTTATGTAATACCCTACTGGGAGCTAGATCCTATCAATTTCAATACTCGCGCTATCTTCTTACAATTGTTAGAGTTGAAATTTTGGCACAATCAATATAGGAGGAGGTGAAGGACTTGATCACTCTCACATGACATTATGATGAAAACTCATGGTAATGTTTCTAAAGGCAGGAAGCGATCATCAATCCTTTAATCTCTTATTTCTCTTTTTAGTGATATTCTTTCACTTTCTTAACACTTCCTGGTATGACATTAGTTGAAATAAGTTGCAACTGGCCTCTTCTCCTTCCAGTATGGTTTACTCAATGTAATTGCTTGTTGATTATAATCTTATGTCCTTACTTCTACATAGATAAATTAGGGGATGGAACCATAATATTCTTGATAATATAATATTTTCAAATTTGTGCAATGCATGAAAATGCCCAATACTATATAACACAAGAGCATAGGAGGTGTTTTATTCCTTTTTGTTTTCTTTTATTAATCAAAATCACAAATTCATTTTTGTATTCTAATAATACCACCGTCTTAGAGCATAGAAGGATTTGAATGCAGTTTTCTCCCCTTAGTATTTTAAATCAAAGATTGGTCTCTATGTATTCTAATAATGCTATATCAAAGGTTGTGGGAGGGGTCATATGCAATTTTTGCCTTTAGTTTATTTTTTTAATTTGGAATAGCCCTTTTTGTACTTTATAAATAAAGGTAGTGAGAGGTGTCTTGCAAATTTTTTCCTTTAGTGTTTGAATTACCAATTGGTCTTGTATGGTCTGATAAGGTTACATGTATAGGTGTAATCTAAGTGGGCTCCTACCAATATACAAAATGCATTGCACCATCTGTTTGCGGTTAGTAGGGTTGGATTATGGGTATCAATGTCGGATGAAATGGAGTATGTAGTTGTTTTGACACGATGCCACTAAGGGTATTTATGAAAATGTTGAGATGTCCATAAGTGTGCAGTATTCCTATAGATGTTAGTCAAAGTCAGTCCTCTATTTATCCCTTACTTTTTCTTTTTTTGCATAAGCAAGGAGGCTATCTATTCATTATGTCCTCCTCTTGAAAGCAAACATATTATCACTACAACCATTGTCATTTGAATGTGAAATGAATGTGGTAGTACTACTACCATTACAATTATCTTCTTCCAAGCATACACTAACAATGTTCGGAGGTCTAAAGTACATAAAGATGCCATGTTTATTTTTTAAATGAAACTTTGCCAAGCTATTGGTAGCAATGTTGTATTTTCTGCTCACATACTTGATTAACCAACACTTATTCTCCTTGATACTTTGTTGTATCATGTAAATAAATACAACAAATTTAGGGTTATAGTTCGATTTCATCATCAACATACTTTTGGCCATCTTAATGTATTTTTCTGGCTCCAATCATTGTAAGGAGAGTGTTTGAGCCTTTTTTGATGCTAGATCAATGGCTACCAACTCAGCCTGCATAGCTACTTTTGCTATAGTACTCTAACCATAGCCTTCCATCCACACGTCCCTATCGTATCTTAGGACCACTACTATTGAAGTCGTACCTCTATCAATCACAACATCTGTGTTCATTTTGACAATTCTAGTTACATGATTTCTCCATTGTGGTGTCTCAACTTGCATTGTAGACGTTGAACTTGTGATGTTCTCATACTTCCATGCATGCCTCAAGAGTTCCACTACTTTTATAATGAACTAGGTATGGTGTTGGATAGGTTTCATGTTCTTATCAAACACATGGGTGTTCCTAAAGGACTGGGAATACCAACACATAATCATGAAGCAATTTTGTTGGGTGTCCTCTCTATCAATCCCGCTTATAATCCAAGTCCTGAGATCCATATTGAGAAAACCATTGGGAAAGCTACCCTTAAGGAATCCCCTCGAAACCTCAATTACATATTTATTATATTTGATTTCAAGTATATTGGTCTCTTTGTGCTCCTTGCATCTTTGATTGATGATTTCAATAGCAATATGTCTTCGAACATGTCTATTGTTTGTCAGAATTACATTGTGCTCCAGTATCAATATGAAGAACTTGACCTTGTGGACATCTTTTCTCTAAATTATGCCCCATTCTCCTTTAACACTGATATCCTTATGTTTATGGAGGATATGATATACAGAATTGGGTGTGTATGGCCTATTTTTGGATGTTGTCCATACACTAATATCTTTGATATCAATCTTGCCTAGTGGGTCAATGCACCAGATGTGGAGAACAATATCCTCTGGCAACCATCTTATCAAGAAATCTTCATCCCACTTTCCATTATAAGTGATAGTACTAGCCACCCATAGGTCTGTTACATCCTCAGGGTTCTCCTTAAGGCCACATGATCGAGTAGGTTCTTCTGGCTCCAGTCATCCATCCAGAAGTTTGTAGTTTCTCCATTCATAACCTAAATGTAGGAGTGATCCTGGAAGATGTATTTCCCCTACAATGTGGTGTGTGCCATTTGTGACACATTGACATGTTCCCTATCATGTAATTGATGTATTTTAAACACATGAATTGACACCAAATTGTGTTTCTATGAGAAGAGAGTGGCCATGTTTTCTTCATAAGGAGAGTAAGATTACATTTTCTCACAGTTCTTATACCCAACCCTCCTTTCTTCATGTTGCTTGTAACCTTGTCCCATGCTAATAGGGATATTGGGTTAGCTTTGCAGTTACACCCCCCCATAGAAATCATTTGATGCCGCCATCTATGTTATCACATAGACTAAGAGGTAGCAGTGTTGTTTGGATTATATATGTAGGAATGGTTGTAAGAGTGGACTTAACCAGGCATCAATGACAAGCAAGTGACAAGCATTTGGCAGCCCATCCATTAATTATCAAATATACTCTTTCTAGGATCTCAGAGTATGTTTTCTTCTTCACTTTATAGTGTATTCTAGGTACACTGAAGTATTTGCCTATATTTGAGGTTTCATTGAACTTGCAAATCTTTTTTACTCTTCTTCTAATTCTGCAAGGCACACTAGTTGTATAGAAAACCTAAGTCTTCTTGATAGAAATGGTTTGACTTGACACTTTCTCAAACCTTATGAAACAACTCTCAATGGTTTGCATCTGTTTGCTTGTAGTTTGACCATACAAAATCAAATTAATTCACAAAGCACACATGTGACAATCTGATCTTGTTTCATCCTAGAGTAACATGTTCCCATGCTCCACACAACATGAGTTCTTTGGTCATCTGACTCATCCTTTCAATCCATAGAACAAATAAATATGGGGATAAAGGGTCTCCCTACCATAACCCAAGAATTGCTTTGAAAGGTCCAGTGCTATTCCCATTCCACAAAACTAAGCAATCCCATGTAGTCATGTAGTTCATTATATATGTGGTTATATTAGTTGACAAAGCTAGGTTTTATAGCATATCTCAAATAAACTACCATGATAGACTATCGTAGGATTTAGATAGATCAAGTTTTATGGTCATACACTTAGACCCCTTACTCCTTTTCATTGGGTGTATTTCTTGGGTGATGGTAACATTATCTGCTATCCTTCTCCCCAGAACAAAAATACTTTGAGATTGGGAGATCCATTCAGGTAGATAACACTTTAGGCATTCAACGACACCATTAGATGTTAGTTTAGGGCATATATTGTTCAAAGAAATTAGTTGAAGTTGTTCACAAGATTTTGGCTTTGGCACCTGTGGAATCAAAATGATTGTAGAATTGTAGAGTTCTTTGTTGAGAGTGGTGCAGCTGAGAGCATGGCGGACTATGTTCATGATAGAATCCCCTACCTTGCCCTAGTTTCACATGAGAAAAAGTCTATTTATACCACATGGTCTATCTTCTTTATACATATTCATTTCCTTAAGGATGTCATAAACCTCCTCTAGTGGATACTCTATGGTGGTACTTGTTGATACCTATTCAATTTCTCAAACATGCCAGGGATAGACACTATGTCAATTCTGTCTCCAACTTTAGGTTCAATTAGTAATTTCTGGAAATGGTTGTGCACTAACTACTTAAGTTCAACTTCTTCACTGATCTACACCCTGTTATAGTTTTTAAGCATCGATATAGTGTTTAATCTCTTGCATTGTTTGACAAAATCATTGTAGAACTTTGTGTTAATATCTCCATTCCTGCTGATTGATGTGGTTTTTTTGCTTCCACTCCTCCTCCTCCTCTTTAAGTACCTTGTCTAGCTTAGCTTTCATATCTAAGAAGATAACATCATTGGTAGTATTGTACCTTTAAGCCAGTTCTTTTTTGAGTAATCTTATATTTCTCAGCAATTGTTCCTTATTTCTTCTTTTATGCTTTAAATTATTTTAGTCCCAACTGGTAATAGAATTTTTATCTCTATCCATCATGTCATTGAAACTCACACTATGATCCCAGTGAGTTTCTAGTAAATTTTTGAAATTTTCATCATGACATCAGGATGCTTTGGCTAGGAATCTCTACTGCATCTTCCTTCTTTGTGTAGGTATAACCAAGAGAGGTGAATGATCAAATTGTAACCATGGTAAGTGTTCTACAATGAAATGTGGATAAGCTTTGATGAGGCTATCATTGGCAACAACACAGTCCAATCATTGCTAGAGTTCACCTTTTTTGAAAGTGAACTTGGGGCTTGAGAAGCCTATTTTAAATAGGCTAGCCTCCAATAAGGTCTCCTGGAATGTCTTGGATTCAACATGGTTGTAGTGTATGCTTCCACTTATTTCCCCTAATTGAGTTGTAGTACTCAAATCGCCTAACGCAATCCATGACTTTTTGAAGCAAGCCTCCATCCCAAGTATATGTTTTCACTGCAACCTCCTGATTGTGATATGTGGACTTGCATAGACAAAGGTGATCAATATGTTTTTGTTTATACAACAAGTGATGGAATTTCCTATTATAGTTGATAATTTTGACATGGCAGACATTCTTATCCCAATAGAACCAAATACAGCCTGAAAAGCCTCTCGCCTCCACTCAGAAGGACTTGTTGAAGCCAAGTTTTTTGATAGTTTTAGCTACTTTAGTTCCACTAATCTAAGGTGCCGACTACTTTAGTTAAACTGGTTTAGAATTCTTTGACAACTTGACATGTTTCCGACTTCCCTATTCCTCCTATGTTCCAACACAAGATGTCCAACATTGAGGTACTTTGTGTTCTAATTGGACAAGATTCATATGTTAGATACAATAATTTGATTTTTCCTTATTCTACTCACTCACATTGGCATCTAATTCACATGTTTTAATACCAATATTCATCTCATTCATAATAGTTTGGATCTCTTTTGAGATTTTCCTTGGACTCCTTCATTGTGGTTTAGTCGAGTTGTGGTGCAATTTTTTCTTTGCGCTTCATTTTGGTTCACTACCTTTGAACTTCCCCCCTTCTGAAGTGGGTTGTACATTTTATTGAACTGGTCCATGCAGACGAGGAAATAGACTTCTTCTTCTTGAGTATACTTCATTCTACCCTTAGAGGCTTGGAAGTTAATGAATTGTGTTCCCACATGTAATGTAAGAAGTCCTACCTCAACGTCGATGAGCGCCCAAATAGTAGTAAGGAAGGGCCTGCCAAAAATGAGAGGGAAATGACTGTCTTCTTTTATATCAAGCACCACAAAGTCACAGGGGATGTAGAAATTTCTGACTTTGACTGGCACATCATCAATAATGCCAAGGGGTTTGGTGATGGAGGAATCCACAAGTTGAATACACATAGGAGTGGGTCTAGCATTTGTGAGACCAAGCCTCCTACACATGCTTAGAGGAATGATGGACATACTAGCCCCTAGATCAGCTAATCCTGAATAGCTAGTTCAATCTCCTATAGAACTAGTGATCCCAAAGATCATGGGTCTTTGCATTTCTTTGGCATCTTGCTTTGAATAATGTCAAATGTGGTTCTTGCTAGTTTTACAGTTTCATATTCTTCAATCGTGCGCTTATGGTTTATAAGGGCCTCAAAAAATTTCTTCCACTCAGGTAGGTCAGTCATGGCATCTAGAAGCGGGATGTTGATGCATAGTTTCCTCATGATATCCTTGAATTTGTTGAACCTAGAGTCCAACTAGGTTTTCTTCAACCAGACCACAAAAGGTATACGTGGCTTATACTCACGCACTTCTTCTTGAGTGGTTGGAGTGGTCAAGGGTTGTGGCACAATAACCTCATCATCTTCCCCTTGGTCAAAATCTATGAGGTGGGAAGTTTTCCTTTATGGTGTGGTAAGGTCAGATACGGTAGTAACAACTTTGAGTTGTTCCACATGCTCGGGGTTGGGTTCAGGTTGGCTGACAAATGTGTCGGCAGGAGGTTTTTGTTGAGCAAAGAGTAACTGAGCATCCATAGACTTCTGATGTGCTATTATGATTTTCTCTAAGGTAGAAATCCTATTATCAGTTACAGGAGTGGGGACATTCTGTTGAGGTGGTCGTGGAGGTTGATGAAGGTTTTGATATTGTTGTCCCTGGTGAGGTCCATGATGTTGGAAAATCCCCCTATAATTTCCTTGATTCTCTTAATTCCATTGGTTGTTATAATTGTTGGGAAAACATGGTGGTGGATGAATGTTGGCTTGAGGATGAGGTCATCTTTGTGGGGGAAATTCGAGATGAATTTTTGGCTCTTGAAGGGTTTCCATATTGGAATTCAGGATGATTTCTAGTTTGGTTGCGAGTGTAGTAAGCTTGACCCCAAATAATAATGATGGAGTTTAGGTTTTCCAATGGGTGGCCAACTGTCGACTACATAGGAGTGATGTAGAGATATTGACATTGAAGGGTAGCATGATCATACCCTTGGCATATCCCACATAGAGATTCAACAAACCTAACTTATTGAGGTTGCCTCTCATAGGAATTGAAAGAAGATTCTAGGTGATATTATTTCAAAGAAATCATCTTAAGGGATTCAACAATATTTTGAATGTCAGGATTTACCTCCGCCTTGGCTACCTTGAGGACTCCATTAGTTCCTCTTCTTGCCTGAGTTTTAGGGGCACATTTTACAACCTCCCAAGCACTATTCGATCTCTGAAACATGAAATTTTCTCCATATGAGGAATCAAGAAATTTATTGGTCTCATCGTCAACACCACAGTAAAATATCTCAATGAGTTGAGATTGGGAGATGTCATGATGGGGGAAGTGACGTAGGAGTTCCCTAAATCTTTCCCAAACTTCTCTTAAAGTTTCTCTGGGGACCATTGAAAAAAGAAGGATTTGTCCCCTGATCTCATAGGTAAGAGAAGGAGGGAAGTATGTATCTAAAAATTTAGTTTGAATCACTTCCCATGTAGTGACGAGGTTTTCACTCTCATGGCATTATACCAACTATTGGATGACCCTAAGAGAGAGTATTTGAAAATCCTAAGTGTAGTGGCATCTTTAGAGACACTTGAGATCTTGGTCAAGGAACTAAGGTTGGTGAATCGTAGGGGGTGATCTTGACAACTTTCGCCCTTGTTCCCAGAAAAAGGGTTGGCTTGGATCATGGTGATCCACTGAGTGTGGATCTCAAATTGGGGGGGGGCAATAATCACGGGTGGCACAACTGGGTGTTGTGCATATCTGGTTTTTGGAGTGGAAAAAATCTTTTAATTTTTTGTCTCTCGACCTCCCTCTAAGTGGCTTCTATGACCTCTTGCTCAGCGATATAGGTTGTGCGCAAATATATTCAAATATATTCGAGTGTAGAAACAAAATGTACTATTGGAATGGAAACTCATTAGAAAGAGGAGATAGGACTTCCATAATGTTACTCAGAAGGCATAAAAAATTAAAAGAAGTTTTTTTTAAATCTTTGGGTTTTGAGAAAATAATCAGTTTCCCCGACAACGACGTCAAAATTGCTACGCGTCGTTTTCACACCAATTCACTAAGATAATTATCTTAGACTTTAATCATTTTTTACTTTCTAGTTGAAACTAGTATAGGAGGTCGATCCCATAGGACAACATTTTTAAGATTCATTTTCTTTTAATCTCGATTGTTTTGAAATTATTTCTTTTTTTAATTCTTGAAAGATAGAAAGAATGTAAATTCCAATTTTGAGGGGGGGTTGTTAAACTAATGCAGGAAACTAAAGTGCAAGATGAATAAAAGAGTACACCAACAAGAAATGTAAACATTACACTAAGAAAGAAAAATAAGGAAAAAGGTGGTTAGCACATAATAAAAGATTACTAAGAAAGAGAACAATATTGCAAGAATTTAAAAGAAGGTGATTTGAAACAAGCGTTGAAAGAAATAGTTGAAATCAGATCAGGAAAACATTAAGGCTTAGGGGTTTTCACCGCCTTAACCAAAGTTTAGATCAAATAAAGAATATACGATAATTAAAAGATGAAAAGTGGGTACGTGAATTATTTGTAAATAAAACACAAAAATCAAACTCCACATGACTCATTGGTCCTGGCGTTCATGCTTTATAGTTCATCATCCCAATGGGGGTTTTTCCACAGTCGCATCCAAATCCCCATAAAATTGATTTATTTATTCTAAATTCCAAGTTCCACAGTCGCATTCGCTAGAATTAACTTGGATAAAAATGAGAGATCACTTAGTTAAATCGACGGTTTTCTAAACCAAAAGCCATTTGTATATATAAAAATTGTATAGACTATATCCGAATCTACACAATGGTCAAGGGGCTATTCCACTTGCCTCAATAAGAAGACTACTCACTGATCATGGCAAGAAATGGAGAAACAAAGAGAAAAAGGAGGTAAGCCATAGACCACAAATCCAGGGTCTATGAAGAGCCCAAGGTGGTGACAATTAAACGTGTAACATCCCTGACCTGGCTTATGGTATAAACCTAGAAATTTTTCTTAAGTAAGTTATTTATAAACTTGTTTTAATCTTTTTAAAAGTAATTAAGACTCTCCTTGAGTTTAATTTTCAAGTTTGAGCTTATTTGCAAACTATTTGGGCATTATATGATAGTTTGAGTGTAAATTTGCAATTTACCCAAGATGAGGGATATATTGCAATATGTCACATTTTGAACATGCTTCAAGTGCTTTAGCATCATAAGATAGATAATGATGCTAAAGGGGGATTGTGGAAAGCCTAAGTTCCAAGTTCGAGCTTGTTTGAATAATGTGTGTGCCTTGTGTACCAGTTTTGGTGCAATTTGCAATTTACCCAAAATGTACGGTTGATATGCAAATTACCACCTCTAGAGTGTCCCTACTATCTCTTAGAATCATCTAGAGGAGATAGAAATCAAGAGGCACCATGTTTGAATCATCTTTGAGTGGTAGCATTCTTAGTGATGAAAAGACCAAGAAGAGTTGTATAGTTGAAGCCTTTATTTGAGTTGTATCGAGTTATAGAGCTTATATGGGGATGCCTATCAGCCAAGGATCCATATAGGAGGTCCCATATCGTTTTGTAAATTCTTGGCCTTTGTCATGAAGGTTTAATCACCTCAAGGAGGTGATGGATATCAGCTTGCAACTTTCCTTAGAAAAAGTGTATCGGTTTGTGAATAAAGTGATGCTGAGTTGAAATATCTTACGCAACAAGATAACTAAGGGCCAAAATCTTATTCCTCGATTATCATCAAGAGTTTTTCATGTCAATATAAATATTCATGCATGGACACATGTCAACCATTCATGGACACATGGCACCTAGTAGTGTAAAATGATGACACCTCACATACACTCTTTTTCATGAACCACAACTATATATACCATTCCTTTCTCCTACTAGTGATTTTTTTAATCCCACCACCCTCTTTCTCTAAGATATCATTCATATAGTCTTTTTATCATGCATAGGTTAAGGGTTATCATGCATAGAGACTTGGTATCGGTCGTAGCAAGGTGATATCGGCCATAGCAAGGTGATATCGGCCATAGCAAAGTGATATCGGCCACAAGTGAAGGGATATCGGCCACAAGTGAAGGGATATCGGCCACAAGTGAGGGGATATCATGCATGAGTGAGATGTATCATGCATGGTTCTAAGGAATAAGAAGGATCTCAAGTCTTAACCCTGAGGTCAATCCATGATCATCTTCAACCTTGGCTTAAATCATGGATCTAGGGTTGTGATCTTCCTTTCTTTTCTACTTCACCAAATACTTATTCATGGTGATTATTTGCATATAGAGGAGTTGTGAAGCTCATGTTCAACCTTGGTAATGTGAAGCTTTGGATATTGGATCTTGAAGCTTTGAAGTTGTTCTTGAGGCGGGTTATATAACTTGAACCCAATCATGTTATTATTCATCGTCAATCTTGCCATGCTTGATGATCTATTTTCAATTTTGAGTTTTCTTGAATAATGGATGAATCCATGAGTTCTAATAGTCCTATGCAATTGTTTTCCATGAAATAGAACAGTAAGGAACGAAGTATAGAGCTTGATGATGATGACATCATCATGGCTCAACCCGATATGGTGTGAAGCATACACACACCTCTTTGCCCGATATGGTGTGGAGCACACACACACACCCCTATGCCCAATATGGTGTGAAGCATACACACACCTCTTTGCCTGATATGGTGTGAAGCACACAAACCTCTATGCTTGATATGGTGTGAAACATACACACACCTCTATGCCCAATATGGTATGAAGCACACACACACCTCTTTGCCCGATATGGTGTGAAGCACACACACACCTCTTTGCCTGATATGGTGTAAAGTACACACACACCTCTTTGCCCGATATGGTGTGAAGCATACACACACCTCTTTTCCCGCTATGGTGTGAAGCACACACACCTCTATGCCTGATATGGTGTGAAGCACACACACACCTATATGCTCGATATGGTGGAAGCACCTCAATCCAATATACTTGATTGAGTAACACATGAAGTGTGTTATGTCAAATGATACATTAAGATATATAGATTTCAATGCATTATGATAATTGTAAGCTGATGTACCTTGAGAGAAGGATTGAGCCAACTTGATAAAGTATGATGTAATCATTGTCCTAGAAAGGATGAGAGAGAAACTCATACTTTGTGTGTTAATCATTCAATGAGCATACATTGATACCACTATATGTGTAGAGCTATGAATCGGGGTTTGATTCTTGACAATATGAATTAGGATTTTGATTCATGATAATATGAACTTGAAACCCTAATTTGTTAAAGAGGGAAACCCTAGCCCTAATCGGTGAAAAGGGAAATCCTAATCCTAATAGTGGAAAGGTTGTATTTCTCTTATGTTGCATGGTAATGATATGCACTTGATATTGTTTCTATCATGAAATACTAACCATGCAGGTATTATAAGATGATGAGCATAACCAGGTATGAGTTATGATGTTTCATATGATACAAATTAAATGGGTCTTGTGATCCATGTGAAATACTTGTGCAATAAGTATAATGTATACCTGGTCTGAGGACCTAGAGGTAATAGTTACCTAATAAAAGGTGACAATGTCCAGTGATGAACTAAGGGTTTGAATACCCAGATCTAGCAATCATGATGATGATACTGTTAGAGGATGAGAATTTCCAGAAATGTGATAAGGGACTGAGATCCCGAGTGTTACGCATTCAATGTGTTCCAAAGATTATGAAAAGTATTTGATAAATGTATTACACCTTTCTTTGTAGCATCTGTTATAATTCATGCTTCTAACTTGTTTGATGCTAAAAGATATAGTAATACACCTAATTAATCAAGTGGAATAGTATCATGTAGTGCCCAGGCCATAGATCCATTCAGTGTCAGGATTTGCTGAATGGTGAAATGAGTTTAACTCAGAGAGCATATTTTTTAATATGTGGGGGTGATGGACGAACATATCCTTACGTCTAGATGGGGATAGATGTGTTATCTCCCCAAAGAATGTCAGGGTTTCCTTGTGATCGCCCTGATGAAAATGTACCAAGGATTGATGTGATATCTCCTCGAAGAGAGTGCATGTTGCAGTTGTAGCTCTTTAGAAAAGATGTCGTTGTACCCCAGCAAGCTAGTTGCAGTTTGACATGTGGCCACTGCCAGTGGTCTCGTACTGACCAAGACGGGTGAGATCATGGCAGTCGGCTCTTCCATTGACCTTGTATGGTATCGATGCTTTATGTAGCTGTGGTCGATTGGAGCATGAGCGGTATACCTCATATCCTCTGGGAATAAGTGTGATTGTGAACATGTAATCAACCGTGTAGCGTATTTGCTTAAGGTATGAATATGGACACATTGGTTGATACTTCATTACTTTTATACATCTTAGATTGATAGATGTTATACATGTACTTCATATTCCTTATAAAGCAAATAGATGATCTATAGCTCTGTTATGAATAGTTGAACTTTTTAAACAATGCTATTGATTTGCGTTGCAATTAATCAATAATTAAACATGCTTATTTACGAAAAAGATCCTCTGCTTAGTTTTATACTATTTACCAGTGATAATAATATGGCTGGTGGAGAGTTATATATCTTGCTGGGACAATTGTCTAACCCTATGGGTTCTAACATTTTTTAAATGGATGTGGACGAGGAGGTAGAGATCGTACTACAAAGGGAGGAGAACAGCAACAGGGATAGTAGTAACAGCTCAGGTTGAGTGTGTTGTCTGTTGTGTCTTGTAGATAGATGTCCTATGTGTCGTCTCTGTACTCTCTGGTCCTTGGGAGTTAGTACGTAATGGTTTTATGAATGATCTGAGATTTTGGCTTGATTGCCTCGAGGTTTTATGTTGCTTATGTATATGTTTGGGCAAAGCAACTGGTATATGATATCCTTGAGATGAGATCCTACGATGTATGTACAATGTGAACCATGATGTATATATTGTTTTGGTTCTTTCTTTAACAGTTTCCTGGCAAGGATCTCTTTGCAAAATGG
This sequence comes from Alisma plantago-aquatica, assembly GCA_963693085.1. Taxonomy (NCBI): domain Eukaryota; kingdom Viridiplantae; phylum Streptophyta; class Magnoliopsida; order Alismatales; family Alismataceae; genus Alisma; species Alisma plantago-aquatica. The sequence goes on from OY856412.1 coordinate 554,320,635, forward strand.
TCTTAATTTTTAGTGATTTTCATTAATCCGCTGCTAATGGTTATTCTGCATAATTAATGGTGGTGATTTGGCTGTCGGTTTGATGGTGGGTCGTCACAAAGTTTTGGTATCATAGCCTAAGGATCACTGAGTCTATAGAGGCATAGGATTAAGGTTGTTGAGTCTATTCTAGTATCCTTCAATTTATCTTATAGTGACTTCTGCTCATATAGGAGAAGAAGTAAAGATGAAAGATGGTTGGAGCACACAAAGAACATGTTGTTGAGAGCAGTGTTGCTGCACCAGGAGGAGGTACAAGGGATCAGGCTAGAGAGGAATCAGTGCTTGAGAATCCTCATCTTGATCAAGCCATGCTAGAAAACCCAGCCTTTCATGCTCTTTTTGGGCAGTTCATAACCACAATGACGCATATGGCAGATGGATGCCAGCACCAGCACCTAGGGCACCAGTTCCCAATGAAGGACATAGATCTGGCAAAACCTTTGAGCATTTATGCTGGGTAGGAGCCATCGAATATGCTGGTACAGTTGACCTAGTAGACACAGATTCATGGCTCACTGAGCTGGAGAAAGATTTTAGAATCCTTAGCATTCCAGAGACTGGTAAAGTTGGGCATGTTGTATACCTTTTAAAAGGAAGCGTTGGTCATTGGTGGACCATTGAAGAAGAGAAAAGACATGGTGTTAAGGTTGGATGGTAGGAATTCTGACATGAGTTTGTCAGTAGATACTTTCCTAAGACTTATCTGGATGAGAAAATCTCACAGTTTGAGTGGATTAGACAAGGACCGATGAAGATTAGTGAGTATGAAGCTAAGTTTATGGAGCTTCTGTGGTTTTGTCCACACATGGCTACTACGAATGAGGACAGGATTCGACATTTTGAGAAGGGTCTAAATGCATAGTTAACCACACCTATATCTGCTCTAGAGAATAGAAAGAGGTTAGCCACCTTTGTGGATTCAGTTAGGCGGATAGAGAGGTCCGTGATTGAGAAATGTGAGGCAAATAGTAGGAAAGTACCTGCCCAGTTCTAGGGACATAGGTCTAGAAGTTTTAAGAAATTGAGGTATCCTACACCAGTAGCACCACAGAGGTTCAGTGCTCAGAAGCAATAGACATCAAGCAAGGGTAGAGGTCATAGTTTTCTACCCAGTGGTGCCCATAGCACAACATCAATGTCAGTGATATGACCATCTAGGCCGTAATGGGAGAACAGAGACTGCTTCAAATGTGGGCAAACAAGACATCTAATAAAGGATTGTCTAGTTAGAGATAGGGAGGTAACCCAACCAGTGAGGCAGAGTCAACAAGGCTCTCAGAGGCAACATTTTAGCAGTGGCTAATGAGGACGTGGACAGGCATCCCAAGCAAGTTCATCTGCACTAAACAACAGAGCATGAAGTCGACAACAAGCAACAGTAAGATTCTATTCTATGAATCAGTCAGAGGCAGTAGTCAATCCATGAGTCATGACAGGTCAGATGGAATTGTTTTATTCTGATATGTCTTCATCCTGCTTTGTATCTATTTGGTTGATCTGGGTGCTACACATTCCTTTATCACTCGAGAAGTGATTCATGACTGCAATATGACTGTCAGTCATAGAGCAGATAATCTGTTATTAGAAACTCCGTTAGTCGGATCTGTAGTGTTGCGAGAGGTATGTTCTCCTTGTTTTCTTTCATTTTCTATACACAACATTCAGGTGGATCTTATACCACTTGAGATGCACGGGTTTGATGTAATTCTTGGGATGGATACCTTAGAAAAATATAAGGTTGTCTTGGATTGTGGTTTCAAGCAAGTTATGTTCACAAACAGTGATAAGACATGGGTCTTTCAGTGGGATAGAAAGATTCTCCAACTTGTCTAGTATCAGCAATGGTAGCAGAGAGACTGATGCGACAAGGATGTGAAACAATCTTGGCACATGTAGTAGACACCAAAGCAGAAAGTCCTAGTCTTCTTGAAGTTCCTATGTCTGGGAATTCAAGGATGTTTTTCCTGAAGAATTTCCAGATATTCCTCCACCTCGAGAGATTGAGAAAGGTTTCATTCGACCGAGTACTTCATCATGGGGTGCTCTAGTTATTTTTGTTAAAAAGAAGGATGGGTCTATGAGACTATGCATAGACTATAGACAGCTTAACAAGGTAAATATAAAGAACAAATATCCTCTACCAAGGATAGATGATCTGTTTGACTAGTTGCGTGGTGCGACAGTATTATATAAGATAGATCTAAGGTCAGGATATCATCAGTTACGTATCAAGGAGAGTGACACACCTAAGTCAGCCTTTAGGACAAGGTATGGTCATTATGATTTTGTAATTATGTCGTTTGGACTAACTAATGCACTAGCTTTATTCATGGAGATGATGAATAGAATCTTCCATCCATTCCTTGATCAGTTCATAGTAGTATTCATAGATGACATCCTGATATATAGCGGAGATGGTCAACAATATGAACAACACCTTTGTTAAGCCTTGACTTTGTTGAGACAACACAAGCTATATGTTGAGTTTAGCAAGTGTGAGTTCTGGTTGTCAGAAGTGTCTTTCCTAGGACATGTTATATCTACTTTAGGTATCCATGTTTATCTAAAGAAAGTGGAATATATTGTAGAGTGGGAACAACCCAAGACACCAACTGAGATTCATAGTTTCCTAGGTTTGGCAGGTTACTATATAAGGTTTATTAAAGACTTCAGTTATGTAGCATTACCCCTAACTAGGTTGACCAAGAAGGATGTTCCTTTTGTCTAGAATGACAAGTGTTAGTGTTCTTTCAAGTTTTTGAAAGAAAGGTTGACTACTGCACATGTGTTGGTTTTACCTGAGCAGGGAAAGGGATACATTGTTTTCTGTGACGCCTCTAAGAATGGTCTAGGACGTGTTCTGATGCAGAGTGATCATGTAGTTTCTTTTTCTTCTCGATAGCTTAAGAAACATAAGGAGAATTATCCGACACATGATCTAGAATTAGCTGTAGTGGTCCACGTGTTGAAGATTTGGAGACATTATCTCTATGGATAAACATGTCAGATTTTCACATATCATAAAAACTTAAAGTACATCTTCTCACAGCATGAGTTGAATATGACACAATGTCGCTGGATGGAATTAATCAAGGACTATGATTGTACAATTGATTGTCATCCAAAGAAAGCTAATGTAGTGGCAGATGCACTGAGTAGAAAATCTTCATCTCCACCCACATATAAAGCATAGTTGAATTCATTAATATGCTTTAAATGGGACATGTTTATCTCTTTGAGACAAATGAATGTATAGCTAGAAGTATCTTTGTTAGCCGGATTGCTGGCCGATATGCATGTGAAACCTACTCCAAAACAACAGATTAAAGAGGCACAACATGTTGATATTGTGATTCAACAGATCAGGTCAGAGTATGGTAGTGAGAAATAGGATGATTTCCATGAGTCAGAGGATGAGATAGTTTGTTACCATGCTAGGATGGCAGTACCTAATGGCAATGACTTAAGAAAGATAGTTATGGAGGAAGCTCATTCATCCATGTATGTAATGCATCCATGGAGTACTAAAATGTATCATAACTTGAAAGATATGTATTGGTGGTCTGGTTTGAAGAAGGATGTAGTTGACTTTGTTATGCGGTGTCCAGTATGTCAACAAGTTAAAGGAGAACACCAAAATCCTACAGGAACATTACAACCCTTACCTATATCACAGTGGAAATGGGATCACATGACAATGGACTTCGTGGTTGGTCTACCTAGAATAGCCAAAAGTCATGATTCCATTTGGGTGATAGTTGATAGGTTGACTAAGACAACTGCTGAAAATCTTGCACATGTCTACATAGATGAGATAGTGCAGTTACACGGAGTTCCTGCTACAATTGTGTCTGATAGAGGTCCCCATTTTACAAGTCGTTTTTGGGAACGACTACATAAAGCCTTGGGTACGCAGCTAAAGTTTAGCACAACTTTTCACCCTCAGACAGATGGACAATCTGAAAGGACTATACAGACTTTGGAAGACTTTCTTAGGGCATGTGTTCTTCAGTTTGTAGGAAGTTGGGACTTACACTTGATCTTAATAGAGTTTGCCTACAACAACAGCTATCAGACTAGTATTGATATGGCACCATATGAAGTATTATATGGTAGACGTTATAGATCTCCGTTATTCTGGTATGAGATAAGAGAATACAAACTTTTGGGTTCTGAATTAGTGCAAAAAACAACTCAAAAGATTAAAGTAATACAACAACAGTTGAAGGCTGCACAGGATAGACAAAAGTCATATGCTGATAAACGTCGTAGACCTTTAGTGTTCCAAGTTGGAGACAAAGTGTATCTCAAGGTCTCTCCTTGGAAAGGTGTTCTCAGATTTGGGATGAAGGGTAAGTTAGCTCCTAGATTTATGGGACCTTACCCAGTGACAACACAGATTGGAAAAGTATCCTATAGGTTTGAGTTGCCACTTGAGCTACATAGACTACATCTAGTATTCCATATATCTATGCTGAGAAAGTGTCATCCTGATACATAGTTGGTGTTGCAACCTGTAGAGGTAGAATTGACTGAAGATATATCCTATGTGGAAGGTCCAATGATGATTCTTGACAAAATAATCAAAGAGTTGAAAAAGAAAGACATAGTTCTTGTGAAATTTCTATGGCATCATCGTGGTGTTTAAGAAGGCACATGGGATATGGAGGAAGAAATGAGGAGGAAGTACCCTTCTCTTTTCTCTTGAGATTTTGGGGATGAAATCTCTTTTAGGGGTTGATAATTGTAACATCCCTGACCTGGCTTATGGTATAAACCTGGAAGTTTTTCTTAAGTAAGTTATTTATAAACTTATTTTAATCTTTTGAAAAGTAATTAAGACTCTCCTTGAGTTTAATTTTCAAGTGCTTTAGCATCATAAAAGAGAGAATGATGCTAAAGGGGGGCTTATGAAAAGCCTAAGTTCCAAGTTAGAGCTTGTTTGAATAATGCTTGTGCCTTGTGTACCAGTTTTAGTGCAATTTGCAATTTACCCAAAATGTAGGGTTGATATGAAAATTACCACCTCTAGAGTGTCCCTACTATCTCTTGGCATCATCTAGAGGAGAGAGAAAGAAAGATGCACCATGTTTGAGTCATCTTTGAGTGGTAGCATTCTTGGTGATGAAAATACCAAGAAGAGTTGTATATTTGAAGCCTTTATTTGAGTTGTATCGAGTTGTAGAGCTTATATGGGGATGCCTATCGGCCAAGGAACCATAGAGGAGGTCCCATATTGTTTTTTCAACTCTTGGCCTTTCCCATGATGGGTTAAGCACCTCAAGGAGGTGATGGATATCGGCTTGCAACTTTCCTTAGAAAAAGTGTATCATTTTGTGAATAAAGTGATGTTAAGTTGAAATATCTTGCTCGACAAGATAACTAAGGGCCGAAATCTTATCCCTAGATTATCCTCAAGAGTTTTTCATGTCAAGATAAATATGCATGCATGGACACCTGTCAACCATGCATGGACATGTGGCACCTAGTAGTGTAAAATGATGACACCTTATATACACTCTTTTTCATGAACCACAACTATATATACCATTCCTTTCACCTACTAGTGAAATTTTTTGAATCTTATTACCCTCTTTCTCTTAGATATCGTGCATATAGTCTTGGTATCATGCATAGGTGAAGGGGTATCGTGCATAGAGCTTTGGTATCAGCCATAGCAAGGTGATATCGGCCATAGCAAAGTGATGTCGGCCATAGCAAAGTGATATCGGCCACAAGTGAAGGGATATCAGCCACAAGGGGTATCGGCCACAAGTGAGGGGATATCATGCATGAGTGAGATGTATCATGTATGGTGCTAAGGAACAAGAAGGAGCTCAAGTCTTAACACTAAGGTGAAGCTATGATCATCTTCAAGTTTGGATTAAACACTAGATCTAGGGTTGTGATCTTCCTTTTCATTTCTTCTTCACCAAATATTTATCAATGGTGATTCTTTACATATAGAGGAGTTGTGAGGCTCATCTTCAACATTGGGAATGTGAAGCTTCGGATCATGGAGCTTTGTAGTTGTTCTTGAGGCGGGTTATATAGCTTGAACCCAATCATGTTATTATTCACCATTAATCTTGCCATACTTGATGATCTACTTTCCATTTTGAGTTTTCTTGAATAATGCATGAATTCATGAGTTCTAATAGTCCTATGCAATTTTTTTCCATGAAATAGAATAGTAAGGAATGAAGTCTAGAGCTTGATGATGATGTGAAGCATACACACACCTCTATGCAGGTATTATAAGATGATGAGCATAACCAGGTATGAGCTATGATGTTTCATATAATACAGATTAAATGGGCCTTGTGATCCATGTGAAATACTTGTGCAATAAGTATAATGTATACCTGGTCTAAGGACCTAGAGGTAATAGTTACTTGATAAAAGGTAACAATGTTCAGTGATGAGCTAAGGGTTTGAATACCCAAATCTAGCAATCATGATGATAATATTGTTAAGGGATGAGAATTCCCAGTAATGTGATAAGGGACTAAGATCCCGAGTGTTATGCATTCAATGTGTTCCAAAGATTATGAAAAGTATTTGATAAATGTATTACACATTTATTTGTAGCATCTATTATAATTCATGCTTGTAACTTGTTTAAAAGATATTGTAATACACCTAATTAATCAAGTGGAATATTATCATGTAGTGCCTAGGCCATAGATCCATTCAGTGTTAGGATTTGCTAAATGGTGAAATGAGTTTAACTTAGAGAACATATTTTTAATATGTGGGGGTGATGGATGAACATATCCTTATATCCAGATGGGGATAGATATGTTATCTCCCCAAAGAATGCCAGGGTTGCCTTGTAATCGCCCTGATGAAAATGTACTAAGGATTAATGTGATATCTCCTCCAAGAGTGTGCATGTTGTAGTTGTAGCTCTTTAGCAAAGATGTCGCTATACCCCGGCAAGCTAGTTGTAGTTTGACATGTGGTCACTGCCAGTGGTCTCATACTGACCAAGATGGGTGAGGTCATGGCAGTCGGCTCTTCCATTGACCTTGTTTGGTACCGATGCTTTATGTAGCTATGGTCGGTTGGAGCATGAGCGGTATACCTCATCTCCTCTGGGCATAAGTGTGATTGTGAATATGTAATCAACCGTGTAGCATATTTGCTGAAGGTATGAATATGGACACATTGGTTGATGCTTCATTACTTTTATACATCTTAGATTGATAGATTTTACACATGTTCTTCATATTACTTGTAAATCAAATAGATGATCTATAGCTTTGTTATGAATAGTTGAACTATTTAAACAATGTTATTTCTTTATACTACAATTAATCAAGGATTAAACATGCTTATTTACAAAAATGATCCTCTGCTTAGTTTTATACTGTTTACTAGTGATAACAATATGACTGGCGGAGAGTTATATCTCTCACTGGGACAATTGTTTCACCCTGTGGGTTCCAACATTTTTTAGGTAGAAGCAGACGAGGAGGTAGAGACATATTGTAGATGGAGGAGAACATCAATAGGGATAGTAGTAACAGCTCAAGTTGAGTGTATTGTCTGTCATGTCTTGTAGATAGAAGTCCTATGTATCGTCTCTATACTCTCAGGTCCTTGGGAGTTAGTACGTAATGGTTTTATGAATTATCTGAGATTTTGGCTTGATTTCCTTGAGGTTTTATGTTGCTTATGTATATGTTTGGGCAAAGCAACTATTATATAATATCCTCGAGATGAGATGGTACAATGTATGTACAATGTGAACCATGATGTATATATTGTTTTGGTTCTTTCTTTAAGATTTTCCTGGCAATAGATCTCTTTGCAAAATGGTCTTAATTTTTAGTGATTTTCGTTAATCAGATACTAATGGTTATTCCGTGTAATTATTGGTGGTGATTTGGCTGTCAGTTTGATGGTGGGTCATCATAAAGTTTTGGTATCAGAGCCTAAGATTAGCTAAGTCTACAGAGACATAGGATTAAGGTTGTTGAGTCTGTTCTGGTATCCTCCAGTTTATCTTATAGTGACTTCTGCTCATATAGGAGAAGAAGTAAAGCTGAAAGATGGCTGGAGCACACGAAGAACATGTTGTTGAGAGCAGTGTTGTTGCACCAGGAAGAGGTGTAAGGGATCAAGCTAGAGAGGAATCAGTGCCTGAGAATCCTCATCTTGATCAAGACATGCTAGAAAACCCAGCCTTTCATGCTCTTTTCGGGTAGTTCATGACCACAATGACGCATATGGTAGATTGGATGCCAGCACCAGCACCTAGGACACCAGTTCCCAATGAAGGACATGGATCTGAAAAAACCTTTGAGCAGTTATGCCGGGTAGAAGCCACTGAATATGCTAGTACATGTGACCCAACAAACATAGAATCATGGCTCACTGAGCTGGAGAAAGCTTTTAGAATCCTTAGCATTCCAAAGACTGATAAATTTAGGCATGCGGTGTACCTTTTAAAAGGAAGCGTTGGCCATTGGTGGGCCATTGAAGAAGAGAAAAGACCTAGTGTTGAGGTTGGACGGCAGGAATTCTGATGTGAGTTTTTCAGTAGATACTTTCCCAAGACTTATCTGGATGAGAAAATCTTGCAGTTTGAGTGGATTAGACAAGGACCGATGAAGATTAGTGAGTATAAAGCTAAGTTTATGGAACTTCTACGGTTTTTTTGACACATGGTTACTACGGATGAGGAGAGGATTTGACATTTTGAGAAGGGTCTAAATGCTGAGTTAACCACACATGTATCTACTCTAGAGAATAGAGAGAGGTTTGCCACCTTTGTGGAGTCAGTTAGGCAGATAGAGAGTTTCATGATTGAGAAACGTGAGGTGAATAGTAGGAAAGTACCTACCCAGTTCCAGGAACAGAGGTTTGGAAGTTTCAAAAAACTGAGGTTTGCTGCACTAGTAGCACCACAGAGGTTCAATGCTCAGACGCAGTAGACATCAAGCAAGGGTAGAGGCCATAGTTTTCTGCCCAGTGGTTCCCATAGCACGGCATCAATGTCAGTGATAGGACCATCTAGGCTGCAATGGGAGAACAGAGACTGATGCAAGTGTGGGCAGATAGGACATTTGATAAAGGATTGTCCAGTTTGAGATAGGGAGGTAACCCAACCACCGAGGCAGAGTCAACAAGGCTCTCAGAGGCAACAGTTCAGTAGTGTCTCATGAGGACGTGGATAGGCATCCCAAGAAGGTTCATCTGCACTAAACAATAGAGTATGAAGTCGACAACAGGCAACGACAAGATTCTATGCTATGAATTAGTTAGAGGTAGTAGTCAATCCACAAGTCATGACAGGTCATATGGAATTGTTTCATTCTGATATGTCTTCATCCTACTTCGTATCTGTTTTGATTGATTTGGGTGCTACACATTCCTTTATCGCTCGAGAAGTGATTCATGGCTGCAATATGACTATTAGTCGTAGAGCAGATAATTTGTTATTAGAAACTCCATTAGTCAGATCTATAGTGTTGCAGAAGGTATGTTCTCCCTGTGTTCTTTCTTTTTCAGCACACAACATTCAGGTGGATCTTATACCACTTGAGATGCATGGATTTGATGCAATTCTTTGGATGGATACTGTAGAAAAATATAAGATTGTCTTGGATTGTGGTTCCAAGCAAGCTATGTTCACAAATAGTGATAAGACATGGGTTTTTCAGGGGGATAGAAAGATTCTTCCAACCTGTCTAGTGTCACCAATGGTAGTGGAGAGACTGATGTGAAAAGGATGTGAAACATTCTTGGCACATGTGGTAGACACCAAAGTAGAAAGTCCTAGTCTTCCTAAAGTTCTTGCTGTCAGGGAATTCAAGGATGTGTTTTTTGAAGAATTTCTAGATATTCCTCCACCTTGAGATATTGATTTTGAGATTAATCTAATTCTGGGTACAGAACTAATAGTACAAACACCTTATAATATGGCACCTAATGAGATGGCGGAACTCGAGAAACAATTATAGGAGTTGCTTGAGAAAGGTTTCATTCGACCAAGTACTTCGCCATGGGGTGCTCCAGTTCTTTTTGTTCAAAAGAAGGATGGGTCTATGAGACTATGCATAGACTATAGACATCTTAACAAGGTGACTATAAAGAACAAATATCCTTTGCCAAGGATAGATGATCTGTTTGACCAGTTGTGTGCTGCAATAGTGTTCTCTAAGATATATCTAAGGTCATGATATCATCAATTACATATCAAGGAGAGTGACATACCTAAGTCAGCCTTTAGGACAAGGTATGGTCATTATGAGTTCGTAGTTATGTCGTTTGGACTAACTAATGCACCAGTTGTATTCATGGAGATGATGAATAGAATCTTCCATCCATTCCTTGATCATTTCATAGTAGTCTTCATAGATGACATCCTGATATATAGTAGAGATGGTCAACAACATGAACAACACCTTTGTCAAGCCTTGACTTTGTTGAGACAACACAAGCTATATGCTAAGTTTAGCAAGTGTGAGTTCTGGTTGTCAGAAGTGTCTTTCCTAGGACATGTTATATCTTCTTTAGGTATTTGTGTTGATCCAAAGAAAGTGGAATCTATTGTAGAGTGGGAACAGCCCAAGACACCAACTGAGATATATAATTTCCTAGGTTTGGCAGGTTACTATAGAAGTTTTATTAAAGAATTCAGTTCTGTAGCATTAATCCTGACTAGGTTGATTGGGAAGGAGGTTCCTTTTATCTGTAATGACAAGTGTTAGCATTCTTTCCAGTTGTTGAAAGAAAGGTTGACTAGTGCACATGTGTTGGTTTTACCTGAGTAGGGAAAGGGATACATTGTTTTCTGTGTTGCCTCTAAGAATGGTCTAGGATGTGTGTTGATGCAGAGTGATCATGTAGTTTCTTTTGCTTCTCAACAGCTTAAAGAAACACGAGGAGAATTATCTAACACATGATCTAGAATTAGTTTCAGTGATCCACGCGTTGAAGATTTGGAGACATTATCTCTATGGAGAAACATGTCAAATTTTCACAGATCATAAAAACTTAAAGTACATCTTCTCACAGCATGAGTTGAATATGACACAATGTCACTGGATGGAATTAATCAAGGACTATGATTGTACAATTGATTATCATCCAGGGAAAGCTAATGTAGTGGCAGATGCACTGAGTAGAAAATCTTCATTTTCACCCACAGATAAAGCACAGTTCAACTCATTAATATTCTTTAAACGGTACATGTTTATCTCTTTGAGACAAATGAGTGTACATCTAGAAGTATCTTTGTTAGCCGGATTGCTAGCCGAGATGCATGTGAAACTTACTCTAAAACAACATATTAAAGAGGCACAACAGGCTGATACTGTGATTCAGCAGATCAGGTCAGAGTATGGTAGTGATAAATGGGACGGTTCCCATGAGTTAGAGGATGAGGTAGTCTATTACCATGCTAGGATGGTAGTACCTGATGCCAATGAGTTAAGAAATATAGTTATGGAGGAAGCTCATTCATCCATGTATGCAATGCATCTAGGGAGTACTAAAATGTATCCTAACTTAAAAGATATGTATTGGTTGTCTAGTTTGAAGATAGATGTAGTTGAGTTTCTTATGCGGTGTCTAGTATGTCAGTAAGTTAAAGGAGAACACCGAAAGCCTACAAGAACATTGCAACCCTTACCTATACCACAGTGGAAATGGGATCACGTGACAATGGACTTTGTGGTTGGTCTACCTAGAACAACCAAAAGTCATGATTCCATTTGGGTGATAGTTGATAGTTTGACTAAGACAACACATTTTCTTCCTATTAAAACAACCTATACTGCTGAAAAACTTGCACAAGTCTACATAGATGAGATAGTGTGGTTACACGGAATTCCGGCTACAATTGTGTCTGATAGAGGTCCCCATTTTACAAGTCATTTTTGGGAACAACTACATAAAGCCTTGGGTATGCAGCTAAAGTTTAGCACAGCTTTTCATCCTCAGATAGATGGACAATCTGAAAGGACTATATAGACTTTGGAAGACTTGCTTATGGCATGTGTTCTTCAGTTTGTAGGAAGCTGGGACTTACACTTGAGCTTAATAGAGTTTGCCTACAATAATAGTTATCTGACTATTATTGATATGGCACCATATGAAGCATTATATGGTAGACACTATAGATCTCCGTTATTTTGGTATGAGACAGGAGAATATCAACTTCTGGGTCCTGAATTAGTGCAACAAACAACTGAAAAATTAAAGTAATACAACAACAGTTGAAGGCTGCACAGGATAGACAAAAGTCATATACTGATAAATGTCGTAGACCTTTAGAGTTCCAAGTTGGAGACAAAGTGTATCTCAAGGTCTCTCCTTGGAAAAGTGTTCTCAGATTTGGAAAGAAGGTTAAGTTAGCTCCTAGATTTATGGGACCTTACCCAGTGACAGCATGGATTGGAAAACTAGCCTATAGGTTTGAGTTACCACCTGAGCTACATAGACTACATCTAGTGTTTCATATATCTATACTGAGAATGTGTCATCCTGATACAGAGTTGGTGTTGCAACATGTAGAGGTAGAATGAATGAAGATATATCCTATGTGGAAGGTCCAATGATGATTCTTGATGGAAGAATCAAGAAGTTGAAAAAGAAAGAATAGTTCTTGTGAAAGTTCTCTAGCATAACCATGGTGTTGAAGAATCCTCATGGGAGGTGGAGGAAGAAATGAGGAGGAAGTACCCTTCTCTTTTCTCTTGAGATTTCGGGGACAAAATCCCTTTTAGGGGTTGATAATTGTACCATCCCTGACCGACTTATGGTATAAACCTAAATTTTTTACTTAAGTAAGTTATTTATTAAATTATTTTAATCCTTTGAAAAGTAATTAAGACTCTCCTTGAGTTTAATTTTCAAGTTTGAGCTTATTTGCAAACTATTTGGGCATTATATGATAGTTTGAGTGTAAATTCACAATTTACCCAAGATGAGGGGTTATATTGCAATATGTCACATTTTGAACATGCTTCAAGTTCTTTAACATCATGAGAGAGAGAATGATGCTAAATTGGGGCTTGTGTAAAGCCTAAGTTCCAAGTTAGAGCTTGTTCGAATAATGATTGTGCCTTGTGTACCAGTTTTTGTGCAATTTGCAATTTACCCAAATTGTAGGGTTGATATGCAAATTACCACCTATAGAGTGTCCATACTATCTCTTGGCATCATCTATAGGATAGAGTAAGAAAGAGACACTGTGTTTGAATCATCTTTGAGTGGTAGCATTCTTGGTGATGAAAAGACCAAGAAGAGTTGTATAGTTAAAGCCATTTATTTGAATTATATCGAGTTGTAGAGCTTATATGGGGATTCCTATCGGCCAAGGAGCCATAGAGGAGGTCCCATATTGTTTTTTATACTCTTGGCCTTTGCCATGATGGGTTAAGCATGTAACATCCCAGGATGAGGCCTCGGATAAAAAGATCTTATAAGGAATGATTGGACTACCCATATCACCAAGGTGCACCTCCTTTTCTGGGAGCTCATCACTAAAGAACTCCATAGTTAAGTGTGCTCAGCTTGGAGTAGTACTAGGATGGGTGACCAGTCAGGAAGTTGACCCCGGCTTGTGTGTGAGTGAGGAGAAAGTACACAGTTAAGGCTAGAGGTGGTTTGTGGGGCCAGTCGTCATTCCTGAAACTCTACTAGAGCCTAGGGCAGTGGGCCTAGGCATTACAAATGGTATCAGAGCCATAACCCCTACAGTAGGTGGGGCCCACATGGGCATGTGGCATGCCATTCTTGAGACGTGCGGTCCAGGCACGTAGAAAAGGGTTGTCCATGGTTGACGTAGCCACCCTTGCGCTGGAATTCCGTGATCAGGAGCTGGGTGTCCATGGGCCATTGTGGGTCTACACTGAAATGGTGTCAGATTATGAGGCCTTATAGTTGAGCCTTGATGAGGACATCAAGATCCTAAGTGGGGGAGATTGTAACATCCCAGGATTTGAAGCCTCGGATAAAAAGATATTATAAGGAATGATTGGACTACCCATATCACCAAGGTGCACCTCCTTTTCTGGGAGTCCATCACTAAAGAACTCCATAGTTAAGTGTGCTCGGCTTGGAGTAGTACTAGGATGGGTGACCAGTCAGGAAGTTGACCCCGGCTTACACATGGGTGAGGACAAAGTACGCAGTTAAGGCTAGTGGTGGTTTGTGGGGCCATTCGTCATTCCTAAAACTCTACTAGAGCCTAGGGCAGTGGGCCTAGGCGTTACAAAGCACCTCAAGGAGGTGATGGATATCAGCTTGCAACTTGCCTTAGAAAAAGTGTATCAGTTTGTGAATAAAGTGTTTTAGTTGAAATATCGTGCTCAACAATATGACTAAGGGCCGAAATCTTATCCCTAGATTATCCTCAAGAGCTTTGCATGTCAAGATAAATATGCATGCATGGACACATGTCAACCATACATGGACATGTGGCACCTAGTAGTGTAAAATGATGACACCTCATATACACTCTTTTTCATGAACCACAACTATATATACCATTCCTTTCACCTACTGGTGAAATTTTTCGAATCTTACCACACTCTTTCTCTTAGATATCATGCATATAGTGTTGGTATTGTGCATAGGTGAAGGGGTATCATGCATAGAGCCTTGGTATTGACCATAGCAAGGTGATATCGGCCATAGTAAGGTGATATCGGCCATAGCAAAGTGATATCGGCCATAGCAAAGTGATATTGGACACAAGTGAAGGGATATGGGCCACAAGTGAAGGGATATTGGCCACAAGTGAGGGGATATCATGCATGAGTGAGATGTATTGTGCATGGTGCTAAGGAAAAAGAAGGAGCTCAAGTCTTAACCCTAAGGTGAATCCATGATCATCTTCAACCTTGGATTAAACATTGGATCTAGGGTTGTGATCTTCCTTTCTTTTCTTGTTCACCAAATACTTATACATGGTGATTCTTTGCATATAGAGGAGTTGTGAAGCTCATCTTCAACCTTGGGAACATGAATCCTTGGATATTGGATCTTTGAAGTTGTTCTTGAGGTGGGTTATATAACTTGAACCCAATCATGTTATTATTCACCATCAATCTTTCCATACTTGATGATCTACTTTCAATTTTGAGTTTTCTTGAATAATGGATGAATCCATGAGTTCTAATAGTCCTATGCAACTGTTTTCCATGAAATAGAATAGTAAGGAACGAAGTCTAGAGCTTGATGATGATGTGAAGCATACACACACCTCTATGCCCAATATGGCGTGAAGCATACACACACCTCTATGCTAGATATGGTGTGAAGCACACACACACCTCTTTGCCTGATATGGTGTGAAGCACACACACACCAGTTTGCCTGATATGGTGTGAATAATACACACACATTTTTGCTTGATATGGTGTGAAGCATACACACACCTCTATGCCCGATATGGTGTGAAACACACACACACACCTCTATGCCCTATATGGTGTGAAGAACACACACACCTCTATTCCTGATATGGTGGAAGCACCTCAATCCAATATACTTGATTGAGTAACACATGAAGTGTGTTATGTCAAATGATACATTAAGATATATGGAGTTTAATGCATTTTGATAATTGTAAGCAGATGTACCTTGAGAGAAGGATTGAGACAACTTGATAAAGTATGATGTAATCATTATCCTAGAAAGGATGAGAGAGAAACACATACTTTGTATGTTAATCATTCAATGAGCATACATTGATACCACTATATGTGTAGAGCTATGAATCAGGGTTTGATTCTTGATAATATGAATTAGGATTTTGATTCATGATAATATGAACTTGAAACCCTAATCTGTTAAAGAGGGAAACCCTAACCCTAATCGGTGAAAAGGGAAACCCTAACCCTAATAGTGGAAAGGTTGTATTTCTCTTATGTTGCATGGTAATCATATGTACTTGATATTGCTTCTATCATGAAATACTAACCATGCAGGTATTATAAGATGATGAGCATAGTCAGGTATGAGTTATGATGTTTCATATGATACAGATTAAATAGGCCTTGTGAGCCATGTGAAATACTTGTGCAATAAGTATAATGTATACATGGTCTGAGGACCTAGAGGTAATAGTTACCTGATAAAAGGTGACAATGTTCAGTGATGAACTAAGGGTTTGAATACCCAGTTCTAGCAATCATGATGATGATAATGTTAAGGGATGAGAATTCCCAGTAATGTGATAAGGGACTGAGATCTCAAGTGTTACACATTCAATGTGTTCTAAAGATTATGAAAAGTATTTGATAAATGTATTACACCCTTCTTTCTAGCATCTGTTATAATTCATGCTTGTAACTTGTTTGAAGCTAAAAGATATTGTAATACACCTAATTAATCAAGTGGAATATTATCATGTAGTGACCAAGCCATAGATCCATTCAGTGTCAGGATTTGCTAAATGGTGAAATGAGTTTAACTTGGAGAGCATATTGTTTAATATGTGGGGGTGATGGAAAAACATATCCTTATGTCCAGATGGGTATAGAGGTATTATCTCCCCAAAGTATGGCAGGGTTTCCTTGTGATCGCCCTGATGAAAATGTACCAAGGATTGATGTGATATCTCCTCAAAGAGAGTGCATGTTGCAGTTGTAGCTCTTTAGCGAAGATGTCGCTATACCTCGGCAAGCTAGTTGTAGTTTGACATGTGGTCACTGCCAGTGGTCTCGTACTGATCGAGACGGGTGAGGTCATGGTAGTCGGCTCTTCCATTGACCTTGTATGGTATTGATGCTTTACGTAGCCGTGGTCAGTTGGATCATGAGCGGTATACCTCATCTCCTCAGGGCATAAGTGTGATTGTGAATATGTAATCAACTGTGTAGCATATTTGCTTAAGGTATGAATACAGACACATTGATTGATGCTTCATTACTTGTATACATCTTAGAATGGTAGATGTTATACATGTTCTTCATATTCCTTATAAAGCAAATAGATGATCTATAGCTCTGTTATGAATAGTTGAATTGTTTAAACAATATTATTTCTTTGCACTGCAATTAATAAATGATTAAACATGCTTATTTATGAAAAACATCCTCTACTTTGTTTTATACTGTTTACCAATGATTATAATATGGTTGGCGGAGAGTTATATCTCTCGTTGGGAAAATTTTCTCACCCAGTGGGTTCCAACATTTTTTAGGTGGATGCGGACAAGGAGGTAGAGACCGTACTACATAGGGAGGAGAACAACAACAGGGACAGCAGTAACAGCTCAGGTTGAGTGTCTTGTCTGTCATGTCTTATAGATAGAAGTCCTATGTGTCATCTCTATACTCTCAAGTCCTTGGGAGTTAGTGCGTAATGGTTTTATGAATGATCTGAGATTTTGGCTTGATTGCCTTGAGGTTTTATGTTGCTTATGTATATGTTTGGGCAAAGCAACTGGTATATGATATCCTCGAGATGAGATTGTACGATGTATGTACAATGTGAACCATGATGTATATATTGTTTGGGTTCTTTCTTTAAGAGTTTTATGGCAATGGATCTCTTTGCAAAATGGTCTTAACTTTTAGTGACTTTCATTAATCTGTTGCTAATGGTTATTTCACGTAATTATTGGTGGTGATTTGGTTGTCGGTTTGATGGTTGGTCGTCACAAAGTTTTGGTATCAGAGCCTAAGGTTCGTTGAGTCTATAGAGACATAGGATTAAGGTTGTTGAGTCTGTTCTAGTGTCCTCAAGATTATTTTCTAGTGACTTCTGCTCATATAGGAGAAGAAGTAAAGCTGAAAGATGGTTGGAGCACACGAAGAACATACTGCTGAGAGCAGTGTTGTTGCATCAAGAGGAGGTGCAAGGGATCAGGCTAGAGAGGAATCAGTGTCTGAGAATCCTCATCTTGATCAAGCCATTCTAGAAAACCCAGCCTTTCATGCTCTTTTCGGGCAGTTCATGACCACAATGACGCATATGGCAGATCGGATGCCAGCACCATCACCTAGGGCACCAGTTCCCAATGAAGTACATGGATCTAGCAAAACCTTTGAGTGGTTATGCCAGGTAGGAGCCACCGAATATGTCAGTACAGCTGACCCAGTAGACATAGATTCATGGCTCACTGAGCTGGAGAAAGCCTTTAGAATCCTTAGCATTCCAGAGACTGATAAAGTCAAGCATGTTGTGTACCTTTTAAAAGGAAGCGCTAGCCATTGGTGGGCCATTGAAGAAGCAAAAAGACCTGGTGTTGAGGTTGGATGGCAGAAATTTTGACGTGAGTTTGTCAGTAGATACTTTCCCAAGACTTATCTGGATGAGAAAATCTCACAGTTTGAGCAAATTAGATAAGGACTGATGAAGATTAGTGAGTATGAAGCTAAGTTTATGGAGCTTCTATGGTTTTGTCCACACATGACTACTACATATGAGGAGAGTATTCGGTGTTTTGAGAAGGGTCTAAATGCTGAGTTAACCACACTTGTATCTACTCTAGAGAATAGAGAGAGGTTTTCCACCTTTCTAGAGTCAGTTAGGCGGATAGAGAGATCCATGATTGAGAAACGTGAGGCAAATAGTAGGAAAGTACATGCCCAATTCCAGGGACATAGGTCTGGAAGTTTTAAGAAATCAAGGTTTTCTGCACCAGTAGCACCACAGAGGTTCGGTGCTCGGATGCAGTGGACATCAAGTAAGGGTAGAGGTCATAGTTTTCTGCCCAGTGGTGCCCATAGCACGACATCAATGTCGGTGACGGGACCATCTAGGCCACAATGGGAGAACAAAGACTGCTTCAAGTGTGGACAGATAGGACATCTGATAAAGGATTGTCCAGTTAGAGACAGGGAGGTAACCCAACCACTGAGGCAGAGTCAACGAGGCTCTCAGAGGCAACAGTTTAGTACTGGCTCATGAGGATGTGGACAAGCATCCCAAGTAGGTTCATTTGCACCAAACAGCAGAGCACGAAGTCGAAAATAGGCAACGGCAAGATTCTATGCTATGAATAAGCCAGAGGTAGTATTCAATCCACGAGTCGTGATAGGTTAGAAGGAATTATTTCATTCTGATATGTCTTCATCCGCTTTGTATCTATTTTGATTGATCTAGGTGCTACACATTCCTTTATCACTCGAGAAGTGATTCATGACTGCAATATGACTGTCAGTCGTAGAGCAGATAATATATTATTAGAAACTCTTTTAGTTGGATTTGTAGTGTTGCGGGAGGTAGGTTCTCCATGTATTCTTTCTTTTTCAAAACACAACATTCAGGTGGATCTTATACCACTTGAGATGCACATTTTTGATGTAATTCTTGGGATAGATACCTTAGAAAAATATAAGGTTGTCTTGGATTGTGGTTCCAAGCAAGCTATGTTCATAGAGACATGGGTCTTTCAAGGGGGATAGAAAGATTTTTCCAACCTGTCTAGTGTCAGCAATGGTAGCGTAGAGACTGATGCGACAAGGATGTGAAACATTCTAGGCACATGTGGTAGACACCAAAACAGAAAGTCCTAGTCTTCTTGAAGTTCTTACTGTCAGGGAATTCAAGGATGTGTTTCCTGAAGAATTTTTAGATATTCCTCCACCTCGAGAGATTGATTTCAAGATTAATCTAATTCTGGGTATGCAATCAATAACACAAACACCTTATAGGATGGCATCTGCTGAGATGGTGGAACTCAAGAAATAATTATAGGAGTTGCTTGAGAAAGGTTTCAGTCGACCGAGTACTTTGCCACGGGGTGCTCCAGTTCTTTTTGTTAAAAAGAAGGATGGGTCTATGAGACTATGCATAGACTATAGACAGCTTAACAAGGTGACTATAAAGAACAAATATCCTCTGCCAAGGATAGATGATCTATTTGACCAGTTGTGTGGTGCAACAATGTTCTCTAAGATAGATCTAAGGTCAGGATTTCATCAGTTACGTATCAAGGAGAGTGACATACCTAAGTCAGCCTTTAGGACAAGGTATAGTCATTATGAGTTCGTAGTTATGTCGTTTGGACTAACTAATGCACCGACTACTCTGAAACAACAGATTAAAGAGGAACAATAGGCTGATACTATGATTCAACAGATCAGGTCAGAGTATGGTAGTGAGAAATGGGACAGTTTCCATGAGTTAGAGGATGAGGTAGTCTGTTACCATGCTAGGATGGTAGTACCTAATGCCAATGACTTACAAAAGATAGTTATGGAGGAAGCTCATTCATCCATGTATGCAATGCATCCAGGGAGTACTAAAATGTATCATAACTTAAAAGATATGTATTGGTGGCCTGGTTTGAAGAAGGATGTAGCTAAGTTTGTTATGCGGTGTCTAGTATGTTAGCAAGTTAAAGTAGAACACTAGAAGCATGTAGGAACATTGCAACCCTTACCTAAACCATAGTGGAAATGGGATCACGTGACAATGGAGTTTGTAGTTGGTCTACCCAGAATAGCCAAAAGTCATGATTCCATTTGGGTGATAGTTGATAGGTTGACTAAGACAGCACATTTTCTTCCTATTAAAACAACTGATACTGCTGAAAAACTTGCACATGTCTACATAGATGACATAGTGTGGTTGCACAAATTTCCAGCTACAATTGTGTCTGATAAAGGTCCCCAGTTTACAAGTCATTTTTGGGAACGACTACATAAATCCTTGGGTACGCAGTTAAAGTTTAGCTCAACTTTTCACCCTCAGACAGATGGACAATCTGAAAGGACTATACAGACTTTGGAAGACTTGCTTAGGGCATGTGTTCTTCAGTTTGTAGGAAGTTGGGACTTACACTTGAGCTTAATAGAATTTTCCTACAAAAAAAGCTATCAGACTAGTATTGATATGGCATCGTATGAAGCATTATATGGTAGACATTGTAGATCTCTGTTATGTTGGTATGAGACAAGAGAATACCAACTTTTGGGTCCTGAATTGCAATAAATAACTGAAAAGATTAAAGTAATACAACAACAGTTGAAGGTTGCATATGATAGATAAAAGTCATATAGTGATAAATGTCGTAGACCTTTACAGTTCCAAGTTGGATACAAAGTGTATCTCAAGGTCTCTCCTTGGAAAGGTGTTCTCATATTTGGGAAGAAGGGTAAGTTAGCTCCTAGATTTATGGGACCTTACCCAGTGACAGCACGGACTGGAAAAGTAGCTTATAGGTCGGAGTTGCCACCTGAGCTACATAGACTACATCTAGTGTTTCATATATCTATGTTGAGAAAGTGTCATCCTGATACAGAGTTGGTGTTGCAACCTGTAGAGGTAGAATTGAATGAAGATATATCCTATGTGGAAGGTCCAATGATGATTCTTGACAGAAGAATCAAGAAGTTGAAAAAGAAAGACATTGTTCTTGTGAAAGTTCTCTGGCATCACCATGGCGTTGAAGAAGCCACATGGGATCTGGAGGAAGAAATGAGGAGGAAGTACCCTTCTCTTTTCCCTTGAGATTTCAGGTACAAAATCCCTTTTAGGGGTTGATAATTATAACATCCCTGGCCTAGCTTGTGGTATAAACCTAGAAGTTTTGCTTAAGTAAGTTATTTATAAACTTTTTTTAATCTTTAGAAAAGTAATTAAGACTCTCCTTGAGTTTAATTTTCAAGTTTGAGCTTATTTGCAAACTATTTGGGCATTATATGGTAGTTTAAGTGTAAATTTGCAATTTCCCCAAGATGAGGGTTTATATTGCAATATGTCACATTTTGAGAATTCTTCAAGTGCTTTAGCATCATAAGAGAGAATGATGCTAAAGGGGGGCTTGTGGAAAGTCTAAGATCCAAGTTAGAGCTTGTTTGAATAATGCCTGTGCCTTGTGTACCAGTTTTGGTGCAATTTGCAATTTACCCAAAATGTAGGGTTGATATGAAAATTACCACCTGTAGAGTTTCCCTACTATCTCTTGGCATCATATAGAGGATATAGAAATAAAGATGCACCATGTTTGAATAATCTTTGAGTGGTAGCATTCTTGGTGAAGAAAAGACCAAGAAGAGTTGTATAGTTGAAGCCTTTATTTGAGTTGTATCGAGTTGCAGAGCTTATATGGGGATGCCTATCGGCCAAGGAGCCATATAGGAGGTCCCATATCGTTTTTTCAACCCTTTTCCTTTTCCATGATGGTTTAAGCATCTCAAGGAGGTGATGAATATCAGCTTGCAACTTTCCTTAGAAAAAGTGTATCGGTTTGTAAATAAAGTGATGTTGAGTTGAAATATCTTGCTCAACAAGATAACTAAGGGGTGAAATATTATACCTAGATTATCCTCAAGAGTTTTTCATGTCAATATAAATATGCATGCATGGACACGTGGCACCTAGTAGTGTAAAATGATGACACCTCATATACACTCTTTTTCATGAACCACAACTATATATACCATTCCTTTCACCTACTAGTGAAATTTTACGAATCTTACCACCCTCTTTATCTTAGATATCATGCATATAGTCTTGGTATCATGCATAGGTGAAGGGGTATCGTGTATATAGACTTGGTATCAGCCATAGCAAGGTGATATCGGCCATAGCAAAGTGATATCGGCCATAGAAAAGTGATATCGGCCACAAGTGAAGGGATATCGGCCACAAGTGAAGGGATATCGGCACAAGTGAGGGGATATCATGGATGAGTGAGATGTATTGTGCATGTTTCTAAGGAACAAGAAGGAGCTCAAGTCTTAACCCTAAGGTGAAGCCATGATCATCTTCAACCTTGGATTAAACATTGGATCTAGGGTTGTGATCTTCCTTTCTTTTCTTGTTCACTAAATACTTATCCATGGTGATTATTTGCATATAGAGGAGTTTTGAAGCTCATCTTCAACCTTGGGAATGTGAAGCTTTGGAGCTTGGAGCTTTGAAGTTGTTCTTGAGGTGGGTTATATAACTTGAACCCAATCATGTTATTATTATTCACCATCAATCTTGCCATACTTGATGATCTACTTTCAATTTCGAGTTTTATTGAATAACGGATGAATCCATGAGTTCTAATAGTCCTATGCAACTATTGTCCATGAAATAGGATATTAATGAACAGATTCTAGAGCTTGATGATGATGACATCATCATGGCTCAACCTGATATGGTGTGAAGCATACACGCACCTCTTTTCCCGATATGGTGTGAAGCACACACACACCCCTGTGCCCGATATGGTGTGAAGCATACACACACCTCTTTGCCCGATATAGTGTGAAGAACACTGACATGGTCTATTATCGCACTAACAAATTCACTCGGGGTTGAAATCCCAGAGTTTTTAACCAAGACTTGTGCAATAATACCACCCGCAAGCGGATAGGTCTTATCGCAGTATAGTTAAGGATCGAATCCCAAAGGACAACATTTTTAAGAATCGTTGCTAGTCTAGTCTAGTTCAAGTAAGGCTAATATTTAGAACAAAGGTTGATTTGAGTTTAACTAAACTAAGTGCAATAAAAGTAAAGTACATGATTAAAGTTGAATCTATATTAATTATGAAGATTGTTGGGATGGTCCCGAGTTTCACCACCACTACACATGCAAACATATCCAATCACAAACATCCAGGACAGATCTAACTATCCAAATAAACTATTGCGAACCCTCCCAGAAGGATGTTTAGGTTCATGTAAGCATCACCTTAGGCATCAAGATTTCTCATTGACATCCATATCATGCACTTACAGTTCCGAAGATATAGATATCCAACTAAAGTTGTGGCCCTTTGTTAGCATGTTTAGGCACACAGAAGCATCATCGTGGGCTAGATGGCTCGTCCCCTCATGGATCATACACTTATGACTTTAGGTAATCCCATTTGATTTCTCGTCAGGGAGTCAACCGTGTTAATCGACATTCAAATCCTACATATTGAAGTTCTCGCAACATAGGAAAGAACAAGGTAAATGCAAGCAAGTGATCAATCCATAAACACACATCGACGGTTAATAATGAAATGAAAAGTTACATACATGCCATGGAATGTTTAATGAAAGGACATATAAGCATGGACAGCAGGGCTAGTCCCCGCAACCCAACGAAATGAAACTACTTGCTCATGATGCGAGGAATAAAAAGAACAAGAGAGAGGGAAGATTCCTCCATGAGCATGATGCAGAAGATAGTCACAGCTCGGTGAAGATACAGTCTTCTATGCCATGTCAGAGTAGAACTGAACGAGGAGTGAGGGACACCGTGACAGATAGGGCATACCTTCTCTCTCCACCTTCCTTCTCTTCTCATCGTTCTTACTCGTAGCAGGAGGAGAAGCCTTTGGATGCGTATGTGGCGTGTATGCACGTAGATGGATTGAGATCCCTTTCTAGGGGTAGTGCATGTGTTCAGGTATCTTGGCGGTGTCTCAAATCTGATTCCCAAGTGAGGATCCCTCTACTCCTATTTATAGGCAATGGTCAGGTCTTAAATGGTTTAGGAGAACTGTTAACATCTTCACGGTTTGGACTCTTGCTAATTCCTCATGGTTTGGAAACTGACAGCCCTCCTCACGGTCTTGAGACCGTGAGGGTCTTCACAGTCTTGAGCCCTAGCGCCTTCTCTTGGTTTCACTTCATGGTTTTGGTTTCATGGTCTCCACTTCTCTGTCTTGGCTTACATGATCTTCATGCGCTCTCAGTTTTGCGCCTCTACCTTCACGTTCTTACAAGACCCAGTAGTAAGCAATCGGTCTTGAGACTGTGACCATCCATGTGGTTTGGTATGGTCAGGGTTACAGGTCCGTGGAGGGGAGGATAGGAGGCGACGCCATCGTGGTGTTGTGGAGGGTGAAGACAGAAGAGGAAGAAGGCGGAGGAAGTAGGTGCTCCAAGTGGTTTGTTGGGACTCTTTGCGGTCTCGAGAGATCCGTGAGGGTGCTCCTCGCAGTCTCGAGACCATGAGGAGGAAACTGATATGGAGGATGAAGGCAGACTGTGAAGACAGATCGAATGGGTGGAGTCTATTCTCAGTCTGGAGACCGTGAAGAGGAGGAGGTGATCGGAGTAGCAAACTGTGAGTAGGTGCAGAGAGGGTGATGAGCGGCGATGGATGAGAGTGATCACAGTTGGTAGATGATGCTCCTTGCAGTCTTGGGATTGCTAGGGTTCTCCTTGTGGTCTGAGACCGCTAGGGCAGACCGCGAGGGCAGGTGGTGGTGTCGTCGGTAGGGGAAGGTCGTGAATGGAAGTGGAAGATGAAGCTAGTAGTGGAGAGATGGATACACGATCAATGTAGGGTGTCACTGCATCCGAGGTCAAAGCGGAAGGAGGAGGTTCGTGAGGAGGAGGCAGCAGGGTTGTCCCTGGTGGAGGGGAGGATGACATAGTTGGATGGTAGGCGAGTAGGTCTTCACGGTCTGGGATGTAAGTGGTTTGGAAGGAGGGGATCCTTACGATCTAAGGACTGCTTGGGGCTCCTCACGGTTTGAAGATGGCAGCTTCCTCGTGGTCTTGGGAGATTGTGAGGGTGCTCCTTGCGGTCTTGAGACCATGAGGGTGCTCCTTGCGGTCTTGAGACTATAAGGGGGTCGAAGCCCACTAAACCGTGAGGAAGGGTGAGGTTTGAGAAAGGTGGGCCCGTAATTAGTGGGTGGACCCTACTATTAGGGTTTGACTCAGATGAAGAAGGAAGGACATGGTGATGGTTGATGGAGGTAGTAAGGGTGGTGTAGCTAGATCCAGATGAGGATTTGACATCATCATGACCTGCATGAAATCAATACAGACCTTAGTCAATACGCTCGATAATTCAACCAATTAAGCAAAATTGCATATTGTAGGATTTAGGAGATGAAATCGAATGTATCGAGTCGAATTGGGCCCAAGATGGCCACTGAAATCATGATGAATTATAGATTCATCAAAACACCCTGAACTTAAACGTTGCTCATCCTTGAGTAACACAAAATCTGAAACAATCGCCAAGTGAATGATTTCTACTCATGTGATTGTCTCATCTTCACATCACGATTGTTTCATTTCTACTTGGTATGACTAAGCATCTCAACTTCCTGAGATCACTGAACACATCTTACCATATCTTCGTTCCTGAGTTTCTTTTCCAACATCACTTCTTCCTCATCTTTTCCAATAGCAAGCATTTATAAGAGTTTCGTAAGAGTCCAAAGATACCCATAGAACAATAAGTGTGCACCTGATCTGACACTGGTGTTTATCAGGATAGGGGAGGCATTCATTGTGCCTTTAGGTGGAAAAAGGAGTGAAGGGTGGTATGGAAGGAAATTGATTATCTCTCCTCTATTCGACTCGAGATTTTTATATGGTTGCAATTACATTGATCGCATTTTTTGTGTGCAAATCTCTCCTCTATTCAACTCGAGATTGCAATTTTTTGTGTGTGCAACGACATCTTTTCTTGGTGGTATGCCCCTATTAAATAGCGAGGGGTATGGAAGAAGTGGATATAGAGAGAGATGGCGTGCCACCCTGAACTTAGGGTTTGGCACTATTTTTGCTATTTTTTGTTTCTTTTTTATGGACGGAGGGGTATGAAGATGATAGAAGAAGTGTAGAAGAGAGTTCAGATCAGAATGCTACTTGATTTACAATTCAATGCACTGGGTCGTTCTCTTTATCGTACTCTGCTCAAATAATGACTTGATGAGGATTTGGTGGAGATTTCATGCTATTGTTCCACTAGTCAGTTAGGAAGCACAATGTGTTTGATCCCTATCAGTTCGACATATACTTTCCATTTTTGCAGAAGAATCATGATGTTAGGATTCATAAGCTTCACAAGATGATTTCAATCAATAGGCTAGTTTCAAAAAGTGGTCTTCTTGAGGATTTGCTTCAAATAAGGAGGGTATAATGATTCAAAATGCATAGAGAGAGAGACTATCCAGGTAGGTAATGGATTTTATTGAAACAAAAAGCATCAAAACTTCATCAAGTTTCTATACAATTTCTTTGAAAACTTAAAATTTTGAAAATTTTGATAAAAAAATGCAACGACGAAATCTTAAGTATGAAATAGATGGGTGTGGGTGGAAAGTAAAGTACGTACCACCCACCCTCCACCCCAAACTTAGACATTTGCTCGTCCCGAGCAAACTCTAAATCCGAGATGGAGGGGAAAATTTGCATCGGTTGGTCCGCCATATGTGGTTGTGTTCCAATCAGCGCACGTCCTCCATATGAAAATCTCAAAAATGAAGACTAATCAGAACTTAAGATAGCATCTCGTGATGTGATATCTGTTCAGTGCAAATTTTCTAAAAAGTAAAAAAACAAAATTAAGGAAATTTTCTATTTTAGAATTAAAAGTAAAAGTGAAATTATTGATCGGGTTGCCTCCCGACAAGTGCCTTTGTTTTATGTCGACGGCTCAATATGATGATATCATCACCATGGTGGGGCTCTAAGTGGAGCTTGAGCTAGATTGACATGTTCTTTTGGTGGTTTCTTTCTCAGCCATTCATTAATCTTTGATATGATTATGGCCTCTTGTATTCTTCCCCATACAGAGCGAGCATTGTCAGAACACATAGGGAAACAACTTGAGTTATGTTGAATTGTTATCTGTTTCTCAATCCGAGGTGGAGAATAGTTGTAGGGGATCTAAACGGCTTCATTTATAAAGTAGTGTTGTTGAGGCTTGGAAGAAAAGTTCATTTGTTGATGCACTATCCCTTTATCGTAGCAATGTTGGTCATTGATGTCAATCAGATATGGATCTGGGGGATGTTTTCGGTAGAAACTGCAGTCCAAATCTTGTTGCGGAGGGAAGATGAAATTAGTAGTCTCTGTCTGTTGGGCTACTGGTGCATTCCAGAGGATTGTTGTTTCTAGATGAGGAGGCTCATGGACACCTACAGAAAGTTTGGTATGTGTAACAACAGGGTTGAGAGGTGTCTCCTCCATAGTTGACGACATTTCTTTTGTCTCTACATAGACTGGTTCATTCCCAGTCTTCTCTTCGTCATGGCCTTTTTTTTGGGAACATCAAATTTTAAAGAAAGGAATTTCGGTTGCATCTGAGTGAATTGATTAACACAATCAACAAAATATGCTTCTTCTTCTTCAGTGCGCTCCTTAGCACTTTTAGATGCATAGAAATCAAAAGATTGATTTCCCACCCTTAGGGTCAAGACTCCAGCTTCAACATCGATCAGAGATCTGGAGGTTGAGAGTAAAGGTCTTCCAAAAAGGAGGGGGTAGCATGGATTCTCCTTGATGTCCATAACTATGAAATCACACGGGACATATAGATCCACAAGCCTTACGGGGATATCCAACTGGTTTGATCATTGAGGAGTCAGCAAGTTCGATGGACATTCTAGTGAGTAAGAAGTTGGTGAGGCCCAATTTGTTGCATAGGCTAAGAGGAATGATAGAAATGCTAGCTCCGAGATCAGCTAGACCTGGTCGGTTGATTGAATCGCTTATTGAGCAGGTGATTCCTAAAGATCCAGGATCCTTATGCTTGCGTGGTATCCTATCCATCACTAAATCAAATGGTGTTCTTGCCAGTTTCACTAACTGATGCTCTTCAGTTTTGTACTTCCGACTGAGCAGGGGTTTGAAGAACTTTGACCATTGGGTCATCTTAGCCATGGCATCCAAGAGTGGGATATTGACATACAACTTTTTCATTATTTCCTTGAATTTGTTGAACCTAGTATTGAGCAGGGTAAAATTCAGTCGATTTGGAAACGGCACACGAGGTTTGTACACTAGAACAACTGGCTCAAGTGAGTCTTCTGCATCAGCAATAATATGTTCCTCAAAACTTGCCTTGTCGGTCTTAACATTCTGAGTGGCACCTGCACTATGCTCAGCACCTTGGACATTTGTCACGGTGACAGGAGTCGTGGGTTCTGGTAAGATAAAGCCTGAACGAGTTATCACAGCTTTAAGTTGTTCCACGTGCCTCGAATTGTCTTCTGGTTTCCCAGCAAAAGCTCTAGTAGGTGGCTTGAGGCTAGCTCCAAGTTGAGCTAGTTGAGATTCAATGGCCTTCTAGCGTGCTTGTTAGTTAGCTATAAATGTTTGTTGTGACTGTAACATCTTCTCAATGGTCGATAGTTTATCATCAGGAGAGATGGGTCTAGCTTGTTTTCCTTGTTGTTGATTCTGGTAAGGGACTTGATTGGGGTCTTAGAACTAAGGATTGTTCTAGTAATTATTGTAGTTCCTATTTCAGGAAGTTACCCCTAAAGTTCCCTTGATTCCCAAAATTTTATTGTTGGTTGTTTGAGCTAAATTGATGTGAGTTTACCGCTCCTAAAGGGTTTCCATACTAAAAATTGGGATGGTTCCTATTCTGATTTGGGTTATAGTATCCTTGACCAGGGATAGTGTTGACAGCATTCAGACTTTCCATCTGGCCATTATCTCCTTATCTGTTGACTTTGCTTAGGACAACATCATAGAGAACATTACAGGACAAAGTAGAGTGATCAGTTCCTTTACATGCTTCACAGAATAGTAAAGCTGACTTGATATGTTCTTGTTGTTGAGGGGGTGAGTGTCTTCTTTCATAGGCATCAAGAGACGATTCGAGATGGTCTTGCTTGACAACTAAGAGCTTTAGGGATTCAGCGATAGACTTGTGCTCAGGAATAGCTTCTGCCATAGCTACCTTCAACACTACTTTGCCTACAGATCTACCCTAATTAGCTTGATTTTCAGCTCCAAGGGTGACAACCTTCCATGCACTATCATAACTTTGACGCATGAAGTTTCCTCCAGATGAGGAGTCCAAGAACTTCTTGATATCATCATCCACACCCCTGTAAAAGGTTTTGATGAGTTGATTTTTAGGGATTCCATGGTGTGGACACATGCATAGAAGCTCTTTGTATCTTTCTCATGCTTCATCAAGGGTTTCTCCAGGCACCTGAGTGAACTGAGCTATGCGGCCCCTAATTTCATAGGTGAGAGAAGGAGGATAGGACTTCTCCAAAAAGACATTTTGAAGTTGTTCCCAGGTGGTGATGGGTTTGCATTGCAAGGAGTTGTACCAACTTATAGCTTTATTAGCAAGAGAATACTTGAAGAGACAGAGTCGGATGGCATCATCAGATACTCCATTTTGCTTTGTCATGGCACATAGATCAATAAACCTCAGAAGGTGCTCCTAACTATCTTCTCCTTGTTTACCATAGAATGGGTTGTTTTGAAGAAAGGTGATCCAATGTGCCCTTATCTCAAAATTTGGAGTGTTGATAAGAGGAGGTTGCACTGGGTGATGAACGTCAGCACCTTTAGGAATGGAAAACTCTCTAAGGTCCTTCTGCAGTTATGTTGCTTGCGCTGCTGCTTGTACTGCTTGGATTTCTTCTTGAACTACAGCTCGGGCTTCTTGCATGAGCCTTTCTCTTTGTGCATTAAGGGCTTGAGCTACCCTTTGAGGTATTTCCTTCTCTTATGCCATTCTAGCTTGGTTCTCTCAGTTTTTGATGACGAAATGTTCTATCTTTCTCAGGGGCAAAGCTAGCAGAGAGACCAAAACTGTTCGAGTGGTGCGTACACTAGTCTTCGGGGTACATGGGATAGAAAGTGTTTTTTAGAAATAAGAACGATGGAGTATAACCGAATTCAATTGAATGATCGATAGTATCAAAAGAAAAGCAAAAACCTAGATTAGCCTTAATAGAACTAGATTTGACTAAATGATTTCATTGTCCCCGGCAACGATACTAGAATTTGACGTGGTCTATTATCGCACTAACAAATTCATTTGGGGTTGAAATCCCAGAATTTTTAACCAAAACTTGTGCAATAATACCACCCGCAAGTGGACAAGTCTTATTGTTGTATAGTTAAGGATCGAATCCCAAAGGATAACATTTTAAAGAATCGTTGCTAGTCTAATCTAGTTCAAGTAAGGCTAATATTTAGAACAAAGGTTGATTTGAGTTTAACTAAACGAAGTGCAATAAAAGTAAAGTACATGATTAAAGTTGAATCTAGATTAATGATGAAGATCGTTGGGGTGGTCCCGAGTTTCACCACCGCTACACATGCAAAGATATCCAATCACAAACATCCAGGCAAGATCTAACTATCCAAATAGAACTACTACAAACCCTCCTAAAAGGATGTTTAGGTTCGCGTAAGCATCACCTTAGGCATCAGATTTCTCGTCGCCATCCAGATTATGCACTTACGATTCTGAAGATATAGATATCCAACTAAAGCTATGGCCTCTGTTAGGATGTTTAGGCACACAAATGTGTCATTGTGGGCTAGATGGCTCGTCCCCTCACAGATCATACACTTATGACTTCAGGGAATCCCATCTGATTTCTCGTCAGGGAGTCAACTGTGTTAATTAGGGATGAGCAGCGGTCTGAGCCGGCCCGACCCAGCCCGCAACCCGACCCATATAGCCCGACCCAAACCCGATCCACATTTGTTTCTGGGTGGGTCGGGTTTGAAAATCTGTCCCATATTTATAACTGGGTCGGGCTCGGGCTGACTACAACCCAAACCCGAAAGGCCGAAACCCGACCCATATAAAGTAATACATATTATTTTTTATATAAATGTATATAAATAAGTAACATATGTTGTACTAAGTGCTTAAGCCGTTGGATGAATTCAATCCAACAGCAGCTATTGACCCCGTGAGTCTGTGACCTAACAGCCACTGGTACCCCCACTACAAAACGCGAAATGGCACTAGCCTCATTACCCACTGCCCAGTACCCTGATTGCTTAGTCTCTCAGATCTCACTCTCTCGCCCTAGCGGCCTAGCCGGCCGACCTCGCCGCTAATCGCAAGGCCACGAGGCCCACTTCTTGTCGCCCGTCGCAACCGCAGCTCTGTCGGACAAAGGATCATTGCTCACTCTCTCCATCTCTGGCTCTCTCGCCCAAGCCGACCCACCACACCACTAATCGCGAGGCCACAATCCAGTCGCCCGCCGCATCTGCAGCTGTCGGACAGAGGAGACACGAGTCACACGACGCGATGTAGATCTGGGGTGAAGTTTGATCATGCATTCGTGCGCCAACGCACAGCAGAGCTCATCGGCTGATCGGCTCCTCCTCTACTCCTCTCAGCCTCTTGCGATTTGTAAGGAGGATCTTCTTCCTCTATCTTTCTGGCTCTCTTCCCCTGTGATAGACAACTGAAGTAGCCATTTCTTCGTCCATTGTAAGGTCATCCTCACACACAGAGGGCTTGTTCTTATAGTCACGGTTGGATTCCCTTGGTCGTTGCACAACAGGATCGCCCAAAGCTACACGAGAGTCACTGCTCAAGGCTTCGACGTCCGCTCCACCCCTCTTTCGACGACTGATCGTGGACGCCCATAGCAGCTAACCGCCCAAGAGCTAAATCGCTGATCAAGGATTATACAAGTATGGATTCTAGACATCTGTATTCTTACCTAAGTGATCTAATCTGAAAACTAAGAGTTTCCCCATCTTAATGTCTTAGAATATCATACGTTAGAAGATCCATTACTGTTATTCTGTACAGTCATTTTTTGTAAAATAAGTTTTATCCTTAAATCTATTTGACTGCATTAAGTAGCATTTTGTGCTTGATTCTATTCTGTCTAGCATACCAATTGCATTTTGTGTTTCATTGGTTCTTTTCAACCTCCTAAAGTAGAATTGTATTCTTTTTCAGAGTTTTTTCTAGATTTGACTGTTGAAATTCTAGGATTAATTAGACTCAAACGGGATCCTCTGAGGTATACTTGCATTTGTTAAAAATATCCACTTCACTACTTTAGTCGTTGGGTCTAAATAGATGATGAAAATAATTGGAATGCCTTCTTTTATTTACTATAGATGTCAGATGCAAACACAGAGCAGTTGGGTCACATTGAACAACAGAACATTTCTGATTCACCACAAGTAGAGCCTCCCTTAGATAACAATGAACCACCTAGAAATGATAAAAAAGTGCAAAAGATCAAAAAGGAAAACTTCTCCAGTCTGGAATCACTTTGAAGTCATTAAAAGTCAGGATGGGGTAGAAACATGTCATTGTCAGTGTCACTATTGCAAAAAAAATTTGACATGCACTACTCTCAATGGGACTAGTCACTTAAGTCGTCACTTAGAAAGATCATGCCCCTACTATAAGAAATCTGATGAGAAGTCCCAACCTGTGTTAACCTTCAATAGGTCGTACTCTGGAAGCAATGTTGTTGCATGGAGATTTGACCCTGAGAGAAGTAGGAATGATTTAACCAGACTTCTCATTATGCATGAAATTCCCTTTAGGATGGTGGACCATAGAGCTTTTCGTGATTTTGTAGGCAATTTACAGCCTAAATACAAACATGTATCTCGATGTACAGTTAGTAGGGAGTGTATGAAGATGTATGAGAGTGAAAAGTCCAAATTGATGGAGTCTTTGAAAAAGTCAACAAAAAGGATTTCAATTACTACTGACATGTGGACCTCAATACAATCATTAGGATACATGTCCATAACAGCACACTACATTGAGGATTGGAAGTTGGTTAAAAAGATCATAGCCTTTTGTGTACTTCCATCTCCTCATACTGGGGATAACATTGCTGATATGATTATTAATTGTTTGCATGAGTGGAATATTGAAAATTTGTGTGCAATAACTGTTGATAATGCATCTACAAATGATGTTGTTGTTAGAAATTTGGTGGACCACTTCTCTGTGAAAGGAGGGCTGCTTTTGAATGGGAAATTGTTTCATGTGTGTTGTTGGGCACACATTCTTAATCTTATTGTCCAAGATGGCTTAGGTGAATTAAAAGAGATCATTGGGAAAGTTCGAAATCTAGTAAAGCATGTGAAATACTCACCAAGGAGGCTACAAGAATTCCAAGAGTTAGATAAGACTGAACGCATTAGTTGTAATAAACGTCTTGTTCTAGATGTTTCTACTAGGTGGAATTCGACTTTCTTGATGTTGGAGTTTGCACTTCTATACCAAAAAGTTTTTACTAGAATGAGGGCTCGTGACTTAAATTCTTATGATTCCCCTACCATTCCTGAGTGGAAGAAGATTGAGTTTATTTGTGGTATTCTTGAGGTTTTCTATAATGCAACTAAGGTATTCTCTGGCCACCTATATTGTACTTCAAATCTCTTTTCTAAAAAAATATTTGAGATTCAACAAGAGTTGGTGAACGTGAAGGACAATGAGGATGATACAATTAGGAATATGGCTTTAAAGATGCAATCTAAATTTGATAAATATTGGAAAAATAAGAGTACTATGCTACCTCTACACATTGCCACTTTCTTGGATCCTAGGTGTAAGATGGAGTATCTACAGTTCTGTTATAGTAAAATTCATCCAGAATTTGATGTAGAATACCATCTTTCAAGCATTGAGGAAACTGTGCACTCTCTTTTTTCTAAATATTCATTGTTCTATAAAGATAGTATCCTTCCCATGAGGGCTTCGACATCTGAAACACTGGTTGAGGATCTAAGCAGCCCTAGCTGCAAGAGAAAGGGCAATATTAGAAAACTCTTTTGGCAAGAGAAGAAGGAGAAGGAGAAAGGGAATGCAGAATGGGTAAAATATAAAATTCAGAGCTATTTGGATGACAAATCTGCTGATTATGAAGATGATGATAAGTTTGACATTCTAAAATGGTGGAAAGAAAATTGTAGCAAGTATCGGATTTTGTCAAAGATGGCT
Organism: Alisma plantago-aquatica; assembly: GCA_963693085.1. Classification (NCBI taxonomy): domain Eukaryota; kingdom Viridiplantae; phylum Streptophyta; class Magnoliopsida; order Alismatales; family Alismataceae; genus Alisma; species Alisma plantago-aquatica. The sequence continues at coordinate 554,355,255 of OY856412.1, forward strand.
CAAGATTTTTTGGCTATTCCTATTTCTACGGTGGCATCAGAAAGTGCTTTTAGCACTGGAGGCCGAGTGCTTGATTAATACCAAAGTAGATTGGATCTTGATACTGTTGAAGCTTAATTTGCAGCCAAGATTGGCTCCATGGAGAGCAAGGAGATGAAATAGATGAAGATGACTAGATGAGGCTGATTTCGTAAGCACAAATGGTAAGAACATTATTATACTGAAGTCCTAATATGAATTTTAGTTTGTTTACATTGAAGTTTCTATTTGTTTTCTTCATAGGAAAGTTTCAACAAAAATATATATGATGCATTCATATTGCGATTATGCAAGACTACCTATTTAGTTAATAGTAAGTGCACAAATACATTCAGTAGGATTATCTACTTTAAAATGTGTTCTTTATTAATTTTATATTAATGTAATATATTTCCATAATGTAGGTATTGGATGAAGTCAACGGGGACTAGGAAGCAGAAGCCCAATTTTTGGAAGATGCTGGCTGAATTTTAAATTTGAAATGTTATTGTGTTGTACTTCTAACTTCTAAATTTGTTTGTTGTAGACATTTATCCCTGATCTTACTTGTTTGGTTTTAGTTTAGTTGGTGTTATTGTATGAACTCGGTTGATGGTTTGGTAGTGGGCCTATTGTATGGACATGTTCACATGGTTGTTGAGCTTTAGATGTCTCAATGTGGTTGTTATGTAGTCTCTTGATGGCTATTCAGCCTGTTGTTGTTGAATTGTTTGTGGCTACTATTTTGGTGAGCTAGTGCCCAGAAACTAGTCTCTTGATGGCTATTCAGCATGTTGTTGTTGGATTTATTCATATGGTTGTTTTTTTTGTTGGCAAGTGCCAATTTGTACGTGTCTTGTTGGCTATTCAGTCATGTTTTGATAGTTCCTAATAGTAACTGCCTTTTATGAACATGTAAGACCAACAGCTGGTCTGTCAATATAATTCTCATCATTGATGTAGCAAAGTTGACGTTATTTATGTGTACAGCTGGTCTGTTACTGATTTACCATCTTTACAGCTGCCTTCTTTTCAAGAATAAAAAAAAGCAGGACATGTTGGCTGAAATAATACACATTCTTTTCTTTTACTAAATCAAATAAATCTTTAGGCAGGTCCTCGTGGCCTATTTGTGAGCCATGTGCATGCGGTATGCTCTCTTTATATGGTACCTATCAAACGTGTATAAAAAAGGGAGCCTTTTATATACATCACTGAATATTAGACTATTAGACTGTTCGTCAGGCTAAAAAAAGAAAAGAATAACCAGAATTTGATTTGCTCATGACGTAATCTGGGCTGGCCCGAGACCCGACCCGAAACCCATATTTTTAGACGGGCCGGATACGGGCCTTATTTTCAAAAAAAATTAGGGCCTAAACCCGGCCCGCAACCCATTTGTAAATATGGATCTGGATCTGGGCTTACCTAAACCCGATATGACCCAGCCCGATGCTCATCCCTAGTGTTAATCGACATTCAAATTCTACATATTGAAGTTCTCACAACATAGGAAAGAACAAGATAAATGCAAGCAAGTGATCAATCCACAAACACACATCGACGATTAACAACGAAATGAAAAGTTACATACATGTCATTGAGTGTTTAATGAAAGGACATATAATCATGGGCAGCGGGGCTAGTCCCCACACCCCAGCAAAATGAAACTACTCGCTCATGATGCGAGGAGCAAAAAGAACAAGAGAGAGGGAAGATTCCGCCATGAGCATGATGTAGAAGATAGTCGCATCTCGGTGAATATACAGTCTTCTATGCAATGTCAGAGAAGATTTGAATGAGGAGCGAGGGACACCACGATAGACGGGGTGTACCTACTCTCTCTAGCTTCCTTCTCTTCTCATTATTCTTGCTTGTAGCCGGAGGAGCAACCTTTGGATGCGTATGTGGCGTGGATGCACATAGATGGATCAGGATCCCTTTCCAGGGGTCGAGCCTATGTTCAGGCAGCCTGGCGGCGTCTCAGATCCGATTCCCAAGTGAGGACCCCTCTGGTCCTATTTATAGGAACTGGTCAGGTCTTAAACGGTTTGGGAGAACCATTAACATCTTCACAGTTTGGACTCTTGATAATTCTTCACGATTTGGAAACCGAGAGCCCTCCTCACGATCTTGAGGCCGTGAGGGTCTTCACAGTCTTGAGCCCTAGTGCCTTCTCTCAGTTTCACTTTATGGTTTCGGTTTCACGATCTCCGTTTCTCGGTCTTGGCTTACACGATCTTCACGCGCTCTTAGTTTTATGCCTCTGCCTTCACGGTCTTACAAGACCCAACAGTAAGCAATCGGTCTTGAGACTGTGACCATCCATGCAGTTTGGTATGGTCAGGGTTGCAGGTCTATGGGGGGGAGGATAGGAGGTGACACCATCGTGGTGTTGTGGAGGGTGAAGACGGAAGAGGAAGAAGGCAGAGGAAGCAGGTGCTCTAAGCGGTCTATTGGGACTCTTTGTAGTCTCGGGAGATCCGTGAGGGTGCTTGATGTGCACAAATCATATCACTTTTTGGATCATGTTTGGTTGCATATCCATGTTATTTTGACTCAATTATCACTCTCATTCATGCTAGATTCTATATTTTTAGCTATTCTTACTTGTCTCATGGTTTTGGATTGTAGGTACTACATATTGCAATGAAAATATGAGGAATATATCATATTATCTCTTATTGTACTCAAGTATCTACATGTTTTGGGATTCGAAATTGCGTAAATACCACTTTTTACGGCATGTGAATCGGACCTACACACTGAAAGTTATGAGCAAAATACACAACAACCCAGAATAGCGAGGTGCACGTCGTGTACCTGGGAATTTCAGGCAGATAAAAGTTTCTAGAAAGTTGCACGGCGTGCACCTGGGAGCCAAAAGTTTCTGGAAAGTTGCACGGCGTGCATTTCCAAAGTGCACGCCGTGCACAATGTATTCTGGAGCAAACTGAAAGTTTCTGGAAAGTTGCACGTCGTGCATTTCCAAAGTGCACACCGTACACCTGGCAGTTTTAACATTTTGTAAAATACGAGTTTTTGTTTAAAATGAAGTGGGAACTTAATGGGCGGTTATGCCCAGTCATTTATGAACGTTCCCTCATCCCAGAGCAAGCCTAGAGCAGAGGAGGGCGATTTTGAGGAGATCAAGGGTGGTTTCTTGGGAAAGGAGTCCATTTCTTTTTCTCTTCTTCTCCATTGTCTTCTCTAAGGTGCAGCCAAGCTTCCCCAACTTCGTGCAGCTTCTCGGGAGAGGAGCCAGTCCGTTTTGGAGCAGCTTTAGGAGTGGAATTTCTTTCTCAAGATGGAATTCTACTTCTCTTGGGTTACACTTTCAATTCTCCAAGCGTTTCCTTCTCTAAACCATGTTAAACTCTGAAAATTCGGTAGCATTTCTGCAATACATGATCATGGACGAGTAGAATCCGAATCTTGGACATGGGAGAGTAACTCCCATGTCATATCTTGTATGAACATATGAATTTCGTACTAAATGTTAGTTTCTTGCATGTTCCAAGAGTTGTTTCAGATCTAACATGCTTGTTTGTGTGATTGGCCATCATACTTGCATGTTTTATGCTTTCTTTCATAATCTGAGAAGATGTGTTTGAGAGTATGGTGTTACTCTTTTGGCAACTTGTCGTTGACCGCGAGAGTGGCTGGGATTAAGTTGAGGAGCAAGGCTTGTGATTCAAAATGAAATACATGCACGAGAGTGATGTATGGAGTTAGAATCGTCATTACTTCACTGGGAGGTGAGTGATGACTACAAACCTCCTTTGCAAGTTAATTAACATGTTTAAATTCATATTTTAATATAAACTATGATGTGATAGTGAAATCCCAAGTCTAAGATCCTTCCAAATATGAATCTTAACCTTTCTTAAGTGATAATTTACTGTTTTGTTTTAAATCTATAATCTAGTTGTTCTAATCCAATCATCTTATGTACAATGATCTAGATTATTGAAAATCATAACTCTTGTGCCTAACTGACCAATGCTCCTTGTGTTTGACCTCGACTACAACTACTCTCGTATACTTGCGGGATATAGCTAGTTGAGTAAAAGATCATTCTTATGATTGAAACTCGTCAGTGTAAACAACCAACAGTGCTCCTCGCAGTCTCCAGATAGTGAGGAGGAAACTGATAGGGCGGATGAAGGCGGACCGTGAAGACGGACTGAATGGGCAGAGTCTATTCTCAGTCTGGAGACCGTGAAGAGGAGGAGGTGATCGTAGTAGCAAACCGCGAGCAGGTGTGGAGAGGGTGATGAGCGATGATGGATGGGGTGATCGTGGTTGGTAGACGCTGCTCCTTGTAGTGTTGGGATCGCTAGGGTGCTCCCTGCGATCTTGAGACCGCTAGGGCAAACCGCGAGGGCAGGTGGTGGTGTCGTCGGTAGGGGAAGGTCACAAACAGAAGTGGAAGACAAAGCTATTAGTGGAGAGATGGATGCACGATCAGTGCAGGGTGTCGCTGCATTCGAGGTCGAAACGGCAGGAGGAGGTTTGTGAGGAGGAGGCGGCAGGGTTGTCCCTGGTGGAGGGGAGGATTATGTAGTTGGATGGAAGGCGAGCAGGTCTTCACGGTCTGGGATGCAAGTAGTTTGGAAGGAGGGGATCCTTGCGGTTAGAGGACCACTTGGGGCTCCTTGTAGTTTGAAGATGGCAGCTTCCTCGCGGTCTTGGGAGATCGTGAGGGTGCTCCTTGCAGTCTTGAGACCGTAAGGGTGATCCTTGTGGTCTTGAGACCGTGAGGGGGGTCGAAGCCCACTAAACCGTGAGGAAGGGTGAGGTTTGAGAAAGGTGGGCCCGCAACTAGTGGGTGGACCCCACTATTAGGGTTTGACTCGGATGAAGAAGGAAGGACATGGTGATGGTTGATGGAGGTGGTAAGGGTGGTGAAGCTAGATCCATATGAGGATTTGACATCATCATGACCTGTTACAAACCTTAGTCAATACGCTCGATAATTCAACCAATTAAGAAAAATTTCATATTGTAGCATTTAGGAGATGAAATCCAATGTATCGAGTCGATTTGGGCCCAAGATGGCCACTGAAATCTTGATGAATTATAGATTCATCACACACAACCTCTCTATGCCTGATATGGTGTGAAACATACACACACCTCTATGCTCGATATGGTGTGAAGCGTTCACACACACCTCTTTGCCCGATATGGTGTGAAGCATACACACACCTCTTTGTCCGATATGGTGTGAAGTACACACACCTCTTTGCCTGATATGGTGTGAAGTAGACACACACCTCTTTGCCTGATATGGTGTGAAGCACACACACACCTCTATGCCCGATATGGTGTGAAGCACACACACCTCTATGCCTGATATAGTGGAAGCACCTCAATTCAATATACTTGATTGAGTAACTGTGACGTCCCTGGATTCTTCCGTCTTGAGACTTAGAAGGCCCGAGAAGACAAATACAAAAACATTAGCTAATTGTATCAGAGAGTGATGCGGAAGTGACATACGCATACATGAACACTCAATCATAGGCAGATACCATAACATTTCTCAACATTCAACTTGTAATTTATTACAAATGAATTATTACAAAATGATTTATAATTACATACTGAAAGAAAATTCTATAGTCTATGAACATGTATACTAACTAGGATCTACACACAATAGGTAAACCTTTACAACTTCTCACATCATGTTCTTTTATCCCATGCTAGCTCTAAACCTAAAACATATGTGAAACAGCAAATCAACATAAAGTTGGTACGTGGTTGAAAGATACTATACTATGCTGGCATATTTCAAATACTTGAAAAGAAAGAAAGAAAATAAAAGCATTATTTACGGCAGAAAATCAAGTAAACCCAAGTTATTAATCATATTTCAATGGACATGTATTACTATGGTGGACTTAGCACAAACATATATTATTGGGCCTTATCCCCGCGTACCTTGTAGGATCTCCCCACATACCTTGTACCATTAGGGAGGTGCTAGTCAACATTAATACTTTTCCTCTCTAATAGGGAGATTAATGAACCATAAGTAACTACATTCCATTTTCTTTCCTTAGTGTTCTTATTGTTCAAGGCGGAAATGACAATACATATATATGTACATCCAACAAGATATTCAAATAAATGCAAGCAATTACTCATAATTACCATCCAGAAAAAACTAGTCATATACTTATATCCATGTACCTGAATTCAGAGATTCTTAACTTATCCTTGATCATCTATCATCTCTGGTCATCACCTGATTAATAACAATTAATCATCATTAATACAAGGTTCACCATTATTAATGGTATTTAGGTCCAAATTAGGGTTTGGCCAAATCTAGGTTCAACTAGCCCTAAATGAGTTTCCAATATTTTTATACTGATCAATAAGTCATACTAAGGGTCTGATACAATTTTCATATTTTTCTAATGCTTTATCTATTTCCTAAAATTATTATGAGATGAAAAAGCATCTTATAATTCATTAATGGAGAAAGACATAATATTTTGGCAATATGGTTCTGATCAGGTTCAACATATTGTCTCTACATGATTTAGGGTCTGGAATAAAGTTTCTCAGAATTTATGTCAATAAGAATCATTTATTACATTTAACGTATCCTAACAAAGGCATCATCTTGTAAATTAAAAACTAGTAATAATACTACTTCAAAGGTCTGATCTAAGGGTTTCATCATGAATAGGGCATTTTTCTGAATCCATGGGTATTTTTGGGGGATTTATAGGACACTAGATCTATTTTTAATGTATTTTCTAGGATTTGTACTTAAATTGAGATATTTACCTTGCTCTATGGGGTCCATCGCCCAGGGTGGCGGTCTGGGATTGGCCCATGCTGGCCATCAAAGTGGGGGCATGGCTCATGGCCTGCTTACCCGATTTAGCTAACCAGTCTGGCACCTCCATTCTCTCTTCCCGATCTGCCCTGACTGAGCTTCCCCTAGTTGGAGCGTGAAGCCGCCAGCTCCGTTCTCCATTTGGGCATCACCTACGCTGTTCTCCAGCATGAATGCAGCCCCACAGAGGCTTGGGCTCCGGTGGCCAGAGAGGGTTCTACCCTCTTCGTCGCTCGCCAAGGTGGCATCCACCTCCATCACAATTGCCCCAACAACAAGTTGTCCCCAACTCCTCTCTCGCGACTCTGTCGCATGTGTCCTGACCTGGGTGTGAAATTTCCATTGGCGTGCCTTCTTGTTGGCTAGCACGAGCCAAGGACAGGGCCTTCCATCCCCTGTAGGTGCTCTTGGAACCTCCGAATGGGTCACCTCCTCTTCTTTATCTCTCTTCGCAATCCCCAAATCGCATTCTTTTCCTTCTACTTCCCGTACGGCTGTGTGTCGTTCGGCCATGGTGGGGTTTCCCAGAGTTGGCTCTCGCTCACATACTCTATGATGATGCCTGGCATCACCACAGTGATGGCGGGGAAGAGGGAGAAGGAATCATCCTCCGGCAACCATCACATTCACGATGGCTCAGGGTATCGGAGCATTCTACAATTTCCGCCTGGGATGTACTCGACACCCATCATCTTCCCCGTATAGGCTGCCGCCATCGACGAGAAGCATTGGGACTCTTGGAGCTCATAACCCCCATGATTTTTTGGCATTACAGCTTTATTCATCTTCCTAAATGTCTCAGGGAGCTCCACCTCCTGTGTTGCACCTTGATGTTGGTCTTCATAGGCAGTAGGGATGCCTGCTAAGCGGTCCCTGAGGTCAGCATATCTGGATGATGGTGGTGATTTCGGCCATGGTTTTGTCAGTCAGATCTCCTTTGACTGGTGACTCTATACACCTCCATAGAGGTCTTGTGGTTTTTGGATGGGATTAGCAATGAAGAGAGGAGTAGAAGGTTGGGGTTAAACTCCCTCACCTTGCCCATATCCTCAAAGCCAGGGGCCGATCGGTTCATCTGTATCTCCTAAACCATGCGTTGAGTTTTCAATAACTAGAACTTATGATTAGATCTGAGTTTTTGGGTGAGTCTCATTACAGATATTTCCTTTTGGAGTCAATTTAGATGCTCCCTTCTTTGTGGAGGTGGAAGACAAGGTCAAGATGGTTCAACCTCCTCTAAAGTCATAGCATGTCCCCGCAACTTCAGTTAATAGACGTCTACAAATATTTGTGGCTTGGTTTGTAGTATGGTAAAAAGACTCATATAAATCAATCATACCTCATGAATTCGATCTGCAATATTCAAGTCTAGGTATCTTTCAAGTAGCTAAGCCATATGATATAAAAATGTAAGCATTGGCTCCTTTGAAAGTAATTTAATTTCTCGACAAGTTTGATACCACAATTCTTGATCGTGCTATCAAATAATTCTTCCATAAACTTAGAAATAGTTGTGAAAACCCTGAATACAGATCAATCAATCCTCAATTCTTCATAAAACAAGTTCAATCCAATTAGTATGGTCGTTATCTTTATCCAAAAGTTCACTATATAATATTCAAATCCAAACATATCACTAGACATATGTTTAATCTCATAAACATTTAATTAGTTAGCAAAAGTCTTCCATCCCAATTGAACTCAATTAGATGTCAAAATCATACATCATATCTCCAATCAACCCCTAGTTGTGTTTAGAGTTCATCATTGGATAGCCAATTCATCAATTTGGTATCAACCATCAACATAGATTTCATGGTCCTCAAATGCTACCTTAGGTTTCAGAAACCTGATATTCAGGGTCATCACATTCACCCTACCTTATATGGAATTTTGTCCTCGAAATTCAGCTAATCTCATATTTAAGTGATTATCATAAAGTCTAATTTCATATAGGTCACCACTTGTAGGTTCCAAAGTTGACATAGTTCTACATGCATCCTAGGTGGTGATCCTAAGATTTAGAGCATTTAGGGTGTACCCACCCCACCTTATATAGATGAAAGCATTATTTTTTTAAGGAATCGTAGCATCACTTAATGTCTTAGTCATCATATGAAGTTAAGAAGGTACTACTCAAGGATTCATGCTTCACCCAATTAATCATATGGTGATGTCAAGTTTCATGCCATCATTTACTAGAATTATCAGGCTTAACAACATTAGTGTGGTTTATGACCAACATCATACTAGTATTTCAGCATTAGAGGGGATTATTTTCATATTTACATATTAGGGTTTCACCCTATTGTGTGATAGTTATCCTCAAACTTAGAAGCATAGATTGAGAAAGATTGAGGTTAAGATATATATTTTGTGATCATGTAACCTATGATCCAAATATATCATTATGTCTACCTCATGATTTGAGACTTATATCTTTCATGTAGGATATAGAGGGGGAGAGAATATACTAAGACATCTTATCATGATTTCAAACTTGGCTATTACATGTATGATATAGGAAGGGAATATAGAAAATATTAGGCCACGCTTACACAAGTGACTCCTCATAAATAAATCATCTATATTGCTCAAGTGAGGTTTCTAGTATCATATATAAAGAAGGATAAGTGGAAGGAGAAACATTTATGAGTATCTTATGCACAATGCATTTTTCTCTTAGAACCAGAGTTCGTATATTACCTCACTTGCATCTAATGATGAGATTCACACAAATATGTCACTCAAGCTAGGACCTAACTCAATCAAAAGGATTGTTTTCTCATTATGAGTCACCTACCCATCATTTTTATCCAACTCTCACATATAGGATTGAATCATGCAAGGGACTCAACTCATCTACTTAGGAGTAACCCAGCTTAGGACACATCATTTCACATATATCTTAGGGTAGGTCCTACAACCCTCTCCTTGTGGGTCTCACTCTCTCTAGAGTTCACCACATATCTTGTCCTAACACTAGAGGTCTTCCTTTGTAAAAGAGCTTGAGGCTCATGTATATTCAACTTTATCTTAAACTTAGCTCATCTTAAGTGGAAAAACCTACATACTTTCATTATCAAGACGTATCTCATATTTCTTTGAAATGGATCAGAACTAATATACAACTTGAACCAATATAACACAACATATATCATTAGTATCAAACTTATATTAATCATCCTTGCTTATATCATCTATCAATATATCATCTACTCTAACTGTCAAACATTTGATAAGGCTCTAGACATCTAATCTAGACTACTCTCTCTTCTAGACTGATGTCACTCCCTTTCACTTAGGTCGCATCAACACTAACTACTCTCCTGTGTGAGGGACACATTTTTATATTTACATATATATAATAAAATATTACATATTTTTTTCTTTGAGAAAGAAGATGTCAGAGAAAACTGTTGAGGCTCGAGCCGATTGGTAAACAAAACCAAATTAGAAAATGAGTGACCCACACACAATAGATAGTCTAGTGCCATGTAACCTAGTGAAATGGTGAGAACATGGTGTAGATTAGTGTAGCTACCCAATACATACAAGCTCTATATGGAAAGGGTTTCACACACTTATCTAAACCTAGTTCTCGAACATCTAGGTTCTAACTTAGAGGCTAAGTCAAACATGATTCCTATAGAACAACTTGCTAAATTTCTAGGGTTTAATGTGAAAGGTGAGGTTTAGTTTTTATATTTCATGGTGAGCAATTGTTAGGTGTAGCTATTGTTCATGCTCTGATACCAATTGTGACGTCCCTGGATTCTACCATCTCGAGACTTAGAAGGCCCGAGAAGAAAAATCCAAAAACATTAGCTAATTGTATCAGAGAGCGATGCGGAAGCGACATACACATACATGAACACTCAATCATAGGCATACACCATAACATTTCTCAACATTTAACTTGTAATTTATTTCAAATGAATTATTACAAAATGATTTACAACTACATACTGAAAGAAAATTCTATAGTCTATGAACATGTATGCTAACTAGGATCTACACACAATAGGTAAACATGTACAACTGCTCACATCATGTTCTTTTATCCCATGCTAGCTTTGAACCTAAAACATATGTGAAACGGCGAATCAACATAAAGTTGGTACATGGTTGAAAGATACAATACTATGTTGGCATATTTCAAATACTTGAAAAGAAAGAAAGAAAATGAAAGCATTATTTAAGGTAGAAAATCAGGTAAACCCAAGTTATTAATCATATTTCAATGAACATGTATTACTATGGTGGACTTAGCACAAACATATATTATTGGGCCCTATCCCCACGTACCTTGTACCATTAGGGATCTCCCTGCGTACCTTGTACCTTTAGGGAGGTGCTAGTCAACATTAATACTTTCCCTCTCTAATAGGGAGATTAATGAACCATAAGTAACTACATTCCATTTTCTTTCCTTAGTGTTCTTATTATTCCAAGCGGAAATGACAATACATATATATGTACATCCAACAAGATATTCAAATACATGCAAGCAATTACTCATAATTACCATCCAGCAAAAACTAGTCTTATACTTATATCCACGTACCTAAATTCATAGATTCTTAACTTATCCTTGATCATCTTTCATCTCTGGTCATCACTTGATTAATAACAATTAATCATCATTAATACAAGGTTCACCATTATTAATGGTATTTAGGTCCAAATTAGGGTTTGGCCAAATCTAGGTTCAACTGGCCCTAAATGAGTTTCCAATATTATTATACTGATCAATAAGTCATACTAAGGGTCTGATACAATTTTCATATTTTTCTAATGCTTTATCTATTTTCTAAAATTATTACGAGATGAAAAGCATCTTATAAGTCATTAATGGAGAAAGACCTAATATTTTGGCAATATGGTTCTGATCAGGTTCAACATATTGTCTCTACATGATATTTTTTTGGTCGGAATAAAGTTTCTCAGAATTTATGTCAATAAATATCATTTATTACATTTAATATATCCTAACAAAGGTGTCATCTTATAAATTAAAAACTAGTAATAATACTACTTCAAAAGTCTGATCTAAGGGTTTCATCATGAATAGGGCATTTTTCTGAATCCGTAAGTATTTTTGGGGGATTTATAGGACAATTGAGCTATTTTAAATGTATTTTACAGGATATGTACTTAAATTGAGATATTTACCTTGTTCTCTGGGGTCCATCACCCAGGGTGGCAGTCTGGGATTGGCCCACGCTGGCCATCAGAGTGGGGGCATGGCTCACGGCCTGCTTACCCGGTTTAGCTAACCGGTCTTGTAACATCCATGACTTGGGTTATGCCTTAACCCTAGAAGTTTTGCTTAAGTAAGTCATTAGATTCTTGTCTTTATCTTTTGAAAAGTAATTAAGACTAAAGGAGAGCTTATGTTTCAATTTTGGTCCTATTTGAATAATGTTGAAACAATATTTTACATGTTTTGGACTAAAGTGCAATTTACCCAATGTAAGGGGTTACCTTGCAAATGTTACATGATAAATGTTCCTCAAGTGTTATACCATCTTAAGAATGAGAATGATGCTGAGGTATGGCTTGTGGAAACCTAAGTTCCAAGAAGGAGCTTGTTTGAGTAATGCTTGTGTATTGAATGCTAGTTTTGGTGTAATTTGCAAATTACCCAAAATCTAGGGTTGGATATGTAAATTACCACCTCTATTATGTCCCTATTGTTTCTTGGTACCATTTAGAGAAAATAAAAAGAAAGGGGCATCTTGTTTGAACTACTTTTGAGGAGAGATAATCTTGATAATAAAATAATCAAGATTTAATCATAATTGAAACCCTAATTTATTTTGTATCAAAACTAAATATATTAATTGAAGTGACCATCAACTAAAAAGGATGTGGTTGAAATCCTATAGTGGGAGGACGTACAAATGCCTTGAGAGGCACCAAAATATCCTAAGTAGGTGAAGAAATCCACTCACATTTGTTAATTAAAAAGTAATATCCACTAAAAATGGATAATAGTATTATAATGATTAAGGTGCTTAAGTGGTTGCTTTTAATTAAAGGATAAATGAAAGGAAATTGAGGCAAGGAAGATGGCTTCGAAGGAAATGAAGGAAGGGGGGCATGTGGCAAGAAAGTGGATGCATTTTCTCCTACTTTCTCTCTCCTAGAAAATCAATTATATGTATTCAATTTTCTCCTTACTTGAAAGGCCATTTTTGCAAACCACTTTCTTCCCTTGCTTTGGCCGACGAACAAGGAGCTTAGGATCAGGAGTAAAACGTTCCCCAAGCTGAAGGTAAGCTCCATAATCATCTTCAACCTTGGATTTATGGTTGAAATCAGATTTCAACATTGATTTTCTTCTCTCTTCTATCCAATGCTCAACCTTGATTATCTTTTGCATCCAAAGAGTTGGAAACGAACCTTGGATAGTTGAAGGAGCTTCTTTCACCATTATAGACGAGAATCTTGAAGCTTTGAAGCTACTTTGAAGGCGGGTTATATAACTTGAACCCATCAATGTTATTATTGATTTCAATTTCTCATCATATGTTGATCTTTTGTTTTCTTCTTGAATAATTGTTGAATTCATCATATATATGATAGTAGAATTCGGAGTTCTGAAGCTTGATGAAGATGACATCATCTTAGAACACACCTCAAGAATATTAAAAGCAAACGGTTTTAATTTGGTTGGTCAAATGGTTTCAAACCGTTAGAGACCAAACGGTTTCAAACCATTTGGTGACTAAACGGTTTCAAAACTATTAGAGGTCAAACGTTTTCAAACCGTCGGAGACCAAATAGTTTCAATGGATTCAAGGATCAATTGGTCTCATGACATAATAACTTCAAACAATCAAATTCAATTTATTTCAGAACCCTAGCTCAATTGGGTTCAAAACCCTAATTTTAGGTTCAAGCGATTTTATCTCTGAATTGATCAAACAGTCCCAAACCGTTTAGGGTTAAACGGTTTCAAAACCGTTTGATGAGCAAAAGGTTCAAGACCGTTTGAAGGTCTAAACTGTCCCAAACCATTTGAAGGATTAGTGCAAGACCGTTTTAAGGCCAAGTGACCTCAAGACCATTTGAAGGTCTAAACGGTCCCAAACCGTTTGAAGGTCAAGTGACCTCAAGACCGTTTGAAGGTCTAAACAGTCCCAAACCGTTTGAAGGGATAGACCAAGAGCGTTTGAAGGTTTAAACGGTCCCAAACCATTTGAATGGTTAGACCAAGACCGTTTGAAGGTCTAAACGGTCCCAAACCATTTGAAGGGTTAGACCAAGACCGTTTGAAGGTCTAAATGGTCCCAAACCATTTGAAGGTTTAAGGCTAAACCGTTTGAAGGTTCAATTGGTCTAAACCATTTGAAGGTCCTATTGATTCAAACCATGTAAGTACTAATAACCCCATAAGTGGTTGAAGAGTATCTCAAGGTCAATTTCAATGGAAATACCTCTAAAGTATTTAGGTGATTAATACATTTAGAGTGATTATCACTTGATGCCTATGAAAGTAATAAATTCAATACACTATGATAAGCATAGGTGCATGTATATAGTGAAAGGTTAAGTCAACTGAATAAGGTATGATGGTGATGTGTGTTCCTAGTATATGGAACAATGATAAGTATGATTTAACACTTATATAATGCTATGTGCTCCAAGATATGTGGAAGTACTGACTTAGGGTTTGGATTAATGAGGTAATCATAAAACCCTAATGAATGGATAATGGAAACCCTAATCAATAAGGAAAATTACAATACATAATTTTAATTGAATACTTATGAAGGTATTATGTAATTCTAGACATGTGGAACAATGAGTTAGGTTTTGGATATTAATTGTAATATCAATGCATTCTCCAAGATGCATGGAGTTTTGAATTAGGGTTTGATCTTTGATAATGTGATCATGAAACCCTAATTGAGAAGGATGGGAAACCCTAACCCTAATATAGGGTGATGTTATATGAAACCCTAATATAGGGAAATGTTATGTGAAACCCTAATATAGGGAAATGTTATGTGAAACCCTAATATAGGGTGATGTTAGGTGAAACCCTAATATAGGGTGATGTTATGTGAAACCCTAATATAGGGTGATGTTATGTGAAACCATAATATAGGGTGATATTATGTGAGACCCTAATATAGGGTGATGTTACGTGAAATCCTAATTGATACAGATGGGAAACTCTAACCCTAATGAGGGAATAGTAATGTTATCCTTTTATTTCATAATGTTGATGTGTAATTGATATGGTTGTTATCAAGCATACTAACAATGCAGGTATCATGAGATGATGAGCATAACCAGGTATGAGTTATGATGTTAATGGGCCTTGTGAGCCATTGTTTTATTTGTTGCCTAGTGAGAGGTGATAAGAAGTTGAATATGCCTGGTGAACTATGTGAGATGCTTGTGTAACAAGTATCATGAATACCTTGGTCAGATGACTTGGAGTTATTAGCTACCTGATAGTGGTAACCATGTTCAGTGATGAACTAAGGGTTTGAATACCCAGATCCAGTAAACATGATGATGATATTGATGAAGGGTGTGAATTCCTAGTGATGAGATAAGGGATTGAGATCCCAATTATCTATAAAGTTTTAAAAAACACTTGATAGAAGTATTACATGTTTCTTTGTAGCATTTGTCATAATAATCCTTGTTTGAAAACTTGACTGATGCTAAAAGAATATGGTAATTAAATAATCAAGTGGAATATTATCATGTAGAGCCCTGGCCATAGATCCATCATCGTCAGTAGTTGGTGATGGTGAAATGGGTACTCCTGGTGGTTAATCCGGAGCATATATTGTTGAATATGTGGGGTTTCTCCTAGCCGAAAATAGGAGGATTAGAGTGAAACTTCTGTTGTAGACTCGAGATATGTTTAAGAGCATGGTGAACAGGCCCATGGATCAGTGTGATGGAGCATGAATGCGTTCATGGCTCAGGGAGCATGGTGAACTGGCTCGTAGCTCAGATTTACTAGCGTCGGGACCTGTACCAAGGCGGGCTAGAGAATGGGTAGCCTATGAGAGATAACTCTATGATTGAGGTCACTTAAGTAAGAGACTGCGGTCCTACTTGTGGTCTCGCACTGACCGAGACGGATGAGATCGAGGAGTCCGGCTCTTCCTTTGATCTTGTATGGAACTGGCTTTGGGTTTCATAACCGAAGGTTGGATTTGAGCGGTACGGCTCACTCCCTCAGGGCTTAAAAATAAATTATCAAATGTAATCAGCCGTGTAGTGTATTTGCCTAAGGACAAATACAGAAATCATTGGTTGATGTTACATTGCTTATTGTATCCTAAATGGATAGATAATATACATGTTCTTCATATTCCTTATTACAATGAATAGATTATTTACTACTTTATCATTTATAGTTGTAATGCTTTAAAAGATGATATTGCTCTATTCTGTTTAATAATGATTAAATCTTGTTGTTCAATAGAGATTCCTCTGTTCTGTTTATTACTGTTTATCTGCAATAATAATATTTATGGCGGAGAGTTATATCTCTTGTTGGGACATGGGTCTCACTCCGTTGATCCCCAAAATTTTTTTAGGTGGACACAAACGAGGAGACAGGAACCATACACCAAGGAAAGGACAGCAACATCAGGGACAACAGTGATGTCTCAGGTGGATATATTGACTGTCATGTCTTGTAGTTATGAGTCCTATGTGTCGTCTTTGTACTCTCAAGTCCTTGGAGTCAGTAGTTAGTGCTTTTATGACCGGTCTAAGATTTTGGCATTTAATGCCTCGAGGTTTTATGTTGCTTATGTGTAGATTTAATAAAGTAATTGTTGTATGTAATCCTCGAGAAGAGAAGGTACATGGTATGTACTTTGCGGACCAGAATGTATATATATAATATTTTGGTTCTTGTTATAAGAGTTTCCTGTAAATGGATCTCTTTGCAAATGGTTTTAATTTTTAGTGATTTTTGTTAATCCACTGCTAATGTTTTGTTTAATAATAATGTTTTGTTTGTCGGTTTGGTGACTGAGTTGTCACAAGTTTTTGGTATCAGAGCTTAAGGTTCGCTGAGTCTATAGAGACATAGGATTAAGGTTGTTGAGTCTGTTCTAGTGTCTTCCAGTTTATCTGATGGTGACTTCTGCTCTCAGGAGAAGATGTAAAGCTTGAAGATGGCTGGATCACACGAAGAACATGCTGCTGAAAGCAGTGTTGCTACACCAGGAGGAGGTGCAAGGGGTCAGGCTAGAGAGGAACTAGTACCTGAACATCCCCAACTTAACCAAGATACACTAGAAAACCCATCTTTCCATGCTCTGTTTGGGCAGTTCATGGCGACTATGACACATATGGCAGATAGAATGCCACCACCTGCACCTAGGGCACCAGTTCACAATGAAGGACATGGAGCTGGCAAGACTTTTGAATGGCTTCACCGGGTAGGAGCCACTGATTATGCTGGTATAGCTAACCCAGCAGACGCGGACTCATGGCTGACTGAGCTGGAAAAGACCTTCAGAATTCTTAAATATCCAGAAGCTGAGAAGGTTAGACATGTGGTGTACCTGTTGAAGGGGAGTGCTGGCCATTGGTGGGTCATAGAAGAAGGCAAAAGGCCAGGTGTTGAAGTCGGATGGGAAGAATTTTGACGTGAATGCGTTAGTAGATATTTTCCCAAGACTTACCTGGATGAGAAAATCTCTCAGTTTGAGCAGATAAGGCAAGGACCAATGAACATTAGTGAATATGAAGCTAAGTTTATGGAGCTTCTACAGTTCTATCCGCACATGGCTGCTACATATGAGGAGAGGATTCAACATTTTGAGAAGGGTTTGAACGCCGATTTAGCCACATCAGTATCTACTCTAGAGAATAGAGAGAGGTTTGCCACCTTTGTGGATTCCGTTAGGCGGATAGAAAGGTCTGTGACTGAGAAGCGTCAAGCCAACAGTAAGAACATATATACACAGTTCCAAGGACAGAGGTCTGAATGTTGCATACAACTCATAAAAACAAGATTAACTAATGCGGAAGCGTATCATTAACATTAGAATTACTGAAAATCACTAAAAATTAAAACCATTTATCAAAAGATCCATTTACAGGAAGACTCTTTCATTTAGAACCAAAGTAAAACATTACATTCAGGTTCATATATACATTACATGCATCATTGCACCTCGAGGCATACATGCACAAAATCTCAGATCGAAGTATCAAAACACAATCTCCTAGGACCCGAGAGTACAGAGATGACTCATAGGACTATCTACACAAGACTAGACAGCCAATGTCTCCACCTGATGGATCACTGTTGTCCATGTGTCTTCTTCTGCTGCTCTTCTCCTGCAGAAGAGTTTCTGCCTTCATGTCTGCGTCTACCTAAAAACATTAGATCCCACGGGGGTGAGACAATTATAAAAATTGCCCCAGCGGGAGATATAACTCTCCGCCAAAACATTGTCATTGTAGTTTAATAGAAATAAACCGAGCAGTGGGATAATATAATTCAATAGCAGATAATCAACATTTGTACAAATTAGAGCAACATTCGTATGCAAGTATTTTAGTTATAAAATGATAAAGCAACATGTCTCATATTCAATATGATTTAAAGGAACATAAGTATATCTATGTATCAAGGACATTCTAAGAAATATGACATCAACCAGTGGTTCTCGCATTTCAATCTTATGAAATTACGCTACACGGCTGATTATATTTTACAAACAGATTTAAGCTCTGAGGAGATGAGGTATACCGCTCATACTCCAACCGACCATTTCTAGAATCGAAATCGGTACCATAAATAGATCAATGGAAGAGCCGGATTTCCATGACCTCCCACATCCTGGTCAGCATAGGACTACAAGCAGGACTGTGTCGACTTCTCAAATAGCTTTCCAGGGTATACTGGAACTTCGCTATAGAGTTACAGCGTCAACTGCACTCTCATCGGCAACCGAGAGCATTAATGTTTATCTCCATCGACCTGACATAAAATAACATTGGGAGATTAATGATACATCTATCCCAACCATCAGGAGATTTATGTTACATCTATCCCGACACATGAGGGATTGAGAGGTTTGATGCTTACCTTCCCTCAATCTCTTCACACAGACGTAAGGATATTTTCTCCCATTTACCCCCACATATTCAAAATATGTGAATTCCAGGAATTCCATAGAAAACCTATTTCACCATGACCAACTGTTGACGATGATGGATCTATGGTCAGAGCACTACATGAATAGATTTCACTTGATTAATTAAGCACATTTTCATATTCTTTTAGCATCAGGCAAGTTCTCAAACAAAACTTATTATGACAATGCTATAAAGAAACATGTACTATCTTCATTAATTACTTAACAATCTTAAAAAGGCATTGGGGTCTCAGTCCCTTATTTTAAAGCTGGGAATTCTCATCCCTTCACAATTTCATCATATGGCCCTGGGTAATTAAACCCTTGATTCATCATTAAGCATTGTTATCACTTTTCTAGGTAACCGTCACCTTCAGGTCAATTGACCAAGGCAGACATGATACTTGCTATTACAAGCATCACACATGGTACTTGAGGCCCATTAACTCTCTTGTTACCTCTTACTAGGCAGCAAGGTATATTATGGCACTCAAGGCACCGTCACAATAGTGAATTAAACATCATAGCTCATACCTGGCCATGATCATCATTTCAATATACCTGCATGGTTAGCACAGATGATAACAGTGATATCAATTGCATATCAGAACCATGTACAACAAATGTGAATTCACTATTCATGGGTAACACCACTATTCCCTCACCTGGGTTAGGGTTTCCCATTTCATGTCACATGGGGATAATCATCCCATTATCACATCAAAGATATGGTTTATCACCATATTGCCCAAGCTTAGAGTTTGTAAAGCATTACATAGCATTACCCTGGATTTGAGTTCCACATAACATCAAACATTAGGGTTTCTCATGAAACCATCCTCAGTTAGGGTTTCACATCAAATTCACCCTATAAAGGATTTACATTTAATAATCCACATTTAGGGTTTACTATTCATCCCAATTAGGGTTTCATATTCCATCACCCATAATTAGGGTTTACTATTCACCCCAATTAGGGTTTCATATTCCATTACCCATAATTAGGGTTTACTATTCATCCCAATTAGGGTTTTGGATCACATTACTCTTGATTAGGTCTATGCACATCATCACCCTGAATTAGGACTACATCCATACCTTGGATTAGGGTTTCAATTATAAATTTCCCTGGATTAGGGTTAAGGTTCAACAACCTTGTCAATTAGGGTTTATGTTCATGATTAGGGTTTCATGATCTCTTTACTTAAGGATCATACCCTAAATCACCACATGAATCATACTCATGTATCAATTCCATATTATCATTCTCTCAACTTAAATAGGTCATATCAACCCTTTAGTCAAGTTCATACAACTATGAATGACATAGTGTACCAAGTCATTGATCTTATGACAATTAGGGTTCCTTCCTTAATCGAAACCAATCCCTAGGTACTATTAGGGTTTATACCTTTGTACCTTTATTGACTAACATGACTAACCATCATTGGATAATTGGAACTATCATTACCTTCAATATCCAAGTGATTGAACCACTAACAAACTCCATGCGGTTTTGAAGTTTCATCACCAAATGGTTTTGAAACTGTTAGCCACCAAACGGTTTTGAAATCGTTTGACCCCAAACGATTTTGAAATTGTTTGCTCCCAAACGGTTTCAAGACCGTTTAGTCTCAAATGGTCTCAAGACTGTTTGGGCCAAATCAGTCCCAAAACCACAAGGGCTCACTAGGTCAATCATCAATTCAATCGATCTCCAATTGCATCATTGAATCGACTATTGATTATTCAAATGAAGAAATCATCAATTCATACCCTTAGATCATCATCCATGGGTCAAGGATAAACCACTACCCCACCAAATGGTTTTGAAACCATTTGGTCCCAAATAGTTTCAAGACCGTTTAGGCTCAAACGGTCTCAAGACCGTTTGACCCAAATTGTCTTGAAATCATTAGGACCAATCAAGGATTTCTTCAATCAACTTGATTAGGGTTTCCAATTGAAGGATTGTGCACACATTGGATCAATCAATTGAGTCCATTGGATCATCATCCAACCTATGATTAATTTCAGACCTCAAACGGTCAACTAGACCAAACGGTCAACTCATCCATGCGGTTTGGAGTCTAGGGCACCAAACGGTTTGCAAACCGTTTGGTCCCAAGCAGTTTGATGAAACTGTTTGGACCAAAGGTCCAAGACCGTTTGCTTTTGTTCTTTGATTAAGGTGTGTTCTTATGAACAGGTTATCATCTTCAACCTTTAGACTCACGGAATTACTGCCATTTTCCATGGCAATTCCATTAATCAAGCAAGGCTATTACAATAATAACAATGAACTCATTTGCATGAAGAAATCGAATTCAATGACAAAGATTAAGGGTTTAAGTTATATAACCTGCCTTCAAATCTGATCCCAAGCTCCAAGCTTCACGGCTCAAATGGTGGTTGAAGCTCTAGCAACCTCCCAAGGTCATTTCTCAAGCTTTTGGAGTGAAAGGATCGGCTAGGGTTGAAGATGGAGTGAAGAAATGAAGGAATCATACATTGTTTTATGATTTTCACCATGAAATCAAGAAGAACGAAGGTCAAAGGCTTACCAACAGGTTGGGGACGTGATCCCTGCTGTTCTTAGCTCTCTTGGTCGATTTTGCAAGCAAGGGGAAGAAAGGAATCGAAAAAGATCCCTAGGTGGGTTGGAAAAGGCTCTTTTATAAGAAAATTGATGAAAGAGAATATGTTTTATTAAACCAAAAATGGTACCACCTCTTCCTCCTTGGTTTTCTTGCATGCAAAGGCAACTCAAACCCACCGAACTCCCATCCATTGTCCATTGATTAAGGGAAAAGAAATTAAGCACCTTAATCCATTATAATATTAATATATATTTTTGAGTGGAAATTCTTTTCCTTATAATAAGCTGAGTGGAATTTCACCTCATTAAGATATTTTTGGTCCTTTCAAAGCTCAAGGACGTCCACACACACATCTGAATTCCACCATTTTAATTTTGGTTGAAGGCCCTTCAATTATTTTATTTATTTTTGCATTAATGTTTCCATTATGCTTAAATCTTGATTATTTTAATATCAAGATTCTCTCTCCTTCAACTTAATTCAAATGAGGCGCCCCTCTCATTTTCTTTGCTCCACATGATGCCAAGAAACATTAGGGACCTTTTTGAAGTGGTAAATTACATATTGCACCCTAAATTTTGGGTAAATTACACATT
Organism: Alisma plantago-aquatica; assembly: GCA_963693085.1. Taxonomy (NCBI): domain Eukaryota; kingdom Viridiplantae; phylum Streptophyta; class Magnoliopsida; order Alismatales; family Alismataceae; genus Alisma; species Alisma plantago-aquatica. The sequence continues at coordinate 554,377,471 of OY856412.1, forward strand.
ACACCAAAACTAGGTTTTCATGCACAAACATTGCTTTATCAGCTCTTTCTTGGAATTCAGGCTATCACAAGCCATACCCCTACATCATCTTCATTCCCATGATGCTTTAACACATGAGGAACATATTATCATGCACAATTTGCAAATAGACCCCTCAACTTGGGTAATTTGCACTTTAGTCCAAAATAGGAAAAATGTTGATTTCAACAATATTCAAAAAAGACTAAAATTGTAATATAAGTTCCTCTTGAGCCTTAATTATTTTTCAAAAGATAAGAGCATGCATATAATCACTTTTATTAAGCAAAACACCTAGGGTTAATTCATAACCCAGGTCAGGGATGTTACAAGTTTATCCACCCCTTACAATGATTTTGTCCCTGAAATAATCAACAAAACATTAAGAGAAAAGAGTAGGATATTTCCTCCTCATCTCATCCTCTAGTTCCCACGTAGATTCTTCAATGCCACGGTGATTCTAGAGAACTTTTACAAGACTAATGTCTTTCTTTTTCAACTTCTTGATTCTTCTGTCAAGAATCAACACTGGCCCTTCCACATAAGATATGTCATCATTTAGTTCTACCTCCATAGGTTGTAGAACTAACTCAGTGTCAGGATGACACTTCCTCAACATAGATATATGGAACACTGGGTGTAATCTATGCAACTCAGGTGGTAACTCCAGCTTATAGGCTACCTTTCCCATCCTCTCAATGATTGGATAAGGCCCCATAAATCTCAGAGCTAACTTCCCTTTCTTTCCAAATCTCAAGATACCTTTCTAAGGTGAAACCTTGAGGTGCACCCTGTCTCCGACTTGGAATTCTAAGGGTCTACGACACTTGTTAGCATATGATTTCTGTCTATCCTGGGCTGTTTTCAACTGTTGTTGTATGACTTTAATCTTCTCAGTTATTTGTTGAACCAGCTCAGGACCCAAAAGTTGATATTCACCAGTCTCATACCAACATAGGGGAGATCTACAACGTCTACCATACAAAGCCTCATATGGTGCCATCTCAATACTATGTTGATAGTTGTTATTATAAGTAAACTCTATCAAGCTTAGATGTAGATCCCAACTCCCCACAAACTGAAGGACACATGCCCTAAGCAAGTCCTCCAAGGTTTGTATCGTCCTCTCAGACTGTCCATCTGTCTGAGGATGAAAAGTTTTACTAAACCTCAGCTGAGTGCCCAAAGCTTTATGAAGTCGTTCCCAAAAATGACTCATAAACCGAGGACCTCTGTCAGAAATTATTGTAATTGGGACCCCGTGCAAATGCACTATCTCATCTATGTAGATTTGTGCAAGCTTCTCAGCTGTATAGGTTGTTTTGATAGGTAAGAAATGTGTTGTCTTTGTCAACCTATCAATTATCACCCAAATGGAATCATGAATTTTGGCTATTCTAGGCAAACCAACCACAAAGTCCATAGTTACATGATCCCACTTCCACTGTGGTATAGGAAGGGGTTGCATTGTTCCTGCGGGCTTCTGATGTTCAGCTTTAACCTGCTGACATACCAAACACCGCATAACAAACTCAGCAACATCCTTCTTCAAACTAGGCCACCAATACATATCTTTTAAGTTATGATACATCTTGGTGCTCCCTGGATGCATAGCATACATTGAAGAATGAGCTTCTTCCAGAACTAACTTTCTTAAGTTATCAACGTCAGGTACTACCATCCTATCATGGTAACAGACTACCTGATCATCAGAATCATGGAAGCCATCCCGCTTCTCACTACCATACTCTGACCTAGTCTGCTGAATCATAGAATCAGTCTGTTGTGCTTCTTTAATCTGCTGTCTCAGAGTTGGTTTTATGTGCATCTCAGCCAACAACCTGGCTAACAATGACACTTTAAGATGTACATTATTTTGTCTCAAGGAGATAAACATATCTCTCTTGGAGCACATTAAGGAGTTTAGTTGTGCTTTATCTAGGGCTGGTGTTGCTGATTTTCTACTTAATGCATCAGCAACCACATTGGCTTTCCCTGGATGATAATCAATTATACAATCATAGTCCTTGATTAACTCCATCCAGCGGCGCTGCCTCATGTTTAGTTCATGATGAGTAAAGATATACTTTAGGTTCTTATGGTATGTGAAAATCTGGAATGTTTCTCCATAGAGATAATGTATCCATATCTTCAAGGCATGAACCACGGTAGCAAAATCTAGATCGTGTGTCAGATAATTCTCCTCATGTTTCTTAAGCTGTCGAGAAGCAAAAGAAATCACTTGCTTATCCTGCATCAACACACATCCTAAGCCATTCTTAGATGCATCACAGAAGACTATATACCCCTTTCCTTGCTCAGGTAGCACCAACACAGGTGCACATGTTAACCTTTCCTTCAGCAACTGGAAAGATTGTTAACACTTGTCATTCCAGACAAAAGCAATCTCCTTCCTTGTCAACTTAGTCAGGGGTATCTATTGAACTGAAGTTCTTAATGAACCTTCTGTAATAGCCAGCCAGTCCTAGGAAACTTCTTATCTTTATCAGTGTCTTTGGTTGTTCCCATTGCAGGACAGATTCCACTTTCTTAGGATCAACACGAATACCTAAAGCAGATATTATGTGTCCAAGAAAAGAAACTTCTGGCAACCAAAACTCACATTTGCTAAACTTAGCATACAACTTATGCTCTCTTAGCAAAGTCAGAGCTTGGCAAAGATGCTGCTCATGTTGTTGAGCATCTCTACTATATATCAAGATGTCATCTATAAAGACGACAACATACTGATCCAGAAAAGGTCGAAAGATTCTATTCATGAGTTCCATAAATGCAGCTGGTGCATTAGTTAGTCCAAACGACATAACTGTGAACTCATAGTGACCATACCTTGTCCTGAAGGCAGACTTAGGTATGTCACCCTCCTTGATATGTAACTGATGGTATCCCGACCTCAGATCTATCTTATAAAAGACAGTCGCACCACGCAATTGGTCAAACAAGTCATCAATCCTTGGTAGAGGATACTTGTTCTTTATAGTTACCTTGTTTAACTGTCTGTAGTCAATGCATAACCGCATCAACCCATCCTTTTTCTTAACAAAAAGGACTGGAGCACCCCAGGGTGATGTGCTCGGTCAGATAAAACCTTTCTCAAGCAACTCTTGCAGTTGTTTCTTGAGCTCTGCCATTTCAGCAGGTGCCATCCTATACGGTGTTTGTACTATTGGTTGCGTGCCCAGGATTAGATTTATTTCAAAATCAATCTCTCGGGGCGGTGGAACACCTGGAAGTTCTTCAAGAAATACATCTTCAAATTCCCTGACTACAGGAACTTCAGAAGGATGAGGGCTTTCCATTGTGGTATCAACCACATGGGCTAAGAATGCAAGGCATCCTTGTCTCATCAGCTTCTCAACTACCATAGCTGATACAAGACATGTTGGAAGAATCTTTCTATCTCCCTAAAAGATCCATGTGTCACCATCATTTGAGAACACAACTTGCTTGGAACTACAATCCAAGACAACCTTATACTTCTCTAAGGTGTCCATCCCAAGGATTATATCAAAACCCTACATCTCAAGTGGTATAAGATCCACTTGAATGCGGTGATCAGAAAAGAAAATATTGCAGGGAGAACACACTTCCCGCAATACTGTAGATCCCATCAAAGGTATCTCTAACAGCAAGCTATCTATTCTATGACTAACAATCATATTGCAGTCATAAATCACTTCTCGAGTGATAAAAGAGTGTGTAGCATCCAAATCTATTAACACAGATACGAAGCAGGATAAATACATATCAGAATAAAGTAGTTCCGTCTGACATGTCACAACCCGAGGGTTGACTACTGCTTAAGGCTGGTTCATAGCATAGAACCTAGCTGTCGCTTGTTGTTGACCTTGTACTCGATTGTTAGATGTCGAAGAACTGGCTTGGGACACTTGTCCATGTCCTCTAGCACCCCTGCCAGGTTGTTGCCTCTGAGGGCCCTGCTGACTCTGCCTTGGTTGCTGGGTCTCACTCCTTACTTTCTCAGGACAGTCTCTCACCACATGGCCTTCTTTTCCACATCTATAACAGGTTATATTCCCCCTTGATGGTCTGGGTGGTCCTGTTACTGACATTGAGGTTGAGCTGTGAGCTCCCTTCAGTGGTAAACTACGGTTCCTACCCTTACTTGACGTCCATTGCATCTGGGTATTGAACCTTGGTGATGGTGTAGGCACAGAATACCTCAGTTTCTTGAAACTCCCAACACTCTATCCTTGAAACTGTGGGTATTCCTTCTTACCCTTGGTCTGTCGCTTCTCGATTACAGACCTCTCTATACGTCTTACAGACTCCACGAAAGTGGCAAACCTCTCCCGGTTCTCCAAGGCAGACACCGGAGTGGTTAATTCAGCGTTTAGCCCCTTCTCAAACTGCCAAATTCTCTCCTCATCATTAGATTCCATGTGCGGACAGAACCACAACAACTCCATGAACCTAGATTTGTACTCACTAATGTTCATAGGCCCTTGCTTAATCCTCTCAAACTGAGAGATCTTCTCATCTAGATACGTCTTGGGAAAGTATCTAGCGACAAATTCATGCCTGAATTCATCCCATCCAATCACAACTCCAGGTCTTTTACCCTCCTCAATGGTCCACCAGTGGCTAGCACTCCCTTTGAGGAGATATACAACATGTCTGACGCTCTCATCATCAGGAATCATGAGGATTCTAAAGGCTTTTTCCAACTCAGTCAACCATAGATCAACATCTACTGGATCGGCTGTATCAACATACTCTAAGGCCCCTGCCCTCTTCAACCTTTCAAAAGTCTTTCCGGCACCATGCCTTTCATCATGGGGTGGTGCCCTGGGTGCAGGTACTGGAATTCTATCCGTCATGTGGGTCATAGCTGCCATAAACTGCCCGAACATAGCCTGGAAGGTTGGGTTCCCCATATCAGGTGGGTTGAACTGGGGTTGTTCAGGTACAGGTTCCTCCCTATCCTGGTTTCTTGCACCACCTCCCGGTGCAGCAACATTTCTCTCAGCAGTGTGTTCTTCGTGTGATCCAGACATCCTTAGTTCTTCTTCTCCTATATGAGCAGAAGACACTATCATATAAACTGGAAGACACTTAGAATAGACTCAACAACCTTAATCCTATATCTCTGTAGACTCAGCGAAGCTAGAGCTCTGATACCACTAATTTGTTGCATACAACTCATAAAAACAAGATTAACTAATGTGGAAGCGTATCATTAACAGTGGAATTACTGAAAATCACTAAAAATTAAAACCATTTATCAAGAGATCCATTTACAGGAAGACTTTTTCATTTAGAACCAAAGTAAAACATTACATTTATGTTCATATATACATTACATGCATCATTGCACCTCGAGGCATACATGCACAAAATCTCATATCGAAGTATCAAAACACAATCTCCTAGGACCCGAGAGTACAGAGATGACTCATAGGACTATCTACACAAGACTAGACAGCCAATGTCTCCACCTGATGGATCACTGTTGTCCATGTGTCTGCTGTTGCTGCTCTTCTCCTGTAGAAGAGTTTCTACCTTGATGTCTGCGTCTACCTAAAAACATTAGATCCCACGGGGGTGAGACAATTATAAAAATTGCCCCAGTGGGAGATATAACTCTCCGCCAAAACATTGTCATTGCAGTTTAATAGAAATAAACTGAGCAGTGGGATAATATAATTCAATAGCAGATAATCAACATATGTACAGATTAGAGAAACATTCTTATGCAAGTGTTTTAGTTATAAAATGATAAATTAGCATGTCTCATATTCAATATGATTTAAAGGAACATAAGTATATCTATGTATCAAGGACATTCTAAGCAATATGACATCAACCAGTGGTTCTCGCATTTCAATCTTATGAAATTACGCTACACGGCTGATTATATTTTACAAACAGATTTAAGCTCTGAGGAGATGAGGTATACTGCTCATACTCCAACCGACCATTTCTAGAATCGAAATCGGTACCATAAATAGATCAATGGAAGAGCCAGATTTCCATGACCTCCCACATCTTGGTCAGCACAAGACTACAAGCAGGACTGTGTCGACTGCTCAAATAGCTTTCCAGGGTATACTTGAACTTCTCTATAGAGTTACAGCGTCAACTGCACTCTCATCGGCAATCGAGAGCATTAATGTTTATCTCCATCGACCCGACATAAAATAACATTGGGAGATTAATGATACATCTATCCCAACCACCGGGAGATTTATGTTACATCTATCCCGACACATGAAGGATTGAGAGGTTTGATGTTTACCTTCCCTCAATCTCTTCACACGGACGTAAAGATATTTTCGCCCATTTACCCCCACATATTCAAAATATGTGAATTCCAGGAATTCCATAAAAAACCTATTTCACCATCACCAACTGCTGACGATGATGGATCTATGGTCAGAGCACTACATGAATAGATTTCACTTGATTAATTAAGCACATTTTCATATTCTTTTAGCATCAGGCAAGTTCTCAAACAAAACTTATTATGACAATGCTATCAAGAAACATGTACTATCTTCATCAATTACTTAACAATCTTAAAAAGGCATCGGGGACTCAGTCCCTTATTTCAAAGCTGGGAATCCTCATCCCTTCACAATTTCATCACCATAATCATATGGCCCTGGGTAATTAAACCCTTGATTAATCATTAAGCATTGTTACCACTTTTCCAGGTAACCGTCACCTTCAGGTCAATTGACCAAGGCAGACATGATACTTGCTATTACAAGCATCACACATGGTACTTGAGGCCCATTAACTCTCTTATTACCGCTTACTAGGCAGCAAGGTATATTATGGCACTCAAGGCACCGTCACAATAGTGAATTAAACATCATAGCTCATACCTGGCCATGATCATCATTTCAATATACCTGCATGGTTAGCACAGATGATAACAGTGATATCAATTGCATATCAGAACCAGGTACAACAAATGTGAATTCACTATTCATGGGTAACACCACTATTCCCTCACCAGGGTTAGGGTTTCTCATTTCATGTCACATGGGGATAATCATCCCATTATCACATCAAATATATGGTTTATCACCATATTGCCCAAGCTTAGAGTTTGTTAAGCATTACATAGCATTACCCTGGATTTGAGTTCCACAGAACATCAAACATTAGTGTTTCTCATGAAACCATCCTCAGTTAGGGTTTCACATCAAATTCACCATATAAAGGATTTACATTTAATAATCCACATTTAGGGTTTACTATTCATCCCAATTAGGGTTTCATATTCCATCACCCATAATTAGGGTTTACTATTCATCTGAATTAGGGTTTCATATTCCATTACCCATAATTAGGGTTTACTATTCATCCCAATTAGGGTTTTGGATCACATTACTCTTGATTAGGTCTATGCACATCATCACCCTGAATTAGGACTACATCCATACCTTGGATTAGGGTTTCAATTATAAATTGCCCTGGATTACGGTTAAGGTTCAACAACCTTGTCAATTAGGGTTTATGTTCATGATTAGGGTTTCATGATCTCTTTACTTAAGGATCATACCCTAAATCACCACATGAATCATACTCATGTATCAATTCCATATTATCATTCTCTCAATTTAAATAGGTCATATCAACCCTTTAGTCAAGTTCATACAACTATGAATGACATAGTGTGCCAAGTCATTGATCTTATGACAATTAGGGTTCCTTCCTTAATTTACACCAATCCCTAGGTACTATTAGGGTTTCCACCTTTGTACCTTTATTGACTAACATGACTAACCATCATTGGATAATTGGAACTATCATTACCTTCAATATCCAAGTGATTGAACCACTAACAAACTCCATGCGGTTTTCAAGTTTCATCACCAAACGGTTTTGAAACCGTTTGCCACCAAACGGTTTTGAAACCATTTGACCCCAAATGATTTTGAAACCATTTGTTCCCAAATGGTTTCAAGACCGTTTGGTCTCAAACGGTTTCAAGACCATTTGGTCTCAAACGGTCTCAAGACCATTTGGTCTCAAACGGTCTCAAGACCATTTGGGCAAAATGAGTCCCAAAATATCAAGTGTTCACTAGGTCAATCATCAATTCAATCGATCTCCAATTGCATCATCATTGAATCGACTATTGATTATTCAAATGAAGAAATCATCAATCCATACCCTTAGATCATCATCTATGGGTCAAGGATCAACCACTACCCCACCAAACAGTTTTGAAACCGTTTGGTCCCAAATGGTTTCAAGACCGTTTGGGCTCAAAAAGTCTCAAGATCGTTTGACCCAAATTGTCTTGAAATCATTAGGACCAATCAAGGATTTCTTCAATCAACTTGATCAGGGTTTCCAATTGAAGGATTGTGCACACATTGGATCAATCAATTGAGTCCATTGGATCATCATCCAACCTATGATTAAGTTCAGACCTCAAATGGTCAACTAGACCAAACGGTCAACTCATCCATGCAGTTTGGAGTCTAGGGCACCAAACGGTTTGCAAACCGTTTGGTCCCAAGCGGTTTGATGAAACTATTTGGACCAAAGGTCCAAGACCATTTGCTTTTGTTCTTTGAATAAGATGTGTGATTATGAACAGGTTATCATCTTCAACCTTTAGACTCATGGAACTACTGCCATTTTCCATGGCAATTCCATTAATCAAGCAAGGTTATTATAATAATAACAATTAACTCATTTGCATGAAGAAATTGAATTCAATGACAAAAAGATTCTTCCAACCTATCTAGTGTCGGCTATGGTAGATGAGAAGTTGATGAGACAAGGATGCTTCACATTCTTGGCACATGTGATAGATACCAGGGCAGAGAGTCTTAGTCTTTCTGAAGTTCTGATTGTTAGGGAGTTTGAGGATGTGTTTCTTGAGGAACTTCCATGTGTTCCTCCACCCCGAGAGATTGATTTTGAGATTAATCTAATCCCGGGTACACAACCAATAGCTCAAACACCTTATAGAATGGCACCTGCTGAGATGGCAGAACTCAAGAAATAGTTACAGGAGTTGCTTGAAAAGGGTTTTATTCGACCGAGTACTTCACCATGGGGTGCTCCAGTTCTTTTCGTTAAAAAGAAAAATGGGTCTATGCTATTATGCATCGACTATAGACAGCTAAACAAAGTAACCATAAAGAAAAAATATCCTCTGCCAAGGATAAATGACTTGTTTGACCAATTGCGTGGTGCAGCTATATTCTCTAAAATAGATCTAAGGTCAGGATACCATCAATTACGTATCAAGGAGAGTGACATACCTAAATCAACCTTCAGAACAAGGTATGGTCACTATGAGTTCATAGTTATGTCGTTTGGACTAACTAATGCACCAACTACATTCATGGAACTCATGAACATGATCTTCCGGCCATTCCTTGATCAATTCATAGTAGTCTTTATAGATGACATCCTGATTTATAGTAGAGATGCTCGACAACATGAGAAACACCTTCGTCAAGCACTGAATTTACTGAGAGAGCACAAGCTATATGCCAAATTTAGTAAGTGTGAATTTTGGTTATCAGAAGTGTCTTTTCTTGGACATGTAATATCTGCCTCAGGTATCCGTGTTGATCCTAAAAAGGTAGAATTTGTCTTAGAGTGGGAACAGCCAAAGACACTAACAGAGATATGCAATTTTCTAGGACTGGTAGGCTACTATAGGAGCTTCATTAAGAACTTCAATTATGTAGAATTACCCCTAACCAAGTTGACCAGGAAGGAGGTTCCTTTTGTCTGGAATGACAAGTGTCAGCATTCTTTCCAATCGTTGAAAGAAAGGTTGACCAGTGCACTTGTGTTAGTGTTACCTAAGCAGGGAAAGGGGTATATTGTTTTCTGTGATGCTTCTAAGAACGGTCTAGGATGTGTGTTGATGCAGGATAAATAAGTGATTTCTTTTCCCTCTTGACAGCTTAAGAAACACGAGGAAAATTATCTGACACGTGATCTAGAATTGGCTGCAGTAGTTCATGCGTTGAAGATCTGGAGACATTATCTCTATGGAGAGACATTCCAGATTTTCACGGACCATAAGAAGCTAAAATACATCTTTTCACAACATGAGTTGAATATGAGACAACGCCGCTGGATGGAGTTAATCAAGGACTATGATTGTACAATTGATTATCATCCAGGAAAGGCTAATGTAGTGGCTGATGCACTAAGTAGAAAATCATTGTTTCCAAACATAGACAAAGCACAGTTGAACTCTTTAGTGTGCTTTAAACGAGACATGCTTGTCTCTTTGAGGCAAAACAATGTACAACTTAAAGTATCCTTGTTAGCTGGACTGTTAGCTGAGATGCACATAAAACCTACCCTGAAACAACATATCAAAGAGGCACAACAAGCTGATACTATGATTCAGTAGATCAGGTCAGAATTTGGTAGTGAGAAACAGGATGGGTTTCATGAGTCAGATGATGAGGTAGTCTGTTACCATGATAGGATGGTAGTACCTGATACCAATGACTTAAGGAAGTTATTCATGGAGGAAGCTCATTCATCTATGTATGCAATGCATCCAGGGATCACCAAAATGTATCATAACTTGAAAGATATGTATTGGTGGCCTGGTTTGAAGAAAGATGTAGCTGAGTTTGTTATGCAGTGTCTAGTATGTTAGCAGGTTAAAGTTGAACATCAAAAGCCCACAGGAACAATGCAACCTTTGCCTATACCACATTGGAAATGGGATAACATAACCATGGACTTTGTGGTTGGTTTGACAAGAACATCTAAAAGTCATGATTTCATTTGGGTGATAGTTGATAGGTTGACTAAGTCAACACATTTTCTTCCTATCAAAACAACATATACTGCTGAGAAACTTGCACAGATCTATATAGATGAGATAGTGCGTTTACATTGGGTTCCAACTACAATTATTTCTGATAGAGGTCCCCAGTTCACGAGTCATTTTTGGGAACGACTACATAAAGCTTTGGGTACACAATTAAGGTTTAGTACCGCCTTTCACCAACAAATAGATGGACAATCTGAGAGGACTATACAAACTTTGGAGGATTTGCTTAGGGCATGTGTCCTTCAGCTTGTAGGAAGTTGGGATATACACTTGAGCTTAATAGAATTCACTTACAACAATAGTTATCATCACAGTATTGATATGACACCATATGAAGCATTATATGGTACACGTTGTAAATCTCCATTATGCTGGTATGAAACATGGGAGTATCAACTTTTGGGTCCTGAGTTAGTGCAACAGACAACTGAGAAGATTAAAGTAATACAACAACAGTTAAAAGCTGCACAGGATATACAGAAGTCATACGCTGATAAACGATGAAGACCTTTAGAATTCCAAGTTGGATACAGAGTATATCTCAAAGTCTCACCTTGGAAAGGTGTTCTTAGATTTGGGAAAAAGGGTAAGTTAGCTCCTAGATTTATGGGGCCTTATCCAATCACTGAACGGATTGGAAAGGTAGCCTATAAGTTGGAGTTTCCACCTGAACTACACATATTGCATCCAATATTCCATATATCCATGCTGAGAAAGTGTCACCCTGACACGGAGTTAGTTTTGCAACCTGTGGAGGTAGAATTAAATGAAGATATATCCTATGTAGAGGACCAGTGTTGATTCTGGACAGGAGAATCAAAAGGTTGAAAAAGAAAGACATAGTTCTTGTGAAAGTTCTTTGGAATCATCGTGGCGTTGAAGAAGCTCCATGGGAGCTGGAGGAAGAGATGAGGAGGAAGTATCCTTCTCTTTTCTCTTGATGATTTCGGGGAAGAAATCCCTGTTAGGGGTGGATAATTGTAACATCCCTGACCTGGGTTATGCCTTAACCCTAAAAGTTTTACTTAAGTAAGTCATTTAGATTCTTGTCTTTATCTTTTTAAAAGTAATTAAGACTAATGGAGAGCTTATGTTTCAATTCTGGTCCTATTTGAATAATGTTGAAACAGTATTTTACATGTTTTGGACTAAAGTGCAATTTACCCAATTTAATGGGGTTACCTTGCAAATGTTACATGATAAATGTTCCTCAAGTGTTATAGCATCTTAAGAATGAGAATGATGCTGAGGTATGGCTTATGGAAACCTAAGTTCCAAGAAGGAGTTTGTTTGAGTAATGCTTGTGTATTGAATGTTGGTTTTGGTGTAATTTGCAAATTACCCAAAATCTAGGGTTGGATATGTAAAATACCACCTCTATTATGTCCCTATTGTTTCTTGGTACCATTTAGAGAAAAGAAAAAGAAAGGGGCGTCTTGTTTGAACTACTTTTGAGGAGAGATCATCTTGATAATAAAATAATCAAGATTTAAGCATAATTGAAACCCTAATTTATTTTGTAGCAAAAATAAATATATTAATTGAAGTGCCCATCAACTAAAAAGGCTGTGGTTGAAATCCTATAGTGGGAATACGTCCAAATGCCTTGAGAGGCATCGAAATATCCTAAGTAGGTGAAGAAATCCACTCACATTTGTTAATTAAAAAGTAATGTCCACTTAAAATGGATAATAGTATTATAATGATTAAGGTGCTTAAGTGGTTGCTTTTAATTCAAGGATAAATGAAAGGAAATTTAGTGCAAGGAATATGGCTTTGAAGGCAAGGAAGTAAGTGGGGCATGGGGTAAGAAAGTGGATGAATTTTCTCCTACTTTCTCTCTCCTAGAAAATCAATTATATGTACTTAATTTTCTCCTTACTTGAAAGGCTATTTTTTCAAACCACTTTCTTCCCTTGCTTTGGAAGATGACCAAGGAGCTTAGGAGAAGGAGGAAAACGTTCCCCTAGCTGAAGGTAAGCTCCATAATCATCTTCAACCTTGTATTGATGGTTGAAATCAGATTTCAACATTGATTTTCTTCTCTCTTCTATCCAATGCTCAACCTTGATTATCTTTTGCATCCAAAGAGTTGGAAACGAACCTTGGATAGTTGAAGGAGATTCTTTCACCATTAGAGATGAGAATCTTGAAGATTTGAAGCTACTTTGAAGGTGGGTTATATAACTTGAACCCATCAATGTTATTATTGATTTCAATTTCTCATCATATGTTGATCTTTTATTTTCTTCTTGAATAATTGCTGAATTCATCATATATATGACAGTAAAATTTGGAGGTCTGAAGCTTGGTGATGATGAAATCATCGTAGCACACACCTCAAGAATATAAAAAGCAAACGGTTTTAATTTTGTTGGTCAAACAGTTTCAAACCGTTGGAGACCAAATAGTTTCAAACCGTTTGGTGACTAAACGGTTTCAAAACCGTTAGAGGTGAAACGTTTTCAAACCGTTGGAGACCAAACGGTTTCAATGGATTCAAGGATAAATTGGTCTCATGACCTAATAACTTCAAACAATCAAATTCAATTGATTTCAGAACCCTAGCTCAATTGGGTTCAAAACCCTAATTTTAGGTTCAAGTGATTTTATCTCTGAATTGATCAAACGGTCTCAAGCTGTTTAGGGTTAAACGGTTTCAAAACTGTTTGATGAGAAAAAGGTTCAAGACCGTTTGAAGGTCTAAATGGTCCCAAACCGTTTGAAGGATTAGGGCAAGATCGTTTGAAGGTCAAGTGACCTCAAGACGTTTGAAGGTATAAACGGTCCCAAACGGTTTGAAGGATTAGGGCAAGACCATTTGAAGGTCAAGTGACCTCAAGATCGTTTGAAGGTCAAGTGACCTCAAGACCGTTTGAAGGTCTAAACGGTCCCAAACCGTTTGAAGGGTTAGACCAAGACCGTTTGAAGGTCTAAACGGTCCCAAACCGTTTGAAGGGTTAGACCAAGACCGTTTGAAGGTCTAAACGGTCCCAAACCATTTGAAGGGTCAGACCAAGACTGTTTGAAGGTCTAAACGGTCCCAAACCGTTTGAAGGGTTAGACCAAGACCATTTGAAGGTCTAAACGGTCCCAAATCATTTGAAGGGTTAGACCAAGACCGTTTGAAGGTCTAAACGGTCTCAAACCATTTGAAGGTTTAAGGATAAACCGTTTGAAGGTTCAATTGGTCTAAACTGTTTGAAGGTCCTATTGATTCAAACCATGTAAGTACTAATAACCCCATAAGTGGTTGAAGAGTATCTCAAGTTCAATTTCAATGGAAGTACCTCTAAAGTATTTAGGTGATTAATACATTTAGAGTGATTATCACTTTATGCCTATGAAAGTAATAAATTCAATACACTATGATAAACATAGGTGCATGTACATAGTGAAAGGTTAAGTCAACTGAATAAGGTCTGGTGGTGATGTGTGTTCATAGTACATGGAACAATGATAAGTATGATTTAATACTTATATAATGCTATGTGCTCCAAGATATGTGGAAGTACTGACTTAGAGGTTGGATTAATGAGGTAATCATAAAACCCTAATGAATGGATAATGGAAACCCTAATCAATAAGGAAATTTACAATACATAAGTTTAATTGCATACTTATGAAGAATTCTAGACATGTGGAACAATGCATTATGTTTTGGATATTAATTGTAATATCAATGCATTCTCCAAGATGCATGGAGTTTTGAATTAAGGTTTGATCTTTGATAATGTGATCATGAAACCCTAATTGAGAAGTATGGGAAACCTTAACCCTAATATAGGGTGTTATATAAAACCCTAATATAGGGAAATGTTATGTGAAACCCTAATATAGGGAAATGTTATGTGAAACCCTAATATAGGGTGATGTTATGTGAAACCCTAATATAGGGTGATGTTATGTGAAATCCTAATTGATAAAGATGGGAAACTCTAACTTTAATGAGGGAATAGTAATGTTATCCTTTTATTTCATAATGTTGATGTGTAATTGATATGGTTGTTATCAAGCATACTAACCATGCAGGTATCATGACATGATGAGCATAACCAGGTATGAGCTATGATGTTAATGGGCCTTGTGAGCCATTATTTTATTTGTTGCCTAGTGAGAGGTGACAAGAAGTTGAATATGCCTGGTGAACTATGTGAGATGCTTGTGTAACAAGTATCATGAATACCTTGGTCAGATGACCTGGAGGTATTAGTTACCTGATAGTGGTAACCATGTTTAGTGATGAACTAAGGGTTTGAATACCTAGATCTAGTAAACATGATGATGATATCGATGAAGGGTGTGAATTTCTAGTGATGAGATAAGGGATTAAGATCCCAATGATCTATAAAGTTTTAAAAAGCACTTGATAGAAGTATTACATGTTTCTTTGTAGCATTTGTCATAATAATCCTTGTTTGAAAACTTGACTGATGCTGAAAGAATATGGTAATGTACTTAATTAATTAAGTGGAATATTATCATGTAGAGCCCTATCCATAGATCCATCATCGTCAGTAGCTGGTGATGGTGAAACATGTTCTCCTGTTGGTTAATCTGGAGCATATATTGTTGAATATGCAGGGTTTCTCCTAGCCGAAAATAGGAGGATTAGAATGCAACTTCGGTTGTAGACTCGAGATATGTTTAAGAGCATGGTGAACAGGCCCATGGCTCAGTGTGATGGAGCATGAATGCGTTCATGGCTCAGGGAGCATGGTGAACTGGCTCGTGGCTCAGATTTACTAGCGCCGGGGCCTGTACCAAGGCGGGCTAGAGAATGGGTAGCCTATGAGAGCTAACCCTGTGACTAAGTCACTTAAGCAAGAGACTGCAGTCCTGCTTTTGGTCTCGCACTGACCGAGACAGATGAGATCGAGGAGTCTGACTCTTCCTTTGATCTTGTATGGCATCAGCTTTGGGTTTCGTAACCGAAGGTTGGATTTGAGCGGTACGGCTCACTTCCTCAGGGCATAAAAATGATTGTAAAATGTAATCATCCGTGTAGCGTATCTGCTTAAGGACAAAATACAGAAATCATTGGTTGATGTTACATTGCTTATTGTATCCTAAATGGATAGATAATATACATGTTCTTCATATTCCTTATTAAAATGAATAGATGATTTACTGCTTTATCATTTATAGTTGTAATGCTTTAAAAGATGATATTGCTCTATTTTGTTTAATAATGATTAAATCCTCCTATTCAATAGAGATTCCTCTATTTAGTTTATTACTATTTATCTGCAATAATAATATTTATGGCAGAGAGTTATATCTCTCACCGGGACATGGGTCTCACCCCGTTGATCCCCAACATTTTTTTAGGTGGACGCGGACGAGGAGACAGGAACCATACACTAAGGGAAGGATAACAGCATCAGGGATAGCAGTGATATCTCAGGTGGAGATATTGAATATCATGTCTTGTAGTTATGAGTCCTATGTGTCATCTCTATACTCTCAGGTCCTTGGAGTCAGTAGTTAGTGCTTTTATGATCGATCTGAGATTTTGGCATTTAATGCCTCGAGGTTTTATGTTGTTTATGTGTAGATTTAACAGAGCAACTATTGTATGCAATCCTTGAGAAGAGAAGGTATATGGTATGTACTTTGTGGACCATAATATATATATATATATATAATATTTTGGTTCTTGTTATAAGAGTTTTCTAGAAATGGATCTATTTGCAAATGGTTTTAATTTTTAGTGGTTTTTGTTAATCTGCTGCTAATGTTTAATTCCATTTAATAATAACGTTTTGTTTGTCGGTTTGGTGACTGAGTTGTCACAGGTCTGGCACCTCTATTCTCTCTTCCCAATCTGCCCTGACTGGGCTTCCCCTAGTTGGAGCGTGAAGATGCCAACTTCGTTCTCCGTTTGGGCATTGCCTGCACTATTCTCCGGCGTGAGTGCAGCTCTGCAAAGGCTTAGGCTCCGGTGGCCAAAGAGGGTTCTACCCTCTCCGTTGCTCGCTAAGGTGGCATCGACCTCCATCAGGATTGCGCCAACAGCAAGTCGTCCCCAACTCCTCTCTCACGACTCTATCGCGTGTGTCCTGACTTGGGCGTGAAATTGCCACCGTCGTGCCTTCTTGTTGGCCAGCACGAGCCAAGGACATGGCCTTCTGTCCCCTACAGATGTGCTTGGAACCTCCGAATGGGTCACCTCCTCTTCTTTCTCTCTCTTCGTGATCCCCAAATTGCATTCTTTTCCTTCTGCTTCCCGTACGGCTGTGCACCGTCTAGCCATGGTGGGGTTGCCCAGAGTTGGCTCTCGCTCACATACTCTATGATGATGCATGGCGTCACCGCGGTGATGGTGGGGAAGAGGGAGAAGGAATCATCCTTCGGCAACCATCACATTCACGATGGCCCAGGGTATCGGAGCATTCTGCAATTTCCATCTGGGATGTACTCGACGCCCATCATCTTCCCCGTATAGGCTGCCACCATCGGTGAGAAGCACTGGGACTCTTGGATCTCATAACCCATGTGGTTGTCTGGCGTTACAGCTTTGTTCATCTTCCTAAATGTTTCAGGGAGCTCCGCCTTCTGTGTTGCACCTTGATGCTGGTCTTCATAGGCAGTAGGGATGCCTGCTAAGCGGTCCCTGAGGTCGGCATATCTGGCTGATGGTGGTGATCTCAGTCATGGTTTGGTCAGTCAGATCTCCTTTGATTGGAAACTCTATATACCTCCATGCAGGTCTTGTAGTTTTTGGATGGGATTAGCAATGAAGAGAGGAGTATAAGGTTGGGGTTAAACTCCCTCACCTTGCCCATATCCTCAAAGCTAGGGGTCGATCGTTTCATATGTATCTCCTAAACCATGCGTTGAGTTTTCAATAACTAGAACTTATGATTAGATCCGAGTTTTTGGGTGAGTCTCATTATAGATATTTCCTTTTGGAGTCAATTTAGATGCTCCCTTCTTTGCGGAGGTGGAAGATGAGGTCAAGATGGTTCAACCTCCTCTAAAGTCATAGCATGTCCCCGCAACTTCAGTTAATAGTCGTCTACAAATATTTGTGGCTTGGTTTGTAGTATGGTAAAAAAACTCGTATAAATCAATCATACTTCATGCATTCGATCTACACTATTCAAGTTTAGGTATATTTCAAGTATCTAAGCCATATGATATAAAAATGTAAGCATTGGCTCCTTTGAAAGTAATCTAATTTCTCGACAAGTTTGATACCACAATTCTTGATCGTGCTATCAAATAATTATTCCATAAACTTAGAAATAGTTGTAAACACCTTGAATACAAATCAATCAATCCTCAATTCTTCATCAAACAAGTTCAATCCAATTAGTATGGTCATTATCTATATCCAAAAGTTCACTATATAATATTCAAATCCAAACATATCACTATATGGATGTTTAATCTCATAAACATTTAATTAGTTAGCAAAAGTCTTCCATCCCAATTGAACTCAATTAGATATCAAAATCATACATCATATCTCTAATCAACCCCTAGTTGTGTTTAGAGTTCATCATTAGATATCCAATTCATCAATTTGGTATCAACCATCAACATAGATTTCATGGTCCTCAAATGCTACCTTAGGTTTCAGAAACCTGATATTCAAGGTCATCACAGTAACACATGAAGTGTGTTATGTTAAATGATATGTTAAGATATATAGAGTTCAATGCATTATGATCATTGTAAGCCTATGTACCTTGAGAAAAGGATTGAGCCAACTTGATAAAGTATGATGTAATCATTATCCTAGAAAGGATGTGAGAGAAACTCATACTTTGTGTGTTAATCATTCAATGAGCATACATTGATACCACTATATGTGTAGAGCTATGACTAAGGATTTGATTCTTGATAATATGAATTAGGATTTTGAGTCATGATAATATGAATTTGAAACCCTAATCCATTATAGAGGGAAACCCTAACCCTAATCGGTGAAAAGGGGAACCCTAACCCTAATAGTGGAAAGGTTGTATTTCTCTTATGTTGCATGGTAATGATATGTACTTGATATTGCTTCTATCATGAAATACTAACCATGCAGGTATTATAAGATGATGAGCATAACTAGGTATGAGCTATGATGTTTCATATGATACAGATTAAATGGGCCTTGTGAGCCATGTGAAATACTTGTGCAATAAGTATAATGTATACATGGTCTGAGGACCTAGAGGTAATAGTTACTTGATAAAAGGTGGCAATGTTCAATGATGAACTAAGGGTTTGAATACCCAGATCTAGCAATCATGATGATGATACTGTTAAGGGATGAGAATTCCCAGTACTTTGATAAGGGACTGAGATCCCGAGTGCTACGCATTCAATGTGTTCCAAAGATTATGAAAAGTATTTGATAAATGTATTACACCTTTCTTTGTAGAATTTGTTATAATTCATGCTTGTAACTTGTTTGATGCTAAAAGATATTGTAATACACCTAATTAATCAAGTGGAATATTATCATGTAGTGCCCAGGCCATAGATCCATTCAGTGCCAGGATTTGCTGAATGGTGAAACGAGTTTAACTTGGAGAGCATATTTTTTAATATGTGGGGGTGATGAACGAACATATCCTTACGTCCAGATGGGGATAGATGTGTTATCTCCCCAAAGAATAGTGGGAAACCCTAACCCTAATCGGTGGGAAACCCTAACCCTAATCGGTGAAAAGGGAAACCCTAACCCTAATAGTGGAAAGGTTGTATTTCTCTTATGTTGCATGGTAATGATATGTGTCTTGTAGATAGAAATCCTATGTGTTGTCTCTATACTCTCAGGTCCTTGGGAGTTAGTATGTAGTGGTTTTATGAATGATTTGAGATTTTGGCTTGATTGCCTCAAGGTTTTATGTTGCTTATGTATATGTTTGGGCAAAGCAACTGGTATATGATATCCTCGAGATGAGATGGTACAATGTATGTACAATGTGAACCATGATGTATATATTGTTTTGGTTCTTTCTTTAAGAGTTTCCTGGCAATGAATCTCTTTGCAAAATGGTCTTAATTTTTAGTGATTTTTGTTAATCCGCTGCTAATGGTTATTCCGCGTAATTACTGGTGGCGATTTGGCTATCGGTTTGATGGTGGATCGTCACAAAACGGTTTAGCGACTTTATCTCCCGCTCTACGAAGAAAACATATGAAGGAAAACAAGAATAGAACAATTCCACATGCAGAAGGAAAAGAGCCAACTTTATTGCTTTGAATGTAAAGTTACACTGCAATGAAACATAACAGAGTTCCACTATAGAACAAGTATAAAATTTGGGACCATTTTCTTAGTGGAGTCCCCTCTCCTTTTATAGGAGGAGGGGTGGAAACCCTACATAAAAGATTCTCTAGAAGACTCCTGTCGGCGGCTGAAAACTTTTTGGATCTGGTTAATAGAGGAAATGGTTGATTGCTTTTAATTATGTTGACCGTTCACATTCTTTTTGCTGCAGATTCTCGCAACAACATTTCGAGCATATTTTTGAGACAATTGTAAGTTTGGAAGTGGTCCAAAAATATATTTTTCCTGTAAATAATTCAATTTCCTTTCCAACGCATACTTGTCAATTAAATTCTACCTTAGGATGTGAGGTTATGACAATTTTGGTGTGAGGTATATACTTGAATCAGGCACCGTGAGAATTTGTATAAAATATCTTCAAAGGGAAATTAGTCATAGAGTGATTGAGCTATTTTCTTACAAAAAATCAACCAAATATAATTAAAAGTCCAAATAAAGAGAAAACTCTAAAGTAATAAAATTAATTACAAAATTAAGAACATATATAACAAAATAATCCTAAAAAAATATCTAAAAGATGTAAATAAAAAGGATAAATATACATTTATCAGAGCGCTACCTCGTAATCTTTTTGACACGATAGCTGCGCGACGAAGTCTCCCAAGTCAAGTTCATATATGTTGAAACCCCTATTATCTTTCACAATGGTTTTATTATGTCTCCAAGTTTCATATAACCTATTTTAGATCCTAGTAGTCGAACTACTATTGCGTACTTCCATGGTTTCATAAATGCATCCTCTGCTTTCGATATGATCGACAGGGCCAGAGTTCCTTCAATCTCACTCAGGGTTACATCCTTCACAGATAATCCATCCTCGAAGAACTTCTCTAATAAATAATCATCCCTGCTTGTGCCTTGTCCCCCAAACACCACCCTGCTAAAAGATATTGGTGTTTCTTGGACCGTCTTCCCTATAAAGATTGAAATACCTTTGTTAGGGCTTATTGCCTCTGGCGTCACACTCTGGGTCGACGCCGTTGTTGTCTCCTCAACTTGTGGTTCTTTAGTCGCTGCATGTTGAGGTTGGTGCTGGTGTGGTGAGTCGACATTCACATGTTCACCCTTCATCTCTGAAAAGTTGAATTCCAGACGACTTGTGGTATAGAGAAGCCCACAACAAAACTACGTGTTGTTTCCATGGTTGGTTCCTCCATGTTTTCCATGTCGTTCCCTCCGTAGTGCTTTCTACTATCGTGATGACTCTGACAACCCTTAATCTACCTCAGGACCAGTTTCCCTTGTGCTGCCCTCATCGCCGTCACAACCCCCCTCGTCCCCTAGGTTTCCCCATTGCACTATTTATCACTTACTTTTCTTTTAACAAATTTTTCTTTTTGTCTTTTTTAACATTGATGTTCAATTTAACTTTGCTTAATATCATTTGGATGGACTCAGATCCTTTCATGTATGAGAGTCTTTGATGAGATTTGAAGTATACTATTAGTTAGAAATAAGTTTCAACAAATTTTTTTTTCAATTGCTACCTACTTTAGTTGCAATCTTATTTTATCTCTTATATTTTAGCTAGATAAAATAATGCAACATTACATTTACGTTTTTCAGAATAATTAACAGTTTCAAACATGTACAATATATGAGTTTATCCTAACATATTATATATTTAAAAGTAGCGAAGAATTCATTAATAAAACCAATACCAGGTGCTATGCTTCTAACGGCGAACCAGAAAAAAAAGTATGTACCATGGCAATGTCTACTTAGCTAGGCTTCATGTTAATTTTGTCGGCACAATTTTCTCACCCGTACCTCAACTCACGTGGGCTCCCCGAACCAGGCATCGGGAGCACCCACCCCGACAAGCAAAACCGGCGGCAGTCTAAGGAGGAGGAGACCGGCGGTCGGCCACGCACCGCCGCACCAATGGCTCGGCTACTCTCCCTCCTTCCGTCCCCTTCCCGCGAAACCCTAGGGAGGCTCTCCGCAGTTGGGCTACTGGTCTCCTTCTTTTACCTACTCGGGCTCTACATGCATTCCACACCATCCCTCACCGGTCCGGCCACCATCACAACTAAAGCAACCTCCGTCTCCGGCACAACATGCGTCCGCCCCTCCTCCGCTCCCGCCGCGCCAGTCGAGCTCAACTTCGCCGCGCATCATCTCGCCCCTCTCCCGGCCACTTCCACGGCACCCATCCCCTTTTGCGCTCGCAACTTCACCGACTACTCCCCGTGCCACGACCCCAACCGTGAGCGCCGGTTCCACTCTCAGACCGTCATTATGTACCACCGTGAGCGCCATTGCCCTCCGGACGATGAACGCCCCCGCCCCCGCTGCCGCGTCCCTCGCCCGGAGGGGTACCGCACTCATTTCCCGTGGCCGCAGAGCCGAAACCAGGCGTGGTTCGCCAACGTGCCGTCCACCAGGCTCGTCAAGGCTAAGGCCGACCAGAATTGGGTCCGCGTGGAGGGAGACAGACTCATATTCCCCGGAGGCGGGACGTCATTCCCGCATGGCGTCAGGACGTATGCCAATCGCTTGAAGGAGCTGGTGCCTTTGAACACAGGGGAGATCCGCACTGCTCTTGACATCGGGTGCGGGGTGAGATCTTTGACCGCTGTTTTATCACCACTGTATCCATATCCGGAATGGATCAGTCTATCCAATCGCAAACCAGATCTCCCCATTTCTGTCCGCTATGTCCTATCCGGAACTCGAATGTCGAGCGATCCGAGCGTCCACCTCCCCAACACACACAATTGCGTCTGTACTTTCTAAATTATACACACGCTTCTCAGTTTATAGATGATCTCTGTTTTTTTTTGCTTGGCTGTAACACTTCCCGCCATATCCTCAAAAGGGATAAGAAAATTTATGGTTTGATCTACCGTAAGAGCAGAACACGAAATGAAATGCACATTTGCGGTATAGAATAACTGGAACACACCTTCTTTCTACTGTTTCGTGAAGTTTCTTATATCAGTTTGCCACTAGCACAACCTATCATCTGGCTTATTCATGAACTCCAATTTGCAGGTTGCGAGCTTCGGCGGCCATCTTCTAGACTACAATGTTTTGACGGTTTCCGTTGCACCTAGAGACGTGCACGAAGCTCAAGTGCAATTTGCACTTGAACGGGGGATACCGGCCATGTTAGGTGTACTAAGTCTCCACAGGCTGCCTTTTCCATCAAGATCATTTGACATGGCTCATTGTGCTCGATGCTTAATTCAATGGACAGATCACGGTAAAAGAAGAATTTTGAGTTTCAAGTGAAACTATTCTGTAGCGTCAAGATTCATATTTATTTTCGCTTAATCCTCTATGTAGATGTTTATTATATATACTCATCTCTCCATTTTCTTAGGAGGGAGTATCTCAATTCAATTAGAAGAGGATGAATGTACAAAAACAGAAGAATAAAATGTGATAGACCCAATTGAACTACTACTCAAATTTCACTCTCTCAAGACAAGATCCATTAAACAGCATGACTAGCTCCTGATACTACTGTGATGATGATGATGATGAGCCTCAATCCCAACTATGTTGGGTCGGCTACATAGATCCTTCTTTTCCAATCAGCTCTTTTATGACCATATTCTGATCAAGATGTAGAGATTCAAAATCTCTCGTTATAAGCTCTTCCCAAGATTATTTAGGCCTGCCTCTTCTTCTTTTAATTGTGCTTGACTCAATAGCATTGCTCCATATAGGCGCGTTAGTCGGTCTGCGTTGCACATGTCCATACCATCTTAGATGGCCCTCGCTCAACTTGTCTTCAATACCCGCCACCCCCACTTTGTTCTTGATATAGTCATATCTCTTCTTGATACTATTGTGATGTACGGTCTAAAATTCCTAGAACAATATTCTAACAATCTGACAATGTGCCATGCTATTATTAAATACAGAATGCAGTCTGATAGTTATCTTCACAATGCCAACTTTGTAAACTGGCATTCTTTGGGTGTTGTATTTTTGATCTCTATAACTTTATGGACTGATATAGATGGGACCGGTGTTTTACGAAGAAACAATATACACAAATTATAACCAGGTTCTGATCTCCCTTTCTAGGTGGACTTTATCTTCTTGAGATTGACCGGGTGCTCCGTCCCGGTGGCTATTGGGTTTTGTCTGGTCCACCTATTGACTGGAAGACCTTCTATAAAGGGTGGGCAAGGACACCTGAGGATTTGCAAGCTGAACAAAATTCCATAGAAGATTTAGCCACTCGATTGTGTTGGGAGAAGGTCGTAGAGAAGGGTACAATTGCCGTTTGGAGGAAGCCTACTAATCACGTGGACTGCATGAAGAAATCAACTGTATTACCTTTTTGTGAAGCAAAGGCATTAGATTCTGGCTGGTATATCCCCCTCCCTATCCTTTCTGCTTTCTAGGAGGCAGTACTGTATACTATGCATAATTCTGAATCGAGAAGCTATTGTAAATATGTGATGAATTTCGTAAACTGTTTCCTCAGTTTTTTTATAGCTAGAAGTTATTTTTTTGATAAGTCCGTTACCAATTTCAAAATGATCATTCCAATGTTCCCTAGGTTCTTCTGTTTTACACTTCAAAGATTATTGCTATTGGTGACCTGTTTTACTTGTCTGATGTTGACCGGTAGCAAACAAGCAATGACTGTCTTACACATCCTATAAGTGAAAGTGATTTCCATTGAGAAAGATGGAGACTGTCGGTGAATTATTTTTCTAAATCTATCTTGATAACTGTTATCATTAGAAGTTTCAATCTACACATGAAATATACAACTACACTGCTATTCTATATACTTTTGAATCAAGGATATATTCTGCTGGGATGGAACAATGAGGGGAGCGAGACAGCATCATGAAAAGCTTCATTAGCGCTGTCACCGTGATCGTAAGTCCTGACAATATACCCTTAAATTAAAATCGCGACCATATTGATGTCGAAAAACTAGATCCTTAGCCATGCTGCTATATTTTTGATTGTACTAAATCCATGGCTGTTAACATGGACTTGTACTAAATCCATGGCTGTTAACATGGACTTGTACTAAATCCATGGCTGTTAACATGGACTTCTTTCTAAACACTCACCCCAAAGGAATGTCAATCTGGTCTCTGCCTTGAATAACACATGGTAAATAAAGAAGGCAGGAATCTGGGGGCGCCTTGAACTGCCTAGGGCACCTGGGATGGTTTTTCCTGAAAAATATATTGTTTTATATATCATTTTCTCAAATATTTTACATGTATAGAGGCTCTTCAAGCATTTGTAGGCTTCCAGTTCACTCTTACTTGACATTTTGAGGTGTAAAGCATTACATAAATACATGAAGTACCCTGTATATGTATATGAAATATTACATTTAAATATATATACCTATGTGTCCGTATGTCTGTATTTGCTTGTGTGTGGGGGTGTGGGTGGGCACACATATGTACACATCTAGGAAGCACGGATACGGATACGGATACTAATCCGATACGGGTATGCTGATACGGCAATTTTCAAAAATATAGGATACGGGTACGTCATGCATTCGACAATTTTTTAATATTTATTTTAATATTTTTAAAATAACCAATATATTTATTTAAAAAATAGATGAAGACAATCAAATTTCATTAAAAAATCACAATATTTCTAAAGAAAATGGAAACCAATACCGTAATATCAAACAATGATTTAAAATGGAGTCTTTCATTCATATTAATGTGAGATAGAAGTTACAGAAAGACATGATAATATCATATTCTAAACCTTTCACATTTCATGTATCATGTAATGTTGTGTTGTAAAGTGAGTTGTGTCATATGTGATACCAAACTATCTTCTGTGATGTATGGCTAGCTACTATGAAGCACAGATATAGACACAAAAATGGATACGGGTACGGGTACGGTACGGGGATACGACAATTTTTTGAAAATATAAGATACATGTACAACATGGATACAACAGTTTTTCTAATGTTTATTTTAAAATTTTAACATAAAATACCAATTTTATTCTCAAATCACAATACAATAGGGGGAGTCTAGAGTTGGAAGTTACATGGTTTTGGGATTTTGAGGGATCACACGAGTGGGGTGCTCTCTTGGCTGCTAAATGGGTTGGTTGTATCCTGGCTGCATTGAGGTCATATCCTGCTAATAAAAAAAGAAATACGACTTAAGAAGTATTTGGTATGTATTAGAAAGTATCTAGGGAGTATTAGTATCAGATATGCATTCAGTACTGGTAGGACACCTATTTTGGAGTATCGGTGCTTGGAAGTTCTTTAAAAAGTGAATTCTCAAAAAACAGAGGAGGTACAAACAATAAAGAGAAGAAGGAAGATTGTCATTTAGCAAGAGGAATGGTGACTAACCTTGAACTACTTCAAGGAAGCAACTGTGACAGCCTTGCTGCAAGCTACTACTTAGCAGAGAGGGTTGAGACACGAGCTGGTGTCAAATGCTAATCAAGCAATGTCATGCCCATATTTTTTTTCTCTAGTTTTTACCGACTGGATACGACTTGGATACGGATTAGGAGTATCCGATACGTATCCAGGAGTATCCATGAAGTATTGGTATCTGATACGTATCGGATACGGGTACGACATCTATTTTGGAGTATCCGTGCTTCATAGGTACACATGTAATGAACATAGGCCAATCCATAGTCCACACTGGGGAAAATTCTCTCAGATACAGCATACTGCACACCACTGGGAAGTATTTAAGCCAAAGAACATTATTTACAGATCCAACCACCATAGCTTAACTAGATTAAAAGAATTGAAGTATGCCAGAGAACTGAGGCTGACTCCCCGATGCTTCTTTTGGAGGCACACCCTCTCCCAAGTTCTACCAGAATTCAACTTACGAGAAATAGTTTTTACCATTTTAATTTAACTTTTACAACAGATAAAATGGAATAAACATGGCATAAAGCGCTCAAGGTTTTGCCTTTTCGTCAGCACAACCATTGTTAAATCTCTTAATATCTCTTCAAACCTTCATTAGTCATGATACTCCAAATGGTCCATGTTTCCATTTTAAATGCTTCTGACTATATCTGCCCCGATTTAGTTAAAAATATTCGACAGTAGTGAAACAACTCTCCTCATCATACACTGTATCAAAAAGACAAACACCCCGGTCTAGAGAAGTTTCTTTGATTGCTTGTTTTTCTTGCCAATAAATATATATTATGTTCCTTTCTGTGAGAAATACAGATTATGGTCTAATTATTACTTAGCTATCAAATTTATCGGCGTGATGATGATTGATAAGGTTATATATATGTGAGTTGACAATATGCTGTACCCTTGATGCACCTGACACCGACTTGTATCTGATACATAACTCTTATATCTTAGCTTCGCCTGGCTTGATTCAAATTTCATTTGCGCCTGACACCAGAGATGCATTCAACCGTAACATACATGATAAATCGTTTTGGAATTTATCATGCATATTCCTCATATTTGAGTGGCTATTCAATGCTGCAGGTACAAGGCGATGAATACCTGTATATCTCCACTTCCAACTGTACAAACTGCTGAAGAAACTGCAGGAGGCGTGGTTGAGAACTGGCCTAAAAGACTAACCACTGTTCCTCCAAGGGTACTCAGTGGAAGCATTGAAGGCATTTCAGCTGACACCTTCACGAATGACATTGAGATCTGGAAGAAAAGACTCGGCCACTATGAGGCTTACATATCTTTTTCTTCTCCAAAGTACAGAAACATTATGGATATGAATGCTGGACTGGGTGGTTTTGCTGCTTCCTTGGTGAAGTACCCTGTTTGGGTCATGAATGCTGTACCTTTTGATTTAGAAAACAACACTCTAGGTGCCATTTACGAACGCGGTCTAATTGGCACATACACGAACTGGTATGCCTCTTCTTCTAAGAACTGTCTGCAATTGTAACTGAAGTAGAAGCAGAATGCTGTTAAACTTTTTCCCACTAGCATATGAAAATGCGTGATATTCACGCGGACCTATACTTCTAATCTATCTTGGTAATCTTCAACTATTGCTTCTTTATGACTGTTATCATGAGCCCACTAATCTGACCTAAAATAAAGTGCTAAGCTTTAGTTTTATGGTTGGAAAAATGCCAATTTTTTTCCCCATCTAGAAATAAGAACATTGTTAAGAAGCTTTTTTATATGCCATGTGATTAAGTTATTCTGTTAATTGTTATGTTGATTGTCAATACACAATGCTAGATATTTTCTCAAAAAAATCTTATTGCCAGGATTACATACCTATATCAAAATACATTGATAAAAAGTGTTATGATGTTGTAGGTGTGAGGGCTTCTCAACCTATCCCCGGACATATGATTTGATACATGCAAATTGGATATTCAGCTTGTATAGGGACAGGTAAATTAGCCTTTCATTAGATAATATAATCTTATATACGTAAATACTCTAGTTTTTTTATCACTGAACTATAGAGGAGAAAAGTCTTTATTTGATGTGTTCAAAACAGATACAATGCTGTCTCTTTTATAGGATAAGAGAGTAAGTAAGAAACAAAACCAGGCAATATGAGATAAAGGAAAGGCTAAAGACATGACAAGTCTAAAGCACATAACAAAACACATAACATAGCATAACGCAATAAAGCATCTATACAAATACTGGAACATAGATATCAATCATGTCCAGCTTGTCCACCATGGTAGTCAATCTGGCCTTGGGAAGATGCTTTGTGAAGATATCTGCTACTTGATCAAAAGTTTGAGTATATGGAGTAGAGATGTTGCTAGATATGACAACTTCTCGAACAAAATGGCAATCTACCTCAATATGCTTGGTGCACTCATGAAATGTTAGATTGCTAGCAATGAATATAACAACTTTATTGTCACAATATATAGGAATAGGATCCGGATCAGAAATATCAAACTCCTTCAGAAGACCACGGACACACAACAGTTCACAAGTAGTATGAGCCATAGCTCTATACTCTCAGCTTTAGCTCTAGCACGGGCAACCCCAGTCTCTTTCTTGCTGCGTCAGGTTATAAGATTACCTCCCCTAAAGGTACAGTAATCAAATGTAGATTTACGATCTATCCTGTTGCCTGCATAATCAGAATCAGAATATCCTGTGATTTTACAATGCCCCTGTCTTATGTAGAATGAGTCTTTCCCTGGAGAATTTTTGAGATATTTCAGATATTGACACAACATCTCAGTGGCATTGTCTAGGTTTATCCAGATATCTATTGACTAAGCCAACTGCAGTAGATATATCAACCCTTGTAACAGTCAAATATACAAATTTACCAACTAATCTATGATATTGTTGGTTATCTGGGTATGGAGGAGAAGAATCATCATCCTAGTTGGTATTAGGATCTAAGGGAGTAGTAGTAGGTTTTGCTCCAAGCATGCATGTTTCCAACAAAAGATCCAGAACATGTTTCCTTTGTGATAGACAAATACTCGAAGAAGAGCAGGAAACTTCAACATCTAAAAAATATTTTAATTTTCCCAGGTCTTTAGTGATAAAATATTTTTCCAGGTATTCTTTAGTAGCCTGGATGCTTGCTTGATCACTCCCAGATAAGATGATATCATCAGCATAGACAATTAGAATTACAAGGCCAGAGGAAGTTTCTTAATAAAAACTGAGTGAACAAAATGAGAGCGACAGAAGCTAAATTTCTAAAGAATATTACTCACTTTGTTAAACCAGGCACGTGGACTTTGTTTCAGTCTATAGATAGCTTTGCGTAACCTGCACACTTTAGAACACTCCCCTGAGTAACGAGCCCAGGTGGTTGCTCCATGTGTATCTCCTCGTGCTAAGGTCACCATATAAAAAGGAAGTTTTAACATCCAATTGAAACAAAGGCCAGTCACAGTTTATAACCATAGAGATAGAATTCAGACGTACAACAGGAGAGAGAAGTCACAAAGTAATCAACTCCATACATTTGGCTATAGCCTTTGGCTACAAGACGAGACTTAATCTTTCAATTGTGCTATTCGGCTAATACTTTATAGTTTATTGTAAAGATCCAGCGACAACCTACAGGAGAGCAATCGACAAGAGCATCAACTAATTACCTCATATGGCGATCAGTAAGAGCCCGCATTTCAGTCTCTATAGCCTGGCGTCATGCATGATGCTGTAAAGCCTGAGCAACATTCTTAGGAATAGAGACAATAGATAAAGCAGAGGTAAAAGTGGCTAAGCTCGTGCCCAAGTTAGCAGTAGAACAAAAATTTCCAATAGGATGTAGAGTGCAAAACCTGGTCCCTTTATGTAGACCAATAAGAACATCTAAGTCAGAAAATACCTGAGGTTGAGGATGATCTGTTGCGAGGATGGAGAAATTGGTGTAGGAGGGGCCATGGAGGGAGTTGTAGCTTTCGGTCTTCGTTGATACACTTTCATAGGCGGAGATGGTGCAACATTAGTAGGCGACAAGTCAGTTTCAACTGACATAGGCAGTGGTGTATCAACCAACCATACTTGTCAAGGCGCTCGCCTAGGCGCGCCTAGGTGGCCGCCTAAGCGGCAAGGCGCCCCAGGGCTGCGCCTAGGCGAGGACGCTTTATTTATAATGCTACAGTGACCTAGTTTTGTGGGTCTGGTTGTATATTCACTTATTTTAATGTTTGATATGGCTACACCAATGTTCAAAATTAATAGTGTTGCCTATTTTATGTGCCAAATATCACTTTTAATTGGATCTAATACTCTTTTTTTGTTTGACTGGATCTAATACTCTTAGTACACATTTGATTTTTCTTAGTTTGCACCTTCAATTCAGATTGTACTAAGTAGCTATGCTATGAAGGATAGTGATTACATTGCTTAATACTTGTAGCTATGTATGACAATAAATATATATTTATTTGTTGATCACTCTCTTACATTCTTTACAATAATTCTTTTCGTGTCCTTGACATTATTGTCAATGATAATATATTAGAAATGTAATTGGTTGTTTTTTCATACAATAATAAAAAAAAAAAAATATATATATATATATATATATATGGGGAGATCGACCATAAATGTGTAAGTAACTACATATAAAACTGTACAATGTGTGTATATGAGTGGGGAAAAACCATGACACATGTATATATACATAAAATATATACATAATTTTTTTTAAAGGCCGCTTAGGCGACGCCTAGGCGCACCTTGGCGCAAGGCGTTCAGCCCCAACGCCGTGTTGCCTTGCCGCCTTAACAAGTATGCAACCAACAAATCAAATGACATATTAGATGCTGCTACAAAGTAGAATGGCATATGCTCAAAAAGACCACATCGACACTGACAAACCATTTCTTTGTAGAGGAATCATAACACTTGTACCCTTTTTGAGTCAAGAGAGTAGCCCAAGCAAACACATTTTGTAGACCACAAGTCAAGCTTAGTTAAACCAGGACATAAGTTCTTGACAAAGCAAGTGCTTCCAGAAATCTGTGGCATAGCAAAAAGGGGGGCATCATGGTACAAGATTTGATATGACACCTAATTGCCAAGGACAGAGGGGGGCATGCGGTTAATAAGATAACAGGCAGTAGAGATAGCTTCAGGCCAGAAAGGTTTGGGTACATTATAGTGAAAAAGAAGGGTGCGGGCAACTTTTAGGAGGTGTCGGTTCTTGTGCTCAACAACTCCATTTTGTTGGGGGGGTGTACGATCAAGAAGTTTGATGCATAGTACCCATCTTGCGACAAAATTGGCTAACAGAGGATAATATCTAGCATGTGAGATCTGTCTTTTAATAAAAACAACCATGTAGTTCTAAGTCATCAATAAATCTCATAAAGTATCGAAATCCAGATGTACTCGAAACATAATTTGGACCCTAGACGCCAACATACAAAATATGTAACTTTTTTTTGAACCAATACATGGTTTTTTTTGAAAAGCTGACATGAGTTTGTTTGCCCAACTGGCAAGTTTTACAATGAAAACAGAATATGAAATAGCAGGAACTAAATGCTTTAATTTGACAATAGATGGATGGCCCAGTCGATAATGCCATTGTAGGCCTGTCACAGAGGCAGTCAGCAAAGCAATAGTCTTCGGCGTATCCAAGTAGTATAATTTGTCTGGTCCCTCATGACCCGAACCAATCCTCATCCTTGTGCGGAGATCTTGAAAAACACAAGCGTCTGGATCAAAAGTAATAGAATCGATCACGTGTAGAGAACAGAATGCATATAGATAGTTTGATGAGTTCAATAACTGATGCTACAGGGATGCAATTTACATGATTATATACACATGGATCTCTTAATGCAGCTGATAAGATTAACTGATATGAATGTAGTTATAACTTGCAGTTGTAAATGGTACAAAGAAAATAAGAGGTGTAATTACAAAACATAAAAAGTAATTTTATGTAAATGAGATAATGATTCTTGTGATTACTAGATATGAAAATGTGCCGTGTTTTTTATATTCACAAAGGAGGAAGCTCACTCCTATAAATAGGAGGAGGCTGTATAAGGAAGCGAACTGAAAACCCTAATGGGCCTCTTTATACAAAGGCCCATGTTACAAAATAAAGGAAAGACTTAAACAAAAATACACAACAGTAAATGCAGTAATATATCTCAATACTCCCCCTCAAGTTGGAGCATAGATGTCAATCATGCCCAACTTGCTGCACAGTTCCTCAAGTCGCTTTCCAGAGAGAGGCTTGGTGAATATATCAGCAGTTTGCTCATGTGATGGCAGGAAAGGAGTAGCAATCTTCTTATCCAGTACAACATCCCGAAGAAAATGACAGTCAACTTCAATATGCTTAGTCCTCTCATGGAATACAGGATTGCTAGCAATGAAAGTAGCAGTACGATTATCACAATACATTGGAATAGCGGAGGTGACAGGGAACCCAAAGTCTGCAAGAATAGATTTAATCCATAATAGTTCACAACAGTATGTGCCATTGCACGATACTCAGATTCATCACTAGATCTAGCAACTACATTTTGTTTCTTGCTCCTCCAAGTAACTAGATTACCTCATACAAAGGTGTAATAAACATAAGTGGATCTCCTGTCAGACTTGCATTCTGCATAATCAACATCAGAATATACAATAACATCAAGGTGCCCATTTTTTTTATAAAATAACCCATGTCTAGGTGCGTTCTTCAAGTATTTCAGGACACGACAAGCAACCTCCCAGTGACATTGTCGAGGGCAATCCATAATTTGACTAAGAACTCCCACAACAAAACGTATATCTGGTCTAGTAATGGTGAGATACAAAAGTTTGCCAACTAATCGCTTGTAGCAATATTTATCTTCTAAGAGATGAGTGGACTCAGCCCATAGATCATGTGCCTGATCCATAGGTGAGACAACAAGTCGACAACCCAACATTCCTGTTTCAGATAATAAGTCCAGACTATACTTCCTGTGTGAGAGAGATACTCCAATTTTGTTATATGCTACCTCAATGCCAAGAAAATACAGAAGACGTCCAAGATCTTTGGTAACAAAGTGCTTCATAAGATATTTCTTTGTATCAACAATCCCTGTGGTATCACCACCACATATAATGATATCATCCACATATACAATTAGAATAATAATGCTAGAAGAGGTGGTTTTGATAAAAACAGAATGATCACATTGAGACCTTGTGAAATTAAATTGCTACAGTATAAGAGAAAATTTGTCAACACGCTCGAGGACTCTGCTTAAGGCCATAAATAGCCTTCTAAAGAAGACAAACTTTTCCAGAATACTCCCCCTCAGCAGTATAGCCTGGAGGTTGGGACATATAGACAGTTTCCTGCAAGTCACCAAATAAAAAAAGCATTTTTGACGTCTAGTTGATGTAAAACGCCAACCTTGATTGACAACAACATAAATAAGAATACTCACAAAGTTAAGACGAGCAACGGGAGAAAAAGTTTCAAAATAATCAACTCCAGACTCCTGTGTGTATCCTTTGACAACTAACCTAGCTTTTAAGTGTTCAATCGTCTTGTCTGGCAGATATTTCACAGTATATACCCAACGACATCTAACAGGATTGCTGCTTGGAGGAAGATCAACAAGGACCCATGTCCCTTGGGATCAAAGAGCATCCATCTCCTCAGCCATAACCTTTTTCCATCCAGGATGTAGAAGTGCTTCCCGAACATTCTTTGGAACAGAGATAGCAGATATTGCAGTA
Organism: Alisma plantago-aquatica; assembly: GCA_963693085.1. Classification (NCBI taxonomy): domain Eukaryota; kingdom Viridiplantae; phylum Streptophyta; class Magnoliopsida; order Alismatales; family Alismataceae; genus Alisma; species Alisma plantago-aquatica. The sequence continues at coordinate 554,411,743 of OY856412.1, forward strand.
GTAAATTTAGCTATGTAAGCATTGCGATGATCAGTAGAAACATGCTTAGAAATACAATATTTTGTACCAGACCGCTGTCCTTTCCGTAAGGCAATAGGCATATCCAACTCTGAAATATGAATAGAGTTAGTAGAATTACCATCAACTGGCGGTGGGTCATCAGTTTCCTTAGAGGTCATAGCAGGGGATACTTCAGGTAGAGATCTTTTGTGCCGACGCTCATAGACTTTCAGAACAGGGGTGGAAGATTCATCTAAGGACGGAACAGTAGAAATTGGTACTTTTGGAAGTGGTACATTAGGAGGAGCGCCTGTGGATGTGGCTCAGAAAAGAATGATGTATCTTCAAAGAACGTGACATCCACACTAACATACAAGCGACGTGCAACAAGATCAAAACATTTGTACCCCTTTTGTGTGCGAGAGTACCTAAGAAAACAACAACAGATAGCTCATGGAGACAATTTATCAAGTCCAGGTTGGTGATTGTGGACAAAACAAAGGTAGCCAAAAACTTTTAGTGATAGGGCAAATATAGATTCATGTGGGTAGAGGAGTTAGTAGGGAATCTGATTTTAGAGGATGGATGAAGGCATACGGTTGATGAGGTAGTTGGCTAACAAGATGGCATCAGGCCAATAGGACTTGGGAACATTCATTTCAATTAGGAGAGTACGAGCGACATCAAGGAGGTGTCTGTTTTTCCTTTCAGCAACACCATTTTGCTGTGGACTATAGGCACAAGAGGTTTGATGAACAATTCCTTTGGAGGTGCAAATCTTTTAAAAGCCATGTTGCACGTACTCAGAAGCATTATCAGTGCGGACAAACTTAGGAGTAACAGAAAAATTAGTCTTTATTTCATTTAAGAAGTTGGAGAAAACATATAAAATTTCAGAGCGATCTTTCAAAAGATAAAGCCAAGTGACACGAGACCAATCATCAATAAAAGTTATAAAATATCGCACACCAGTACGATTACTAATACGACATGGTCCCCAGATGTTGGAATGAATTAAATAAAACAGACTAGGACTCCTGTTATCACAACGAGGTGGATACACAGAGCGGTGATGTTTTCCAAGTTGACAAGATTGACATGTAAACGTTTCAGAAGACAAACTAGGAAATAAGGACTTCAACTTTTGGGCTGAAGGATGACTAAGCCTCAGGTGCCATTGATAAAGAGAGGTAGAGTGAGCCATAAGAGAGGTGGCAGGAAAATTTGACGAGGTCTGTAGATAGTACAAACCGTCTCCACCTTCATATCCCCCAACAATCGTCTTCTTCGTCCTGAGATCCTGCATGGAGACAGTGTAAGGAAAGAACGTTACACTGTAATTTAAAGATTTGGTAATTTTACTAACATACATCAAGTTCAATGGAAGTCTGGGCACAAACAGATGAGATTTAAGGAGATGATTGTTAACATCCCCAATTTCAGTGATTGGAGAAGTAGATCCATCTGCCAGACATATCGGAGGATGATATGTAAATTTCTTTATGTGAGTGTAGAGATTTTTATTACCAGTCATATGGGCCGTGGCACCAGAATCAACAATCTATTCTTCTTTTGTAGAAGATTAGGAAGCTTGAAGGCAAGAAGGAACACCAGAGTGTTGAGTAATGTTCACCTAAGGTGTGGTAGTAGCTGCAGAAGCGGCTTTGATAAGCTCTTCAAGGTCAGACGAACTTAGTGTAACCATCTGAGAAGAAGCAACATTAGGTGTATATGTAGATTCTTCATCAGCATCAGTGGTGGAGACTTAGTTTGCCCATTCAGGCTTTCCATGTTTCTTTCAACATTTGTCCTTGGTATGATTGGTCCGTTTACAGAAGTTGTAGTACCGAGATTGAAGAGGGTAAGACCCTCTTCCATAGGGCTGAGAAGGAGGGCCCCGTAAACTAGTGTTAACGCCTCTACCCCATCCACGAGTAGAGTTACCACGCCCTCGTCCAACAACAACTAGAGCAGCCGATTCTTCTTAGGTAGCAGAAAACACAGAGCGAGATAGCCGAAGATCCACATCATCCAACATGAGTAATGGTTCTGATGCAAGGATTTGTTGACGAACCGCTTCATAGCTAGGCGGAAAGGATGCCAAAAACTGGCATAGTTGAACTTCATCTTGTTGTTTTTGTAGTTTAGTGAGATCAGTAGGTTACGGATGATGGAGTTTGAGCTCTCTCCAAATACTTTGAAGGTATCAAAATGTGAAGCAAAGGAGGTAGCATCGTCAAGTCTTAGAGAAGGCATGTATTTATAGAGCTCAAAAACTCGGGAGGCATTTCCCTTACTGGAATAGACCTGAGTAATATGATCCCAGGCCTCCTTGGCGGTGTCAGTAAACAGGAGATTGGTGGCTAGTGGCTACATGAGATTCACAACTATTTAGAATCCAAGACAAAACTTGAGAATCACATTCTGCCCATTTCCTATAGTCGACTTTCTTTTTGTCAGACATTTTGTCTTTAGGTGGAGGCTGCTCGGTGAAATGCTCAAGTTTGCCCGATGAGTGAGCATAAATCTTAAAGGATCGTGCCCACAAAATGTAGTTGGATCCATTGAACTTGACAGATGTGACACATCTAGGATGTGTCTCCATGATCGCAGAGGAAGATGAAGCCATGAAGCAAAAGTGATAGAAGCAACAACACACAACAGAAAGTCTCCTGGAATGGCACACAGCGTGTCAAAAAAATAAGACACGGCGTGTCAAAGAGAAGTAGATAGTCGCCTGGAATGGCACACAACGTGTCAAAAATAAGACACGACGTGTTAGATGATTCGCCGGATTGAGATACGGCGTGTCAAATAAAGACACGATGTGTCAGAGGTCAGGACAACAACATATCATAGGATTCACTGGATTGAGACACAGCGTGTCTAGCAAAGACACGACGTGTCAAATGTCGGGGCAACAACAAATCAAGAGTAGAAACGGCGAACCCAGCAGAATAAGGTCAAAGATAACCCAGAGTAAGTGGCAAATACTATGATTCACCAAGAAGAAAGGTGATATGTTGGATATACCCAATCATACCACTAATAAAGCGAGCAGAGCCCAAGAATAGGTGATCATGAATGACCACAAATCTGCCGAACGGTACTTCCAAATAACAGTTCTTCAGGGCATAAGAACCTTGGAAGGACCGTCGGCCATATCCCTAGATCCTCTTGTTGGATAAGAGGATAGGGCTAGAAAGAAACTTAGATCTTCTTAGGAGTGATCAACAACGGAAGTCAAGTAGGATGTACACGGCGGCGGCAGCTGATGAAGGAAAAGAGAGAGAGAGAGAGGGCGGCGGTGACTGGTGGAGATAAGGGCTAGGTGACCCGCTCTGATACCATATGCAAGTGTGCCATGTTTTCTATATTCACAAAGGAGGAAACTTACTCCTATAAATAGGAGGCTGTACAAGGAAGTGAACTGAAAACCCTAATGGGCCTCTTTATACAAAGGCTTATGTTACAGAATAAAGGAAAAACTTAAACAAAATACACAAAACAGTAAATGCAGTAATATATCTCAATAATAGATAATCAATGAAGAAAAGTATATAATCATGAAAGAGATGAAATTTACATATGGTTTGGGGATATTTCCATTTGAGGAGATCTTATGTCCTGAGAGAGAAAACTTTAGAATTATTAACTATCTCGGTGATTATGGTTTCATACAGAATCTTTTTATGTGAAAGGTTATAAGGAAACAATTTTGGAAAGACCCTCATTGTACACGGAAGCGTAATGCTCCTGAAGGCTTCCTCCTTGACATCCCAATCCCTTCAAGTTTTGTGTTTTTGTCCCCTCTACTGTCGCCCCAAGGAGGATTGCTGCCATTCATTGGCGGCTATCTATTATTTTGTGAGGTATTTCTTGGTGGAGGATGACTCATTTGACAGACTTCACGGTGCATCAGAGCCATCCAATACACAATCAATCTTTTGTAATCAGACTAAGAAACCGCATAGGAGGATCATTCAACCTTGGGTGGTACATGTGGAACTTAAAACTAGGAGACCACGATGACCATCTAGTGTCACCAATGAGATGCAACAAACTTCAGTTATAATCACAAATTTTCTTCTGTATTAGCTACATCTATTTTCCTCTTCATCTCTTAGATCCTAGAGTAGTTGTATACTGTTTATGACAACTCTTGGCGATATAGGAACCGCCTCAAGTATCTAGTAGGTTACATCCAAGGCTCTTCTTCACTCATCCCTTCCTCTCTTTTTCGCCGTGGCTGTGAAGGAGCCCGATCCATTTCTTCCTTCACTTGGCTACGATGCTTTCCTTTTATAACAGAATAACCCCGACCGGTCCGACCCTAAGCCTTCTCTATGCCGACTTTTCCTCTACTCTCCCCCACACGGTGCTGTCCCCATGTTCTAGCCTACCCATATGCACTGCTAGTCATCTCAGTAATGCGTCATGCAGTCGTGCCATCAACCATCAACCCAACGTAGGACGATAGGAGACCATGATGGCCATTGGTGTCACCAATGCAATGCAACAAACTTCAATTTTAGCCACAAATTTTCTCCTGTATTAGCTACATCTATTTTCCCCTTCATCTCTTGATCCTAGAACATTTCTATATTGTCTATGACAACTCTTTGCGATATAGAAACCACCTCGATTGTCGAGTAGGTTACATCCGTGGACACGGATTATGCTGTCCTAGAGTTCAGATTTTAACCCCATGCAGCTTGCGTTACACCAACAAATGCGCCATGGTGCGCAATGAAGACTACAATGCTGAATGGACCTCAAATTTGCCTTTAATGTTGGAAACGTCAACTTTAGATTGCCATTGTGAGTAATATGCGACCAATTTCACCAACCTCCTAGTTAAATGGAATCAACCACACACGCAAAGCAAGCGAGCATATTTGCGCCTTTGAGCTTTTGTTTGTATATTGTTTGAAATTGCTTTATGAGTGTGATTACCATTTTCAACACTGTAAACTAGTCACTTCGTACTGCATCAAGTCTCTTTTTCAACAGTGCCTGTGATGCCAGAGCGTCGTGCCCAACTCCACTTAGGTGTCGACCATCATCGCTTATGCAAATAACCATGATGCGGACGGTGAGACGTTTCTCCTTGTCGACGACTTCGGGTGGGGCATTTCTCCATGTCGAGGACTTCGGGCATGTAAAATCCGACAACACACAAAGTTTGCAGTCACGACTTTAGCAACGCATCAACGGATTGTTCTGAGCTTCAAGTTCTTGCATTCTTCATCCTCGTTCCACTACAACACGATGGCCTTGTGCAGGTTACCCCCTTGAGCGACCCTTATCGTCCCACTAGACTAGCCGAATGTTCGTGTTTTGAAGATGGGGAAGTTAATGTAGGACATAAGCTCTCATAGTCTCGCAAACACTTGTTTTGGGTTAATGAGTTAGTTGTCAGTCAACCTTGGCATTTTAGTTAATTCATGGAATTTTTAGTTATTTCATGAACTTGTTATTTTAGGGACTTAATTGTAAGTTCCAGAGTTTTATTATTTTATTCAGTATTGTTATTGGATTTTGTCACTACTGGTGATTAGTAGCATTTGTTGAGTCATTAGGGTTTTGTTTAGACTTGTCAAACGGGTGGGTGGGTTTGATTTAGGTGGGGTCATTGCGGGTTTGGATCTCGGGTGTGCGGGTCAAAAAAATACAATTCTAAGCGGATCCAACAAAGACAAATCCAAACCTGACCCAACGGGTTGCTGGTCACCCGCGTTGCCCATATAATGTGTTCAATAAAAAATATTGTGCAAGTTGCTATTATAACAGTAAAAGAAGACCATTCTCTAGTGTTTTTACATGAAATATAGCACAAAATCAACCAACTACTATACATTGTCGCTATCAAACAAAAAATATGTTGGTTAATTTACAACCATTCAACCACATACCTTTGTTTAGTAAAATTTCAGTATACGATTATGATCGACAAACTAGAGTTAGTAACTTGTTTTACAACTCCATATTAAGTTTGTTAGAGTAACTAGATAATGCAGTGGACGGAGATTTACTTTCCTGGAATGTCTCTCTCTTTGATATCAAATCTTGTTTCGAGTTTGGACTGGAACTCCTCAACAATTAATGGGTAGTAGTAGATCATCATATTTATTTCAAGTAGTAGTAGATCATTGTATTTATTTTTATATAATTAATTTATTTAAGCGGGTCCCCGCAAAGACCGCTAACTAAACGAGTGAGTTTGGGTTTGTGTAATAATCAGTTGGTGACAAATTTTATCACCTAAACCCGACTTAAACGGGTTGACCCATGGGTGCCCGCAGATTTTGACCTAGTTTGACAGGTCTAATTTTGTTTGTCTCATTATAAATATCAACCTAGGAAAGTTGTTTGAATAGACTCAATTAATGAATTCAATGATTTTGGGAATCAAGACCCATCAGTTGTGGTTGAAGAAGCCAAGGAAGAAAGGCTCTCTAGAACCTATACATGGGCATGTTCACATGGGAATTTAATGATTCTGGTTGAAGGGCCGACCCACTTTTGGGAAGTTTCATAGGCCTTAAATTTTCCTTCATTGGGCATGTTCATAATTAGTTGGAAAGCCTTTCCTTGCAAAAAACATAAACCACAAATTTTGTGGTGAATCTTGATTATAGCACTCAAACATCAGAATGTGCACTTTGAAGAAAAAGCCTACTACACTTACCACCTACATACTCCCACATCCCGTCTTCTATTGAATAACACAATTTTAGGGTCACATATGCTACATGGTTCACATGTGTTGTTTAGGTGACATTTGTTGCAAGGAAAATGTGTGTTGCACAAGTTCCACTTACTAATTATAGGCTAAGGACCTACAATGTTCAGATGCCCCTGATCATGATAGAATGTCAGGTGCTTGGTTTTTGTACGTGAGAAGTCTCGTAGCAACTTCGGTTCCAACATGGGCCAGGTCCCCGCACCATGCAATGGGAAATTGATACCACGACTCACCTTTTTTGGGTTTGTCATCATCTCTACTTATTTTTAAATTGAAGTTTGCCTCTGAATTCTATATGTCAACATTAATAGGATGCCAATCTGGAGCAGTATGTTTGAGATCCAACAGAAAAGCAACCAATCGATGATAATTGAGCACACTCCTCACTACAAAGAGACAAAATCATGGCCATCTTAGCTGGAAAGAGTGAAAAGCTCAAACACCTAGGCGTCACATTACCTTTCTTTACTGCCCTTCATCATTTCATGCCTTTGTACACTATTATTGCTTAAAAGTTGCCTAAATGATGAGGTCCGTATCTCCTTTTTAGCCCGTTGACTTTGTCATTGCCTTAACAATGCTATTTGGTACCGTGACAATAAAGACCTATTGAACTTCAGTTGTTTTAGTTACCCACATTCTACCTTTCCCTTGCCTTACCAATCATGAAAACTAAATTGTGTTCTTCACAACTTTAACGACCTACCCCCAACCCCAAGGCCCCAATCCATGGTTCAAAATTTCGGTTGAAATCTCAAAATTTCGCTCGAAATTTTGCTCGAAATTTTGGTTTCGATGAGTATCGGACATAGAAATGCAACTGTCCAGAAATAATACGTAAAATTTTGAAATTTCGCAAAGGGGCGCGATTTTTAACAAAATACAACAATTTCGTTGAAAAAAGGCCAGTTTGGGCATGTATTTCGCGAAACACAACTGAAATGGGTTCACAATTTTGAAAATCAACAGCCCAAAGCCTGCTGTACTTGGAGGGTTACTTCTTTGGTAATTTTTTGGATTCTCTTGCTCTTGAAGGCTTGTTCTTTGGATCTAAGGGAAGTTTATCTCTGTCCTTCCCATCTACATCTATTTCTTCCACTTTTACCCCATTTTGATCAAAAGATTACTCCGAAATTGCAAGTTGCAAGTGATAGACTACAACTTAAACTTGAGGATTTATGAAATTATGCTATGAATTACCTATAAATGCAATTAGTTTACAAATCCAACTTGATATATCCTATTTGTCAAGATAATGGATAAAAATGTTTTCAAAATGAGCTTTTTTAAATAATGGAAATTATGACTATGTAAATCCCACTAATTATGACTTTCACCAACAAGTGGGTCCTAGTGTTGCATATAGAGATCATATGATCACAAATGATGGGGTTAAAACATGACATTGCATTAGAGATACGGTACAAGTCCCTCCAGGTCAAGGTATTTATATAGGACATATAACTTAATGAGGATGACCAATTAAAAGCGCTGAAGGAGTATTTTCCGAGATATGGGATGATGCAATTTGTGGGAGATGAAGCATACAAAGAGCATGTACAAACATATAGTACATGTTACAAAGATACCTTGAGTTGGAATCAATATGTCAACAATATAAATAAGGTTGTTTGGACAACAACCACAAGGTGGGGGTCATAGGCTTGATCTGCCACCACACCGCTCCAGTTTCAATTAGGTAATTTAATACTTTCTTGTGTATTACAAATTTACAATAGATTGACTGATATTCAACGGTTTAAGCTGTAATAGATTGTTGTTGAATTTTGTGAACACGGTTGACGCAATGCTGCGTGCAATGCAGCGTTAGGAGAGGCAATGAGCCTTCTCCCTTTTTATTAATAAGAGAAGTTGGAGAATTTACATAGAGGTCTAGCAGGATATATAAATTACAAAATAGAATAAACAATTGAATATAATGAAATATATTAACACTCCCCCTCAAGCTAGAGCGTACACATCGTGTATGCCTAGCTTGTTGCAAAAACTCTGAAATGCTGCTGGACTCAATGGCTTTGTGAGAACATATGCAAGTTGATCTTCAGATTTGACATGCGGAGTCACAACAATCCCATTCTTGATCTGATATCTAATATAGTGGTAGTCAACCTCTATGTGCTTAGTACGTTCATGAAAGACTGGGTTCTTGGCAATGTAGATAGCAGCTTGATTGTCACATTTGAGTTCTATAGGAGACAAAATAGGAATCTTTAATTCAGAAAGTACAGATTGAATCCACTGCAACTCTCTATACTCAGCTTCCGTGCTAGATCTTGCCACAACATTCTGCGTTTTGCTTCTCCAGGTAATAAGGTGATTTCCTAGAAACGTGCAATATCCAGACATAGACCTCCTGTCATTCAAATTACCAGCCCAATCTGCATTTGCATAACCAGTAAGAGAAAGAGTGGATACAGGGGTCTTCGGCCTATAATAGGTGATTTCCTTACCAGGTGCACCTTTCATATATCTCAGAATACGATAGACTGATGTCCAATGAGACTGTTGTGGTGAGCTCATATGCTGACTCACCACTCCTACAACAAAGGAAATGTCAGGACGTGTAACTATCAGATATATCAGCTTACCAATAATTTTCCTGTAATATCCTGGATCAGTATCATCAGTCATCTCCTTCACATGATAGTCCATAGGAGTAGACACGGGCTTGGACTCACTCATACCTGCTTCCTGTAGTAAATCCAACACATATTTTCTCTGAGACAAATTGGTACCTGCATGAGATCTAAGTACTTCAATGCCCAGAAAATATCTCAGTTTTCCCAGATCCTTTGTATGAAAGTGCCCCTGCAAGCCTTCTTTCACATGGGATATGCGTGTAGAATCACTGCCAGTGATAACTATATCATCAACATACACATCAATAATAATAGACCCACCAGAAGAACTAGAATAAAATAAGGAGTGATCAATCACAGAACGAGAAAAGCCCATCTTTAGCACAACATCACTGAACTTGTCAAACCAAGCTCTAGGAGATTGTTTCAATCCATAGATGGCTTTCTTCAATCTACACACCTTTTGACACTCCCCCTGAGCAACAAAACCAGGTGGTTGCTCCATGCATACCTCCTCTTGTAGATCACCATGAAGAAAGGCATTCTTGACATCTAGCTGAAATAGAGGCCAATCAAAGGTAATAGCCAGAGATATAAGAATACGCACAGAATTCAGACGAGCCACTGGTGAAATGGTTTCAAAGAAATCAACCCCATATGTCTGAGTGTACCCCTTTACCACCAGTCTAGCTTTCAATCTCTCTACCGAACCATCTGGATTATGTTTTACTGTGAATACCCATCTGCACCCCACAACATTTATATCTGGAGGTAAGTCAACAAGTTCCCAGGTGTTGTTATGTAGAAGGGCAGACATTTCCACATTCATCGCCTGTTTCCAGCCAATATCCTTCATAGCATCAAGATGATTTCTTCGAATGACCACATAATCAATCCTAAGAGCAAATGAGCGGGCTTGCTTAGATAATTTGGACAAACAACACACATTTGCAATAGGATGCCGAACAGTACAGGAACGAGTACCTTTGCGGATAGCAATGGGAACATCAAGGTCAGATGGTTCTCCAGGAATCCCTTGAGTAGAGGAAGACGGGGGAGGCTTAGAGACTGGAGTCGCTACCTCCTCTGGATCTTGTCTGCCTCGTCTGCTGTACACATGTGAATATTGCTGAATTAGCGGACCATCTGCTGGCTGCTCTTCCTGAATTATAGTATAGTCAGGAATGATAGGTGGCACTCTCTCACTCTGATGTGGTGGTGTCACTCTCTCACTGATATCTGATGGTGGCACTCTCACATAACTGCTCCCCCTTACTGGGAAAACTAGAGAAATATGGAGTGGATTCATGAAAAGTCACATCCCTAGACACAAACATACGACGGAGACTTGGACAATAACACTTGTACCCTTTGCTAGTGTTGGGGTACCCAAGAAAAAGAGTCCTAATTGACCTAGGAGATAACTTATCAGCCTTAGGATCAAAATTGTGGACAAAGGAAGTACAACCAAACACTCTTGAGGGGAACAAGGAAGGGCTGATCTTTGGGACGTAAGACAGAGAATGAAGTACGTCCTTGGAGCACAGAAGATGGTTGCCTGTTGATAAGGAAACAAGCAGTAAGTAAAGCATCAGACCAGAATCTCTTAGGTTCATTAGATTGAAACATAATTGTCCTGGTAATATCAAGAAGGTGACGATTTTTCCTCTTTGCCACCCCCATTTTGCTGAGGGGTGTGAGGACAGGATGTACGATGTATCATCCCAACAAAACTTCAAAAATCAGCCATATCATTTTGAACATACTCCCAAGGCATTATCATATTAAAGAATTTTAATATTGCAATCAAATTGAACTTTTATTTCTTGATGAAAATGATTGACAATGGATAGCACAGACTCTTGACTCTTCAACAAATAAATCCATGTCATACGCAAAAAATCATTCACAAAGGAAATAAAATAATGAAAACCATTATAGCTATTGTCTTTTACAGGACCCCAAACATCACTGCGGACTAACTCAAAAGGACAAGATGCCCGTTTATTGACACGACCAGGATAAGACATTCTATGATGTTTCCCCAGTTGATAGGACTGTCACTCTAAAGAAGACACTTGAGACAACTCAGGTTCTAACTTCCTTAGGCTCTCTAACGAAGGATGTCCATATCTGTAGTGCCACAAGGGAGAACCACTCAAAAGGATAGCTGGAGCAGGAGCAGATACTTGATGAGGCAGGCTGTCACCGTGGAATAGAGGTAGAGATCACCTTTCCTAGGCCCCCCACCAATTGTCCTCATACTCTTGAGATCCTGTAATATAAAACAAGAAGGTCCAAAAGTTACCGTACATTTCACAGTATTAATCAATTTAGCAACAGAGAGAAGATGAAATGGAAATGCAGGCACATAATGTACGGATTTAAGATCAATTTTAGGAGTCAGGGAAACAGATCCACTGGCTAACACTCTCCTCACTGAACCATTTGCTATTGTTACAGATTGGTGAGGAATATGTGAGTCAATGTAATGAAGTAGTCTCTTCATACCAGTCATATGATGTGACACTCCAGAGTCAACCACCCATGAAGGAGTAGAACCAGAAGCCAATAAAGAGGTAGCCTGATTACCAGTGGTGGACGCCAAATTGGCTGAAGAAGAAGACCCCAAACTCAGATGCTGGGTAGCCAGAATAAATCTATCATATTCCTCCTTGGTGAGTGTGATGCCAGAAGAACCAGAACTCGAAAGAGGAGGCTCTGAAGACTCAGTAGTGGCAGCATAGTTTGATGCTCCCACAGGTGGTGCAGCAGGTCTACCATGCTTCTTCCAACATTTTTCAACTGTGTCCAGGTTTGTCACAAAAAGTACACTTAGGGCGAGTGCCATGCCCTCAGCCCATACCTGTCCGTCCTCCTCTCACTGCAGCAGCTGCAGAAGCATGGGAATCTCCAGGAGATAAGACTGCTGTAGGATCAACAAGTTCAAAATTTTCCTGTAAAATCCTTGAGTAAGTTTCTTCCAAGCTGGGAAGTTTGACAGAAGCTAGGATGACGTTGTGGGCTGAACTGCACGAAGAACTCAGACCAGATAAGAACTTTGCTGTAATAAAGTCATCTCTGTCTTTGACTTGCTCCTGGACAGTCACTGGATGATAGAAGCTCAGCTCTTGTGCAATACCTTGGATCACTCCAAAGTATTCTTCTAAAGACTTGTCTCCCTGTCATTCTGCAAAGAGGCTGTCATATATCATATGAACTGATGAAGAGCATTCTTTTCTTGAGAATAATGTTTCTTTACTGCATCCCATATCTCTTTGGCAGTAGTGTAGAACATGAACCTAGAGGCAATCCCATGTTCCATGCTCCCCTACATCCATGTCTTCACAAGATTATTATGACACTTCCATTCAGCATAGCCTTTGTCAGTAGACGTAGGAGGATCAGAATCAACATGTCTCGCCTTGTCTCGTGACTCCAACACTGTATGGACAACATTCATCCATAAGAGATAATTCTTTCCGTTCAGCTTGATGGAGGGAATAGGTGACATCTCACTATAGATGGTAGACGCCTTGATGTCCTCCATGATTCAACGAGAAGAAAGGTGACGGATTGATACACGTCACATGAAGATTTGAGTGACGGAGAGATACACGACACGTCAAAGAATTCGATGCGTGTCTGACGCATCCACAACCCCCAAACCAAAGTTCCCTAATCACACATGGAGGAGATGTGATTAGGTATTTCCTACATAATGACGGACCCTTCGGTTTGGGATTTAGAAATCCGTTAGATCAACTGAAGGACCCGATGATACCAGATGAGGGGAGAGAGAGGGGATGCGACACGCCTGCTCCGAGCGACGGTTGCTGTGCCCGCCTTGGGCCGGCGGCTGCTGTCCCTGCCTTGGGCCGTCGACGACAGCTGGGCCTAGGGCAGCCGTCGGCTGTTGCGGCTGGTGGCTGGCGGCGGCTATGTGAAGGTAGGGTTAGGTCTCCCACTCTAATACCATGTGAACATGGTTGCCGCAATGCTGCGTGCAATGCAGCGTTAGGAGAGGCAATCAACCTTCTCCCTTTTTATTAATAAGAGAAGTTAGAGAATTTACATAAAGGTCCAACAGGATATATAAATTACAAAATAGAATAAAAAGCTGAATATAATGAAATATATCAACAAATTTATTTATGAGAATGAGATAATTCCTTGTGGCACTAAAATTTGCATGGAAACCTTCATCGAAAGTTTGAAACTGTTCAGCTTCTTTTCACTCACACGTGTAGGACCCCCACCAAGATCAATATATAATTTTATTGTATAGATAGGTGTATTTATGGATGTAGACCATATCGATAAAGTTTTATGACTTAATTCCTTTATTTGGTCGTCGAAATCTTGTGTCGAAATTCCCGTAAATGTTGAAATTTCCATTGAAATTTTTGTAAATTTCTGTTTCTGAGCCATCGGAAACGGCGTCGAAATTGAAATTTTAAACCATGCATGTATGTATGAAATGCATGGACATAAGTTGTGGGCTTTTCAAAAAGCGGAGTTTAATTGGCCAAGCGGGAGTATATGCGGCCCATGACCGCTTAGTGGACTGATTAGCAATATACGGTGCAGTAGGGTGACCGAATAGGCATAAGCGGGAGTATATGCGTCCGTGCGGACCGATTTCCCAAATAGTGGGTGAAACACATGTCCAAGCTTGGAGTTACATGGCTCGATAAAATCATAAATGAAAGATAGAAATGATAAAAGGTAAGTGTCACTCCCCATATGAAAAATTGATACTCCTTAAACAATACTCCCCCTAAATCATATGATGACGATGCCTCTCTACTTTGGAATTGTATTCTGCAGGCTGGAGATCCTCGAGCTTTGATGAAGGTTTTTGGAGTGCATCTAGAATGAAGAACATCTGATGAATGGACCCAAATACTACAGTAGAAATTCGCCACTTGGAGTAGACGATTATAAATACCATGACTAGCCATCTTCACTGGAAAAGAATGTGTGAGTGGAAAAGAGGGCACGATCACACATCCCACGTACTTAATGCGACACGAACCCAAATACACAATGACGATGTAGCAACAGTGGAATCTTTAAATTGTCTGACAAATGTGCATAACGTGGCACGAACACAAACTGGAGGAGATGTTGATGATACGATGCATGTACCATAACTCTGGTGCATGAACCTTGGGGGCTTGACAAGAAAATAGATTATCCATCAAGGAAAGTCCCAAGTAGATCAACGGAAGGTGATGTTGAAACACCAGATGCATATATGAGAAGACGTGATGAAAGTGGCTCGGTGAAGATAAAACTTGATGAACTATCAACCTTGCATATGTAGACTTGCCAGGCTTGAATTTGCTGAGCTTCTGAGAAGTCTGAAGAAGCACCCATCCGTCTCTCAAGAATGCAACAAGAGTGATCAACTGAACCACCATTAACACTGAAGGAAGAGGAAACAAGAGGGATGAAATATGCGTAGCAAACTCTTGTCCTGATATACATAATGCGGTACAAACGTGAGAAGCTCGATGTCAACGCTGTAATGGAGATCCTGCAAAGCTGTTTGGAAGTGGAGAATAGATGTGCTGAACAATGCGAAGCTCCATGAAGATAACCTGGAATATAAAACTGGATGAACTCTCTTCATCTCTCCCCATCCTCTCTTTCTTCTCATACTCTCTCTCATGCTCTTTCTCTTCTCATACTCTTCCTCTCCTGTCTATCCCCCCGTACACGAAATACGATAAGTCAGTATATGGTGTGGAAAAGGGACATATGACCCCCCGCACGTGGAAAGGGGATACACACATGAACGGTGGGAGGGTGGGAAAGAAATTGGTGGAGAAGATATGAATATGTGAAACTGAGATGTATTGTACATCGAGAATGGAAACTGATAGCTAGAGAGAAGATGCTAAATGGGTCAATGTAATAGAAAAATTAAATGGATCTAACCCCGACTCCAAAAAGATGAATTTTCAGAGGACGTCATTAACTGGCAGAAGACAGAACACTTGGGGGTGATGTTGGAGTTTGACGTTTCTTGCCGATGATGGTCCGCGGACAGCAGGCTCAATGAGCAGAGTTAATGGGTAGATGGCGAGGGCCAACCGTTGCTGCATCGGCGGGATGAAGAGCACTATATGGCTGGATTATGTCGCTCGACTACCGTAGGACTTGGCTGCAAGAGATGATAACGTGCTCCTACGCGTCTTCGGAGATGTTTCCGGCCATGAGGCTGCAGGCAAAGCCAAGTGTGGAGCCTTGTCCATAAGTGGCGGTGAAGGATGGTGCTGAGGACGTTAGGGCGTTGCAGCAAGTGTGATTGCTGGGCGGCAGCAACAAGGATGACGACCAAGGGAGACAGCGGCGGCGGCGGTTAATGCTCCTGTAGGCCGCGACAGGTACTGCTAATGCCGGCGGCGATAACGTTGATTGCTGCAATTGGCGGCGACAATGCTGTTACTGGCCGGTGATCGGCGGCTATGGCTGCTGCTGTTGGGGGCCAGTGGCGGTGACGACTGTTGTTGCTGATCGGCAGGGATACGGGCAACAAAGGTGGAGGTTGTTGCTATTGGCGGCGGCATTGTTGCTTGTTCGGGATAGGGGCAGTGATGGTGGATGGATACATACAAGATTGAAGATAGCTGGGAGGGATGACGTCGGCGTACGGAAAGAAGATTGGATCTTATAAGAAAGACAAAGAGAAGCCATGGAGGCCGGGATGTGCCTGGCGGGTGGCCGGCCTGCCTAAGCCATGGAGATGGCGGCAGCCGTCCACATGCGAAGACGCTCCCTCTCAGTTTTTAGTCTAGGAGAGACGGGTGGCGGCTAGGGTTAATGCTCGCGTGGAGAGGGAAGCAGGGCGGCGGCTAGGGTTCTCTCACTCTCTCTCCTGCTCTGATACCGTGTAGAAAATAAAATTGATTGTATATTGAGTTCATTATAAAAGACGTACACCCCTGTCCTATATATACGAGCAAGGGAGAAACCCGACGACTTGGGATGCAAGTAAACTAAACGGGCTGAGACACAAAAGCCCACTAACTAATTAACCTATAAACTAAATAGGCTAATGTACTTTCTAACAGTGACAACATTCTTTTGACGGTCCAGATACATACGTGGGCATTTGTGGAAAAGTGGGACAGTTAAGAGTGCACAAAGATAGCTCAGCACTTGACATTTGGAGCACATATATATTATCTATATTTTTTTTGCTGTTGTACAAGGTTTGAATCCCCTACAAGAAATTATTTGTATTTTTTTATAGCACATAAATTAACAGTGCACTGATGAACCTCGATTTGAATGTGGTGCACATGAATTCATATTAACCTAGATTCTAATGTTGGCGCATTATGATTCAAAATGAAGTATCCACCAAATCCAAGTGTTGGTGCACAGTGACTCGATCACCATATATGAATGTTGTAGCATTAGGATCCGAACGGTGTGCACAAGGATTTTAGTTGATGGTATACCTTGATTCAAATATTCTTGCACTACGATTCAGACAAAAGTGTATGCTTGATCTGATATTGTTGCACTAGCATTCGGATGGTGTGTAAACTAGGATTTAAATGGAGAGTGTGCATAGAGATTTAAACTGGGTTTGCAGCATGATTAATTTTTTAAGCACCAATTCGGATGCCAGAGAATTCAAATGCGAGTGCACTAGGATCCAAATTAGTTCTACACAGGGATTCGGATGTTGGTGCCCCATGATTCAAACATAGTGTGTACCGATTTGAACGGAGTATGCACTCATTTCAAGTGGAGTGTGCATGAGAGTTCAAATGCAGTGTGTACAAGGATTAAAATGTGGATGCATCGAGATCTAATGTCTGCACAAGGAATCAAATGTTGGTGCATCGGGATTCAAAGGGATTGTATACCAAATGTCATGGAGTGTGCTTGAGGATTCTTATGGAGAATGTATGAGGATTCAAATGTGTGCACCAAGTTCGGAATGAGTGTGCATGGATGTTGGTGCACGGGATTCAAATGGTGTGTATACCAAATTTTAGTCGTGGCGAACAAAGATTTGAATGGAGTGTATACTAGGATTCGCATGAACAGGATACCAAGATTCGTGCAGCGCTTGCGCTAGAATTTGTTTCACTGAGCTGGGTAAAAAAAAGGCCGCACTGTAGTCAAGATTTCCGAAATACCCCCACGAGCTCTAGACCGTAGATTTAAAAAGCTGGTAGAAGATTCCCGCTGTGTCATCCAGATCACGATTATGATGTGCTGAGAAAAACACCCCGTAGCACCGGATCCAAGTCAGTTGATAGCATATGTCATCATCCTTTTGTGAGGTCCTTTAAGGAAAGCATCGCATGGACGGCAGTGGGGACGGCTTCATAGCTTTTGGGGCTATGCTGATTAGGACGACGAATCTACAACAGGGTAGTGCTTGATAAGTGATTTGCAGAGTCAGCGTTCCATAAATGTATGATGTATAGTTGCATTTGCACATGATTGTTTCTTTTTAGGCGATTCACCCTGACTCATGGAAGTAGATGACTCCACATTTGTGCTTGGAATACTGGTAATTTGCCACCAGGGTGAAATCTCTCCCATGGACAATTTACTCCCATAGGAATTTGTGCTCAACTGCTAAACCACCGTCTTTCGTATGGCTTCATGGTGTGTTGAAGATTGAGTTTCAATGTTCAGCAGCAGAAGTTACAAGGATGCAATGTGGAGATTCTGCCAACTAGAATCAGAGCATAGATTTGGCATGAAGGCTACTAAACTTTTTACATGACTTAGTATAATGTCATACCAAAGAATTTGTACTCTAGTATGCCAAATTATTTATCAGAAAAATGTTTGTTGCCCACAATCAGAAGCAATTTAGAACAGAATAATGTGTTGTTAATATTAACTTTTTTATTGTAACTTCGTGTTCTGTAGGAGAAATCTTATATTTTTAATGAAAAGTTTTTCACATTTAATCATTTGTCAGTAGGACGGTGAATTTGAATGTTAACTTAGTGCAGTTAAGAATGCTCTTTCACTCCAGCCGGCTTTATCCTGCTTTGTATGGCTCGCTTAATCTTCTGGTTACAACTGCTTCATAAAAACAAGGTTATATATGTGTGTACGAATATTTTGTTGGTAGACTACTATGGAACATAGCAGTACTAGTATTTTGTTGCTTTACTGCTATTATATAGTGTCTAATGTACAATTCTAAAATGTTTCAAAGTTTACTTTTGCTGAGATAAAATGTAATGGGATCATAAACTAGAACATGATGTAATTTTAGTATTCCATAAGCTGCAAGAACTTGGGTAACCTTTTTGGAGTTTCTTGTAAATAACTTTAACGTCAGAAACGTAACTGAAAAAAAGAAAGTAGCCGGCTTAATAGATAAAAATATTGTAAATAATATCTTTCTTATTGTTATATGCAATATAGTATATTGTATATCAGACTGTGGTGTCCAATGTTCTCATATGCCCCGCATGAGGCCGCTTATGCGGCCGCATATGCGTATGCGGCCCTCAGCCGCTCCGCATATAGCTATGCAATGCTATTTTTGGGCATGGACCGAATATGCGGTTTGCGGTCCGCATATGCGGCCGCTTAGGCCCCGCATTTCATTTGGTGACTTAAGTAAAAAAACACCTCAAATAAAATCAACCAAATTAAATGACAACTTCTATATAGTTGGTTTAAGATCAAATATTGAAATTTTGCTACCTCGGAAATAATTCTATTTTGAATGAGTGGTGCAAAATATTTTATTACATTTTACAATTGTTAATGTTTCATTATGCTCTTTCCTTTGCTTTTTTTTTCTCTTCTATTTTGCTCTAAGATTAGAAAATGTTGCACTTGCAACAATTCTAATTTTGTCTTGTATAAAAGGGGAACCTATTGCAGATATTAATTGGATATGATATTTTCTTTTACAAAGTATCAAATTTGTGTGCTGCCTAGGGAGTAATTTATATTCCCTACGACTTTTTCTTCTCTATTTATTAGTGACTTGATTTCTTCATATCATTTTGATGTTTTGATTTTGTTTTTGATGTTCTTTTTCTATATCTACTTTGAAGTACCATGTTTTGTGTTACTGTGGTTTTTCTTATAGTGTTCATTCAAATACCTATGAACTGCATGTGTTAGTGTGTTTTGTTACTTGTATATTCTAGTACATTATATAAACTTAGGCTTTTGTTGATAGATTTTTCTTATTGATGATTGGAAAATGTGTTTCTTCTTCCATGATGTAATGATCCATTGGTACATTTTGGGCTATTAGGCTAAAAAACTAGATAGTATGGAATTTATGATTATGATTATATTTTTTATTAAATATATGTATAAAATATATAATTTATTTAAAAAAAAAAATCCAAAAACGCATATGCCCTGCTTATGCTCTCGCATTTCGCTTATACTCTATGCGGTACCCTGACCGAACGCATACCGCATAACGCATAACGCATTTCAGAACATTGGTGGTGTCGAGGAATAAAACAGGGGTTTCTTCTGATAAACAATCACTGTTCATTAATATTATTATATTATAATCCTGGGGAATAGCAATATCACTGCATTATTACTTTATTGATATATATTGCACTTTTAGTTTTGGTATTGTGACATAATTCCTGTACTGCAAGTATGGTTTCTTTTTTCAGTAATCTTTCAAGACCAACATTTTTCTGTTGTATTAAATATTGATTTGAGCTATTTCTTATTCAGGTGTGAGGTTATTGATATCTTGCTTGAAATGGACCGCATTCTCCGACCGGAGGGTGCTGTAATAATAAGGGACCATGTAGACGTTATTACAATAGTGAAGAGAGAATCAGATCGCTTACAGTGGCATAGTCGGATTGTTCACACGGAAAAGGGACCTTTTGATCCCGAGAAGCTTCTTATAGTTGACAACTCATTAGTTCAATAAGAATGGGACCACGAAGACTTTTTTTGTGCAGGGGTGATGATATCATTTGGGAAAACTTAAGGTACTGGGCTACCATCCTGTTATGTTGATAGGATATATACTTGGACAGTGCAAAGCCTGCGCTGCTATCATTATTATTTAGCTCTTAACAGGTTGAAAGGGGCTTGCTTTTGAATTTTGTGCATATTCTTTTTCCAGGATGCATAGGGGAAATCAATAATGTTACTAGCCTTGAATGGTGTGTAGTATCAAGACCAACGAATACGTGTATGACGAAGATGAGGGTTAGAAATGCTTGTTACTGTTGCATTTTTGTGTGGTCTATTTTTGTGCTTTCCTGTATGGTTACTAGTGAATTGTGGCAATGAGCTGGCTTTCTTCTGCTTTCTTTGAGTGTCCACGTGTATGTCATTGATACAACATATAAAGTTACTTGTTGGATAATGTAGTGGTGTGGTTTGAGTCTGAAGTTCTTCTGTAATCGATGCAAAGTTTGCAGACGTTGAATCACTGACAGAGCTTCAGTGGTGGGGCGCTAGTACAGGGTGTAATGAGGGTATCTAAGCTCCGCAAGCAAGGGTAGATGGCATGCCTGTTACTCAGCTTGTTTTACCATAACGGAGCAGCCGAGCAGGTGTCGTCTGGAACAGACTGGTGATACGCCCGACAATGATTTCAACAGGAAATAAGTAGCTACCTTCGCTCTAGAATGGCCTCATAAAGGGAAAGTGCAATTACCAATAGCTGAATCCCGAAAATGAATAGAAAGACAAATAACATCAAAATACATTGGAAGACTTCCAGCAGAATTTCAACTTGCACAGCCAGTCAGTATTATGGTTATTTTGTGCCTCAGTGATCAGCTCTTGTTTTTCTTTAAAACTTGTTGAGAGCTCTTGGGCAGGTAGCTTCTCCAGGTAGAAGCTGACAGGAGTAACTAGACCTTCACGGGGTAATATCATTCCAAGTGTTGGTGCCGCTGTTTAAGTAATGGCGCATGTAACTATATTTCTCTAAAGTTGAGGCTGCAAACTTGTCGGTTAAGCATAAAAGGGAAAAAATAAACCAAATATCAATTCGCAGAACCCTATGGATGCACCACCAATCCCTCCCAATAATATCGTACGGATGACATGAATTATATGCTGACCATCTCCAATTAAGTTCCAGGAGCCAAGTGTCGACTGGATGCGATTGCAGATAGGCAGGTACAACCCAGACAGGTAAGCTCGCTTGAATTTGGATGTTTAATTAGTTGCGGGCTCATTAGACAATTCGAGAACGAACGGACATGTACGAAAGATCCTTCATGTTGATGCCAATGCATTCTAGAAGCACTGGAAGCTACAGAAACATGATAGCTGGCACCCGTTAGAGTGGTTATACTACTGAACCCAGCCCAAGGGTGTGACCACTGGAAAATTAAGACTTGGTCCCAGA
This sequence comes from Alisma plantago-aquatica, assembly GCA_963693085.1. Taxonomy (NCBI): domain Eukaryota; kingdom Viridiplantae; phylum Streptophyta; class Magnoliopsida; order Alismatales; family Alismataceae; genus Alisma; species Alisma plantago-aquatica. The sequence goes on from OY856412.1 coordinate 554,433,452, forward strand.
CTTGCAACAAGATCTCGTTGTTTCCATTATTTTATAACATTCAGACTATATGAAATACGTTGTTGAATGCAATCCTAGTTGCAGTCACAGTCACTTCTACTGTTCACGACTCTCCACCTTTCTTCGAGATTCCCAGTCTCCAGAGCTTCTAATCCCTTGCTCTATCTAACAGTGGATAATTTTGAGTCTATCTCCTAAGCCCACCGGTCCTCCGCCTAGCCCTCAACCTCCCTTTTATACTGTACTTAAAATATCTAACTTCCTTCTTCTGCAAATAGACTCACAAATACCGTCATTCACCAAGGCTTGATAGTTAAAATCTTAGACTGAGTCCAGTCCTCTTTCAGTTGATGAAGGAGATATCACGAAGTACCTATTGGCCCTAATCCCAGCCAACACTATGGCCCGCTCCGCTGGCTTAGTATAACTGACATTATCTATGTTCTCATTTGATAGCAGATTTACCATTCACCTTGATGGAAAATTCATGGAAATCCCTTCGAAACGTGGGTCTATAAAAGCCTTCTCGTCAAACGGTCTTTTTATCATAGAGCCGCGTCCACTACTCCTGTGGAGTATAGATGGACTAGAATCAAGGGCCTTCCCTCCTTATTGGATGCGGAAGTGTTTAAATCCATTACCCATTCGTTTGGTGTTTATACTTGTCGATCCCAGCTAAGGTACTTTATAAAACGCAATTAAATAAAGCCAAGTTCACAATTTTGTTCATGATAACCATTCGTTTCCTTAATTCATGAAACTTAATTTAGGTTGTTACACTAACACAATTTACATTTCCCCATTTTCCATGCCTTCAAATCCTACCTTATATCACCTTCAATAGTCTCCTTTAGTCCTTCCAGTCAATACACAAGCTAACCCTAGGCACAATAATAGACACTCAAATCCATCTCTCCAACAACCACTCTAGGATTTACCACAAAAACACACCACTCTCAAGAAGAAATCCCCCTTCCCCAAACCTATTGAGAAAGGCATTCTAGGTCCTCATCCTAATTTTGTCAGCCTTGGCAATCTCGATAACAAGTTCTATATCCAAGACAACATTTCCACCAAGCATCCCACCAAAACCAACAAACCTACTCCAAACGCTCAAGGATTTTTGATAAGGTCAACCATTTAGGAAGTCTTGAAGGAATACACAAGGCTTTATCAACATAATATTTGACAAACTAGAAAATGAGGATGAATATACACTAGTACAGAAATTACCTCTAGCGTCGATTAAAACATACCTACAACGTCGGTTAAAAAGTGGCACCTAAGTAGGCGACACTAAAGTTTAGAAGCCTAAGACGTCTGTTATACAAGGACACAAAAATCAACGAAAAACATATTCAATTTCGTTTGCTATGATAAAACAAACCGACACATCAAGATTCATAGTCATCGGTTGTAGAAAAGACACTGACGTCGTTTGTCCATTCCAAGTCACATTTGTAAATGAAAAAGGTCTCTTTATCGTCAGGTTGATAAATGAACCGACACCAATTTTGTATCATAGTCGTTGATCACTCCAACTAAATAGACGCTTAAAATGTACAATGACAGTTGGTTTACATAAACCAACGACTATGACCGTGTTGCTGAGGATGATCGTGCTGTCCGACACAACCATTCTGGTTTAGTCTTATAATGTCGATTTTATGTCCTAAACCGACGTCAAATACCATAGTTGTCAATTTTTGTGAACAACCAACGACGGACTTTTGTTTTTTTAATAGCAGGATGCAGACTTGTTGTCTGACTAGTCAGCAAGATGCAGAACCTACAGTTCAGAATTGCAGTTTTGAAGTTCAGAACTATAGTTCTGAACTGCAGGTTAACAACATCTGTGAGTTCAACTTTACAATAGGCCAACAAACAACCTATAAAACTTGCATAACAAACCCAATCCACCCACATTCAATATCCATTCTCCAATTCCAATATCATCACATGTTCGACCATAATTCTATTCATTCATATTAACATTCATTCACACACATGATACTTCATTCACATACATGATACTTCATTTACATATGTACAAAATCCATTCTCATGATATGAAGAAACATAATTCTCATTGATTATTTCCTCTTCACATTCACATACATTATATATTCATACATATGCACCAATAATTTACTCGCATCAAAATTTAAAGTTACAAGAAGTCATAAGCACCACATGTATATAGAAAATAATGACAAAAAAGTTTAGAAAAGTCATATTTAAATCCCAATCAAATTCAAAGCCGACATCCTTATTGAAGGCTTCTGCCCATTGCTCTCGTATCTCATCTAGTTGTTCTGTGGTATAGGACTTTTGTATCTCATCTAGCTTTTCCATCATCTCGAAGTTCGTTTTAAACACCTACGAAGACAATGACGTATATGATTCAAAAGTTTGATATTTTCATATTATCTAATGAAGCTATAAGATCAAGAACATATATATAGATTACATTTTGTATGCAGTTGATGTCTAGTGCCCCATATTTGACAATCATGTCCATATATCACATCATGTAGTATCCGCATGCCCAACCATTATCTTGTACATGACACTATAAATTTCAACATACAAGCCGTTAATAAGTAAAAGTAAGCATAGTTGGCAAAAATATACATTTGAGTCAGAAAACTACCTGAGCATTATTCCAAACTATCATTTTCTTTCCTCCACCCTTTTTGAAATCTTTTATAGCCTAATACATTAATGTAACATGTTAAATTATATTAGTAATTAAATAGTCATGTAACAATATATGTTAACGAATATAAATATAAAAATTTACTCACGTGAATAATGCCTTTTTCAATTCTTGTCTCCCACTGTCTACTTCGTCACTCTTAGGATCTAGATAATACACAGTTAGCGTCGTCGGGACAATAACCAATAGCACCCAATGGTTATTCTTGGGTGAAAAGAAGGCAAACCAAATAAAACTCAAAATAAAAAATGAAATGTAATTCTTAAGTTAAAATTATAAAAAAAGATGTAAATTAACGCAATATTGTACGAATCTAACATCACACTCTTTTTCTTTTTACCAAAATATTTAAATACGGTAGAGTAGTATTGGAAGACACATGCAAGGTCTTTAATTACACAGATAATCAATGATGGAACTAGAAATGCCACATGGGGCAATGTAAACTATGTACAAACCCTATGTAAGTGGTGGAAAAACATATATCATGTATGCATTAATATATAAGAAAATAGATCAAAATATATAAGGAGGTATTTGGCTACATAATATCTCACCATATCCAAAGTTTTGTCACAGATGTATTCAGCCAAGCATAAGTAAACATCTCCAAAACATCTTATAAAAAATATACTAGTATTATGAGGTTGAGCTACAACATCCTCCTTATTATGGACCATCATAGGTGACCCTTCTTCATGTTCTCCTACCCATACTGCCATAACCCTGCACTGAGGACCTAGTGAGTTGAATAGGTCCTTTGTAATCTAACTAGGAAATTGAGGAGGAGGTGGAGGTGGAGTGTGGCGACACATCCCGCTATCACACAAACAACGAGGTGCCACATGAAAACGTGTGGAAACACTATAAACCACATATTAACAAAAACACAGATTAATTAAAACCGATTTTGGGAAACAGATAAACCAAGAAACTATTACATTCAGATCCTCATCCTGCAAGAAGATAGGTTATATAAACATTTACAAGTCTTGATACGTGTCCACAACTTAGAAGATCAACTGTCTTGTCATCACATGAGTTCATCACCTATTTATATATACATAACGGGCCACATCCGACCAGCAGCAGGATATACAAAGCTTCATCAGCTATATATCGTAAAACAACGCCAAAACCCCTCCAAGGACCCGAGAGTACATGGATGACTTTATGACTCTACTACAAAACAACCAAAATAGCAACATATCCATCTCTTACCTTCTACTGCTCTTCTTCTTGCTGCTCGGCCGCAACCCCGCGACCACCACCACGTCTAGCACGAACACCTAAAAAGGTTGTAAACCAACGGGGTGAGACACACAGTCCCAGCGAGAAACATAACTCCCCGCCGAAACCATAAAACCTCAGAAAGATTAAAGCAACAACAATAGATAACTGATAAAGCGTAGAATAAGAGCAGTCTATAGAGTAAGGTTATTACTACCATCGAGCTTACCAAGATGTACGGAAGGCATATAACCAAGTATTTCTTTATGGAACATGATTGCCAAGATAAGATTTATAAGATCTTACCACATAATCTAAGGAACGTATAAGTAACTGCAACGTATAACACGATCAACTACACAAACAAGGCCTCAACCAATGTTCCGTGTTTTGCCTTAAGCAATAAATACTATTCAGATGGATTACATGTTATTATGCCGTGAGGAAGTGAGCCGTACCGCTCAAATCCAACCTTCGGTTGCGAAACCCAGAGCCGGTGCCATACAAGGTCAATGGAAGAGCCAGACTCTACGACCTCCCACCTCATGGTTAGTGCACGAGAACCAAAGTAGGACCGCAGTCTCATACTTAAGTGGCCTCAACCATAGGGTTAGCTCCCGCAGGCTACCCCTTTCTCTAGCCCACCTTGGTACAAGTCTCGACGCTAGTATATCTGAGCCACATGCCAGTTCACTGTGCTCCCTGAATCATGAACGCATTCATGCTCTATCATACTGAGCCATGGGCCTGTTCACCATGCTCTATCTATCCCGAGTCTGCAACCGCAGCTGCACTCAAATCCTCACTATTTTAGGCTAGGAGAAACCTCGCATATTCAACAATATGCGCTCCTGGTTAACCCTCATGAAAACCCGTTTCACCATCACCAGCTACTGACGATGATGGATCTATGGCCAGGGAAAACTACATGATAGATTCATCTGTAATTAGTTAATGTATTTTAAGTAGATTGTTGGGGCAAACAAGTTGTAACACATATATAACATTAAGTTACCTTGTTATCACCACCATCACAATATCCCGAGATCTCAATCCCTCATCACAAGAAACCACTGCCTCAAAGGCATTCATCACTGGGAATAACAATCCCAGATCTCATCATCAGAAGATAACACTTCAACTAGGAACTTTAGCCAAACTCTGGTCCTCAGACCCAAACACATCATATTGGTGATGCAAGTTATATATCTCATCAACAAGAGTGACCATAAATACAATATCATTCAAACATATATACCTCATAGCCCTTTACCTGACTATGCATTCGTATGAAACACCTACATGGTTAGTATACACAATCATAGGGATAACTGAAACCATCATGGATAACAGAAGGATCATATTATTAAACATATGGTAACATTGATGATTATATGCTTTATCATTCATGCCTCAACCTGTGACCATAGACATGGGTCACATCATCATGTGAAGCAACTCATATACTTCCAAACTTGTCATTTATTCATCATCATATATATATACATGATTTCAAGATGATCATAAACACATGTACTGTCATGGCATTAGAGTTCAGATATGTTATGTTTTTATAGGTGCGTTCTACCATATCAAACATGTCAAAGGTTCACGAACCATAACCATAACTCTTAACAATAAGAAGGTGATCACATGATAAGGAACTATCAGATGGGCTTCCGGGTGGAACAGGACCCTCACTAGAAGTACCCACTACCCTCACAAGAAGTGTGACGGGCAGGGCACCCTCACTAGAGGAGGTATCAGGCAGGGTAACTTTCCTCCCAAAAGAATATCGACCCATCACAGCAAGGGTGTCGGGCTACCTCCTCAAGGCATGCCGTGCAACTATGTGTAGTGTGCATCCATGGATATCGGGCATCCATGGGTATCGTGCACCTATGTGTCGTGCAACCAGGAGCGTTGTGCACCAATGTGTCGTGCAACTAGGAGCGTCGTGCACCAATGTGTCTTGCAACCAGGAGCATCATGCACCGATGTGTCATGCAACTAGGAGCGTCGTGCACCGATGTGTCGTGCATCACCACCAAACCATGACGCCCACACAAGGCTAGCCCACAGAGCTCCATAACGTTCAAGGTATAACGAAACCAAGCCACTACCCAAGCTGGGTGTATCGAGCATGGCCCTCAACAAGGCATAACGCCCAACACAAAAAGGTATCGCCCAACAACCAAACATATCTAGGCACAACGACCAAGGGTACAACTCAAACGACAGAAAAGGAAAGCCTATCGTCCAACCAAACTAACGTCATCATATTGGCCAACACACAAGGCAAGGACCAAGGTGTATCGCCCAACACAACCTCATCATCTCAACCCAAGACTCTAGATCAAGAGAGGGTATCGGGCAACACCATCCCCAAGCCATATCGTGCAAGATACAACTCAGCAAAATCATCCTCAACCTTAAGCACAAGGGTACCAAACCCTAATTGATCAAGAAGACCGGCTCACCTCTCAACAACCAAGAGAGGGGTTTTGCACAACCTCTATCACAAATCGGGCAACCACGAAGATCAACCTCAACACAGATATACATCTACCAAAAAGCTCACCTCTCGAATCCATGGTGAGAGGAGGGTGTTGCTCAAGCAACTAGAACAAAAGCTCACCTCTCAACTTAAATGACAGAGGGGTGTTGCTCATATTACTAGAGCTCAAGCTCACTTCTCTAGACCAAGGAGGGAAAGGAGTGTTGCTCAACAAGGAAACCCTAAGACATGGTTCGGCCAACTAAGGTACAACTAAGCAAGAAACTTAACTAGCAACATACATGGCCGATTATGATCATATGAAACATACAAGAACATAGAAGAAGGTAATATGATTAGGGTTAGGAGTTATGTAACCCACCTTAAGCATGCTCCAAGCTCCAAGCACCAAGCTACACCTTCGGCCACCTCAAGAAGAAGAAGAAGAAGACTCCAAGATGAGGATCGGCCACCAGGCTTGCAAAGGAAGAGGTGTCGTGCACCAAGGGGAGGGGAAACTAAGGAACTAAAGGGATCCTTAGCAAGAGAAAGGAAACACATATATAGGAGAGGATGGAGGAGAAACCAAGGTAAGACAAGGCAAGGTGTCGCCCACCTAGGGACACTTGTCCATGGGCAATGCCACCACTCTAACTTGCCTTAAACACATGTCCAAGGCTATTGCCACATGCACGCATCAAGCACCAAGTGTCCACTAGTGGTGACACAAACGAGGTCAAAGAGGTCAAAGGGGTCCATGGGCGAAACACCTCAACACCAAACCCGACACACACCCTGGGCGACACACCCAGGCCGATACAAGGCACTCCTACCTGACACAAGGTCCAACAAGGCAAGGGCAAGGTTCAAGCAAGACATATCAAGACCCAACAAGCTCATCCAAGTCCAAAGCAACTCAAGCAACAAGCCCAACCCTTCCTCTCAACACTAGAGGAAGCAAGGAGAGAGAGAGGAACACCTCTCAAGGTGACAAACTTGCTCAACAACCCTAGACTTGGGTTAATTGCAAGTAGCACCTCCATCTCTCAACAAAGCACAAACAAACCCTAATCACCACTAAAGGTGATTAGAAAGCAACTAAGCACCAGGGTTAAGCAAAGCAAACAGGATAAGCCCTAAATGGAGGTCAGAGTCCTTACAAGCTATAACCCTCTACAAAGGGATTTCTTCCTCAAAATCCAAAGAGAAAAGCGAGGGATACTTCCTCCTCATCTCTTCCTCAAGCTCCCACATGGCTCCTCAACACCACGATGATGCCAAAGAACCTTCACAAGAACCAAATCCTTCTTCTTCAGCTTCTTTATTCTTCTGTCAAGGATCATCACATGACCTTCCTCGTAGGTCACATCTTCATCAAGCTCAACCTTGACTGGCTGTATTACTGTCCCTGTATCTGGGTGACTTTTCATCAGCATGCTGACATGGAATACTGGATGTAACCTGTGCAACTCTGGCGGAAACTCTAACTTGTAAGCTACCTTGCCAACACGTGCTATGACTGGGTATGTCTCCATATATCTGGGTGCTAGCTTACCCTTCCGGCCAAACCTTAGCACACCTTTCCATGGTGAGACCTTGAGGTACACCTTGTCTCCTACCTAGAACTCCAAAGGTCATAAACGATTGTCTGCATAAGACTTCTGTCTGTCCTGTGCCACTTTTAACTATTGCTGTATCACTCTGATCTTTTCTGTTGTCTGCTGTACTAACTCAGGACCCAAAAGCTGATACTCACCAGATTCATACCAACATAGGGGAGATCTGCACTTCCTGCCATATAAGGCCTCATAGGGAGCCATGTCAATGCTCCGTTGGTAACTATGGTTGTAGGCGAACTCTATCAAACTGAGATGTACGTCCCAACTGCCTAGGAACTACAAAACACAAGCTCTAAGAAGATCCTCCAAAGTCTGAATAGTCCCTTCAGACTGTCCATCTGTTTGTGGGTGGAAGTCAGTGGTGAATCTCAACTGTATTCCCAACTCTTTGTGCAATTGTTCCCAGAAACAACTCGTGAACTGAGGACCTTTGTCGGAAACTATCGTTGCTGGTACACCGTGCAAACGAACTATCTCATCCACATATACTCGAGCGAGTTTCTCGGCTGTATACATTGTCTTCACAGGTATGAAATGGGCAGTCTTCGTCAATCTCTCCACTATCACCCAAATGGAATCATGATTCCTAGCTGTTCTTGGCAGACCAACCACAAAATCCATGGTTATATGATCCCATTTCCACTGCGGTATCGACATAGGTTGCAACGTACCTGCCGACTTCTGATGCTTTGCCTTGACTTGCTAGCATACTGCACACCTAGCCACAAACTCGGCTACGTCTTTCTTCAATCCAGGCCACCAATACAGGTCTTTCAGATTGTGATACATCTTGGTGACTCCTAGATGCATAGCATACATCGACGTGTGTGCTTCCTCGAGCACTAGCTTCCTCAGATCATCAGCATCGGGGACCACCATTCTATCATGATAGCAAACTAGTCCATCCTCGGACTCATGGAACCCATCATACTTTTCACTGCTGAACTCTGACTTGAGCATCTGCACTGTATCATCTATTTGTTGTGCATCTTTGATCTACTGTCTCAACGTAGGCTTGACTTGCATTTGTGCCAAAAGTCCCGCTAACAAAGAAACTTCCATCTGGACATTCATCTGTTGCAAGGAAGCAAACATATCCCGTCTATAGCATACCAATGAACTCAACTGTGCCTTCTTTGTAGGAAGAGATGAAGACTTTCGGCTAAGCGCGTCAGCTACCACGTTCTCTTTACCAGGATGATACTCGATGGTGCAGTGATAGTCATCGATCAACTCCATCCATCGACGCTGTCGCATGTTTAGCTCACTCTATGAGAAGATATACTTCAGATTCTTATGATCTGTAAAGATCTGACACATTTCCCCGTAAAGGTAGTGTCTCCAAATCTTTAACGCATGAACCACCACTGCCAACTCCAAGTCATGATTCAGATAGTTCTCCTCATGTTTCTTAAGCTGTCGTGAAGCAAAAGAAACCACATGGTCTTCCTGCATCAGCACACATCCTAAGCCTTTCTTGGAAGCATCACAAAAAACAACATAGCCCTTCCCAGGCTCTGACAGGACTAACACTGGAGCACTAGTCAGCTTCTCCTTCAAACTTTAGAAATCTTGCTGGCAACGATCACTCTAGACAAAAGGTACGTCTTTCCGGGTCAACTTCGTCATTGGCAACACAATCACACTGAAGTCCTTGATAAACCTCCGGTAGTATCCTGCTAATCCCAGGAAACTACGAACTTCAGTTGGCATCTTCAGATGTTCCCATTCTGCAACGGACTCCACCTTCTTCGGGTCCACTTTAACTCCTTCTGCAGATATCACATGACCTAAGAAAGTTACTTCTTTCAACCAGAACTCACAGTTACTAAACTTGGCATACAACTGATGTTGGCGAAGGAGAGTCAACGCTTGCCGAATATGCTATTCATGCTCTTGCCTGTCCCGACTATAGATCAGAATGTCATCTATAAAGACTACAACAAACTGATCTAGAAACGAACGGAACACCCTGTTCATCAAATCCATGAAAGCAGCAGGTGCATTGGTTAGCCCAAACGACATAACCACAAACTCGAAGTGACCATACCTCGTCCTAAAAGTTGACTTTGGTATGTCATCCGCCTTAATACTCAACTGATGATATCCAGACCGTAGGTTGATCTTTGAAAACACTGTAGCACCACACAACTGATCGAACAGACCATCTATCCTTGGCAACAGGTACTTGTTCTTGATCGTGACCTTGTTCAACTGCCGGTAATCTATGCATAGCCACATCGATCCATCCTTCTTTTTAACGAACAACACTGGAGCACCCCAAGGTGACGTACTTGGTCGGATGAAACCTTTCTCCAACAACTCTTGTAACTTCTTCTTAAGATCTACCATCTCTACTGGAACCATCCTATATGGCGTCTGTGCAACTGGCTGTGTTCCTGGAACTAGATTGATCTCGAAGTCAATCTCTCGGGGTGGAGGAACACTAGGAAACTCATCAGGAAACACATCCGCAAACTCTCGGACAACCGTCACCTCCTCAAAACTAGGACCCTTTACCTTGGTATCCACAACGTGAGCTAAGAATGCCTTACATCCTTGTCGTAACAACTTTTCTGCCACCAACGCTGATACTAGACACGTCGGAAGAATCTTCCTATCTCCTTAGAAGATCCACTTCTCTCCATGAACCTCAAACACTACCTGCTTGGAACCACAGTCCAACACAACCTTATACTTCTCTAAGGTATCCATCCCAAGGATTACATCGAATCCATGCATATCAAGTGGTATGAGATTCACTTGTATCGTGTGTCCCGAAAATGTTAAGACACAGGATGGACACTCCTCTCGAAGCATTGAGGAACCATCAAGAGGGGTTTCTAACAACAAGCTATCTTTCTTACAACTAACAGGTAACAGAAAATTATCAAGCATAGAACGTGCAATAAAAGAGTGCGTAGCACCCGGGTCAACCAGAACAGATACAAAGCAAGAAGAAGACAAATCAACATGAAATAACTCCATCTGACATGTCACCACTCGCGGGTTGACTATCGCTTCCAGGTGACTCATAGCATAGAATCGAGCCGTTGCTTGCTGTCCACGTCCTCTGCTTCCTTGAGAAGATGATCCCGCTTGCGACGCTTGACCGCATCCTCGCCCTCTGCTACTACTGGGTTGCTGTCAGTCTGACCCTTGTTGATTCTGCCTTAGTTGCTGTGTCACTTCAACATCTTTACTTGGGCAATTTGACTTGAAATGCCCTATCTGTCTGCAGATATAGCATGCCCTATCCTCCAACTGTGGCCTAGATGGCCCTGTCACTGCCAATGAAGCTGTACTATGTTCCTTTGATGGTGAAGAAACATAACCTCTTCCCTTACTTGGAGACCACTATGATGGTACCCTAGAACCTCTCATCACAGAAGGTGCTGAAAACCTTGGCTTCTTGAAGCCACCAAACCTCTGACCCTGGAATTGAGCATGCCTCTTCTTAGACATGGACTCTCTCTTCTCCCTAACTGACCGTTCGATCCTCCGGACAGATTCCACGAACGTAGCAAACCTTTCTCTATTTTCTAGGGTGGCAGCTGGCGTCGTCAACTCCGCACTCAGGCCTTTCTCAAAACGTCTGATCTGTTCATCATCCGTTACCGCCATGTGAGGAAAAAACCTCAACAGGTCCATAAACTTAGCTTCATACTCGGTGATGTTCATTGCTCCTTGGCGCATGCATTCAAACTGGTTGATCTTCTCGTCCAGATACGTCTTCGGAAAGTATCTGCTGACGAAATCGCACTGGAAAACCTCCCAACCAATCACCTCACCAGGTCGCTTCTCCTCCTCGATGGCCCACAAGTGGCCAGCACTACCCTTCAGAAGGTAGACAACATGCTTGACTTTGTCTGCTTCGGGGATGTCGAGGATCCGGAAAGCCTTCTCAAGACTTGTCAGCCACAGATCTGCATCCGCTGGATCAGCCGTCCCAGCATAGTCCGAAGCTCCGACTCGAGGTGCCACGCGAAAACGTGCGAAAACACCATAAACCACCTATTAACAAAAACATAGATTAATTAAAACTGATTTCGGGAAATAGATAAACAAAGAAACTATTACATTCAGATCCTCATCCTGCAAGAAGACATGTTATATAAACATTTTCAAGTCTTGATATGTGTCCACAGCTTAGAAGATCAGCTGTCTTGTCATCACATGAGTTCATCACCTGTTTATATATACATAACGGGCCACATCCGGCCAGCAACAGGATATACAAAGCTTCATCAGCTATATATCGTAAAACAACATCAAAATGCCTCCGAGGACCTAAGAGTACATGGATGACTCTATGACTCTACTATAAAACAACCAAAACAACAGCATATCCATCTCTTGCCTTCTGCTGCTCTTCTTCTTGCTGCTCGGCCGCAACCCCACGACCACCACCAAATCTAGCACGAACACCTAAAAAGGTTGTAAACCAATGGGGGTGAGACACAGTCCCAACGAGAAACATAACTCCCTGCCGAAACCATACAACCTCAGAAAGATTAAAGCAACAACAGCAGATAACTGATAAAGCGTAGAATAAGAGCAGTCTATAGAGTAAGGTTATTACTACCATCGAGCTTACCAAGATGTACGGAAGGCATATAACCAAGTATTTCTTTATGGAACATGATTGACAAGATAAGATTTATAAGATCTTACCACATAATATAAGGAATGTATAAGTAACTGCAACATATAACAAGATCAACTACACAAACAAGGCCTCAACCAATGTTCCGTGTTTTGCCTTAAGCAATAAATACTATTCGGATGGATTACGTGTTATTATGCTCTGAGGAAGTGAGCCGTACCGCTCAAATCCAACCTTCAGTTGCGAAACCCAGAGCCGGTGCCATACAAGGTCAATGGAAGAGCCAGACTCCACAAACTCCCACCTCGTGGTCAGTGCACAAGAACCAAAGCAGGACCGCAGTCTCATACTTAAGTGGCCTCAGCCACAGGGTCAGCACCCGCAGGCTACCCCTTTCTCTATCCCGCCTTGGTACAGGTCTCGGTGCTAGTATATCTGAGCCACAAGCCAGTTCACCCTACTCCCTGAGCCATGAACGCATTCATGCTCTATCATACTGAGCCATGGACCTATTCACCATGCTCTATCTATCCCGAGTCTGCAACAGCAGCTGCACTCGAATCCTCAGTATTTTAGGCTAGGAGAAACCTTGCATATTCAACAATATGCGCTCCGAGTTAACCCGTTTCACGATCACCAGCTACTGACGATGATGGATCTATGGCCATGGTAAACTACATGATAGATTCATCTGTAATTAGTTAATGTATTTTAAGTAGATTGTTGGGGCAAACAAGTTGTAACACATATATAAAATTAAGTTACCTTGTTATTACCACCATCACAATATCCCGGGATCTCAATCCCTCATCACAAGAAACCACTGCCTTAAAGGCATTCAACACTGGGAATAACAATCCCAGATCTCATCATCAGAAGATAACGCCTCAACTAGGCACTTTAGCCAAACTCTGGTCCTCAGACCCAAACACATCATATTGGTGATGCAAGTTATCTCATCAACAAGAGTGACCATCTATACAGTGTCATTCAAACATATATACCTCATAGCCCTTTACCTGACTATGCATCCGTATGAAACACCTGCATGGTTAGTATACACAATCATAGGGATAACTGAAACCATCATGGATAACAGAAGGATCATATTATCAAACATAGGGTAACATTGATGATTATATGCTTTATCATTCATGCCTCAACCTGTGACCATAGACATGGGTCACATCATCATGTGAAGCAACTCATATACTTCCAAACTTGTCATTTACTCATCATCATATATATATATACATGATTTCAAGATGATCATAAACACATGTACTGTCATGGCATTAGAGTTCAGATATGTTATGTTTTCATAGGTGCGTTCTACCATATCAAACATGTCAAAGGTTCACGAACCATAACCATAACTCTTAACAATAAGAAGGTGATCACATGATAAGGAACTATCAGATGGGCTTCCGGGTGGAACAAGACCCTCACTAGAAGTACCCACTACCCTCACAAGAAGTGTGACGGGTAGGGCACCCTCACTAGAAGAGATATCAGGCAGGGTAACTTTCCTCCCAAAAGCATATCAGCCCATCACAGCAAGGGTGTCGGGCTACCTCCTCAAGGCATGCCGTACAACTATGTGTATCGTGCATCCATGGGTATCGTGCACCTATGTGTCATGCAACCAGGAGCATCATGCACCAATGTGTCGTGCAACCAAGAGCGTCGTGCACCGATGTGTTGTGCAACCAGGAGCGTCGTGCATCGATGTGTCATGCATCACCACCAAACCATGACGCCCACACAAGGCTAGCCCACAGAGCTCCATAATGTTCAAGGTATAACGACACCAAGCCACTACCCAAGCTGGGTGTATCGGGCAGGGCCCTCAACAAGGCATAACGCCCAACACACAAAGGTATCACCCAACAACCAAACACATCTAGGCACAACAGCCAAGGGTACTACTCAAACGACAGCAAAGGAAAGCCTATCGTCCAACCAAACTAACCTCATCCTATCGGCCAACACACAAGGCAAGGACCAAGGTGTATCGCCCAACACAACCTCATCATCTCAACCCAAGACTCTAGATCAAGAGAGGGTATCGGGCAACACCATCCCCAAGCCATATCGTGCAAGATACAACTCAGCAAGATCATCCTCAACCTCAAGCACAAGGGTACCAAACCCTAATTGATCAAGAAGATCGGCTCACCTCTCAACAACCAAGAGAGAGGGGTTTTACACAACCTCTATCACAAATCAGGCAACCACAAAGATCAACCTCAACATAGATCTACATCTACCAAAAAGCTCACCTCTCGAATCCATGGTGAGAGGAGGGTGTTGCTCAAGCAACTAGAACACAAGCTCACCTCTCAACTTAAACGACAAAGGGGTGTTGCTCATATCACTAGAGCTCAAGCTCACTTCTCTAGACCAAGGAGGGAAAGGAGTGTTGCTCAACAAGGAAACCCTAAGACATGGTTCGGCCAACTAGGGTACAACTAAGCAAGAAACTTAACTAGCAACATACATGGTCGATTATAATCATATGAAACATACAAGAACATAGAAGAAGGTAATATGATTAGGGTTAGGAGTTCTGTAACCCACCTTAAGCAAGCTCCAAGCTCCAAGCACCAAGCTACACCTTCGGCCACCTCAAAAAGAAGAAGAAGACTCCAAGATGAGGATCGGCCACCAGGCTTGCAAAGGAATAGGTGTCGTGCACCAAGGGGAGGGGAAACTAAGGAACTAAAGGGATCCTTAGCAAGAGAAAGGAAACACATATATAGGAGAGGATGGAGGAGAAACCAAGGTAAGACAAGGCAAGGTGTCGCCCACCTAGGGACACTTGTCCATGGGCAATGCCACCACTCTAACTTGCCTTAAACACATGTCCAAGGACATTGCCACATGCAAGCATCAAGCACCAAGTGTCCACTAGTGGTGACACAAACGAGGTCAAAGAGGTCAAAGGGGTCCATGGGTGACACACCTCAACACCAAGCCCGACACACACCCTGGGCGACACACCCAAGCTGATACAAGGCACTCCTGCCCGACACAAGGTCCAACAAGGCAAGGGCAAGGTTCAAGCAAGACATCTCAAGGCCCAACAAGCTCATCCAAGCCCAAAGCAACTCAAGCAACAAGCCCAACCCTTCCTCTCAATACTAGAGGAAGCAAGGAGAG
Source organism: Alisma plantago-aquatica (assembly GCA_963693085.1). Lineage (NCBI taxonomy): Eukaryota > Viridiplantae > Streptophyta > Magnoliopsida > Alismatales > Alismataceae > Alisma > Alisma plantago-aquatica. The sequence continues at coordinate 554,449,285 of OY856412.1, forward strand.
AGAGAGGAACACCTCTCAAGGTGACAAACTTGCTCAACAACCCTAGACTTGGGTTAATTACAAGTAGCACCTCTAGCTCTCAATAAAGCACAAACAAACCCTAATCACCACTAATGGTGATTAGCAAGCAACTAAGCACCAGGGTTAAGCAAAGCAAATAGGATAAGCCCTAAACGGAGGTCAGGGTCCTTACATGGAGGATGAGATGTAAGGGGTTTCTTAGGCACTATGTCCTGCATATATATAATCTCATATAAGTGGTGTCATGTATATAAAGATACAAATAAAATGTAAATTTGCCATACATTAGTATAGACAACTCCAACTTTGGGCCACGTGAACACGCTGCCTTCTGCTTCACGTATTGTCTTGTGCTTGGGGTGGTCATATAGAAGTGCACTCTACTTCCAAGTGGCGTAGACAAGCCTCAACATCATGCGAACTGCATCTGCAGGCAACGGTGCACCATGAATTATGTCACCTTCAAGGCATGAGTAAGCCCTCTCTAGTGAAATGACATATTCTTATAATTTAAGGCGATTGGCCTCAACCCCTACAAAATTACATAGAGTGTTATATATATACCTAAACTCAAACCTATTATACAAATCATTCTAAAATACAACTATGTCATAAAAACACTTACATCAGACATGCTAGATGGTGGTTCAATGGGATTACTCCCAACCACCTCTGTCATAGGAGGGTCCACCTCATAAGAAGAGCGGGGTGCCACAAGTACTATCTGAGAAGACTGATACTTTCTCATTGCTTCCTCTATACCATTTGCAATTAGCTCTAGTACCTTTTATGAGAGTCCCCCTTTGTGCTTATATTCTGATCCCCCAAAGAAGGCTCTTATATCGATACCAGCGCATGAAACCCTAACACGCCCAAGATTCTCTAGGTATCCTAGAGCAACTGTCAGTTCATCCCTTGTGTTCTCATGGATGAAATTGCCTTGTTTCCTTTGCTCGTGGATCTCCCGCTAATCATCATCATTAGTAGATAGTAAGTAAAACATAACAATCATCCATACTAATTACTCTAAGAGTTGAATCTACCATTGTTTCTGCCACCTCAGTAGTTGCAGGGTTGGTTATTTCTCTAGATTTGGTTTACCCTCCTAACTATCCATATTCATGGCGAAATAGAGGTTCAGTAGTAGTAGAGGACTTAGTAGTCCCAAGAGTAGACTGCTGAGAAGAATACGTCTACAATAGCCTTTTGCGAAGATACACATAGCCACCTGGACCCATCATGTGGTTGTGCACATTCTTTGCACATCTTTTCTTTGAGCATTGCTTATAGCCTGGTTAGTCCAAACCATGTGCTACGTATGTAATACAATGAATTCAAAATGAGGAGAGAGGCTTAATACCTTGAATTCTTTGGTTTATCTCTTAAAAGCAAACACATCCCACACCTCCGGGTCAAGGTAGTTCCATCGCTAAATGGTTGACTTCTTCTTCTTCTTCTTCTTATTCTTCTCAGAGCTCTATATGTATTCTCTTGTCAGATTTGTCTTGTATTTCCTTAGTACCCTTCCACAGAGTTGCATCACCTTTTTACGATGCATTTCTCATTCAGGTCAAATATTCTTTGCAAAAGTTCATATAGTTAATGGAATATTCTTAAAAATAAAATTATAAATAGATTAAAAAGTAAAATTGTAAATGATAATATCTCACACATAGTTCCTTCCATATTAAGTCTTTCTTGCTTGGATCAACTTTATGCCAAGATTCTACATTTACATCCATTTTTCTATGAGTCAGAACCCCTAGATATGACACAAAAGAGCTACAGTTCTTCCCAACAAGATTTCCTTGATTATCAAGCTCAACGACTGGATCGATCCGTTACCCCTTTGCTCTAGTAACTTGTTTGTCATGGTGATGCCTCGTATTGTGGTACACCTACGATGTTGCACATCAAGCTGAGCAAGATCCTCAGAGCACACAACCTCATGTTAAAATTGACAGAAAGCACACATAAGTTATAAAAAGATATAACTTATAAATGTGATATAATAATACAACAAGATAGAAATTGTAAAATGCACATCTATGTAATATAACAATACAACTGACATTAGTGTCAGGGTGATCATCCTCACATGGACATTGTTAGGGAGCTCATCCTCACAATAGTCTTCATCACGACCATCAAACTCATGGCCATACCTCATATAATAATTTCATATAAAAATAGTCAAACAATGAAATATAAGTGATAAAGAATGTAAAATGCTTATCCAATATTAAAAAAATAAAAGCATGCCTCTAATATTTGGGGTTTTAACAGCTCTAACACCTAGTCAATGAAAAACTTATGGAAAATAATTACCCGATGGTAGGCTCTGGCTGTTGACCTAGAGGTTATACATTATACATATTTTGATAATGACTCAACCATTCCACTCATATGTATCTAATATGTGTATTCAAGATTGATCTCAGGTGTTTGGTACATGAAAAGAATCAATTCACACAATCCCTAGCTTGTTAAAGTTCAAGTCAAAAGCAATGCAAGTGTGCTAATTATGAAATCCATGTAAATGACCTTAGAAGAATTTTTTAATCACTTGTATTGATGATATGACTTGTAACTAAGATGAGAAAATTATGTGGGACACTTAGTACCAAGTTTTAATCACTTTTTTATAAATTTAGAAAATTGATCACAAACTGCAGATCGGTCGAGTTACAATCTCGACCGATCCCTTGTATCAATTTTCTGGAGAGTGCATTGGTCGATTTGTGCATTCATAGAACTCGACCGATGGGGTTACTGACCAAATATGATTTTAACTAATCGGTCGAGTTTCCCCAGGACAAACTCGACTGATAGTTTGAAAATTGGGTCTGTCTTTTAGTCGATCGGTTGAGTTACCTTTATTGAATCTTGATCGAATGTACTGTACATAAAACACTGAAAAAGTGATTCTAACCGTTGGTGACTTGTTTGGATAATAATAGATCTGTTGCCTTGTGCAAAAATGGCTATAATTCGACCCTAACTGTTCCCCAACTCAAGGGATCACCCCCAACTATAAATAGGACCACTTGGAGTTCATTCCAAGGTTGCTCATTCACTACATATAAGGTCCTTACTATAGTTGAGTGTGCTGCCACCCCTTGAGCCCCTTTCTCTCTCTAGTTTATACATCATTTCATGATTTGTGAGTGAGTTAGGATTATTGTAAGAGATCTCCACCTTTGTGCATGTAAAGCTCTCAATCTTCCACTACTTATCTGTCCCCTTCTTCTATGAAGAAAAGCTGAAGGAAGCAAGCTCCATCGAGTGAAGAAGGAGCTGTAGCTGGTCCTCTTCAAGGTTGATGAAGAGGTGGTGATCTTCTCCAGGTGAAGGAGAAGGCAAAGGTGGAAGATCCAAGAGAATAAGAAAAGTCCTTCAAGGCTGAAGACTTGAGCTTGAATGGGTAAGACCTAGGTGAAGGCTAAAGGTTCAAGCTAAGTGGGTAAGTTCCTTGTGAAGGTGGAGATCTCCTTGTGTTTGGATGGGTAAGTCCTTTAGTGGTCTATAGCTGTAATCTCTGTGGTGATTAATAGAGAAAAGCACTTGCAAAGTCCTAGAGGTTGACCTCTCTAGGTAGTGGACTGACGCACTTCTAGTTTGAAGTGTGGAACCATTCTACATCCCTTTGTCAAGTACTTTCTATCAATCTTTCTCATCCTTACTGTGCTTGTTAGTTAGGACTTCAAATTGCCATTAAGATATTACTCCTAACTGATTTAATTTGAAGGTCTAATCTATTTGGTGAGAAATTTTGTAGCTCTATTCACCCCCTCTAGAGCCCTTAGATCCAACAAGTGGTATCAGAGCCAATGATCTTCTCCAACAATCTCCCACGAGAGAAGAAGATGGGCGACAACCTACTTGATTCACTAAACCTAGAGGGAGGTTTCTCCATGCATCCTCCTATCTTTGATGGTACCAACTTCTTCTATTGAAAGAGGAGAATGCAGTTCTACATTCAAGGGATGAACTTTGACATGCGGAAGGTGATGGTCACACCTTACAAAGAGCCAACTAGAGCTATTGCTATATGGAGTGAAGCTGCTCTCAAAGAAGCTCAACTCATTGTAAATTCCATTAACATTCTCTACGCATCCCTCACTCCCACGGAGTTCAACCAGATCTCATCATGGGATACTGCCTATGAGATTTGGGACAAACTATGCATCACATATGAAGGCACAAAGCAATTCAAGGAGGTAAAGATCTACATGTTGGGCAGCCTCCTAGAGAACTTCAAGATGGGAAAGAAAGAAGGCATTGCAGAGATGTACTCAAGACTGAATGTCATAGTCATTGGGCTAGCTACTTTGAGCACTCCTTTGGAAAGATGCATCATCAACTCTAAGATCTTGAGAACTCTTCCAATGAGGGAGTTAAATGTCACCTCCATTGAAGAAGTGAGGAGCCTTGCAGACATCCCAACTGAAGAACTCGTTAGCAATCTTCAAGCCCACGAGCCAAGACTTGACAAGTAAGAATAAGAAGTCAAGCAAGAAGAGAAGGAAGCCAAGAAGATCAAAGATAGTGCTTTCAAAGCACAAGTGGAGGCTATCATCCTTCAATAACAACTTGCTTGTCAGACTCCCTCCTCTAGTGAAGATGAAGGCCCTAGTGAGCATAAAGCCAACTACATCAAGGAAAAGCACTTAAAGGGAAAGCAAGTCTCCTCCTCTTCTACTCCGAGATGCTACAAGTGTGGTCAAAAGGGGCACTACAAGAGTGAATGCCCAAAGTCAAGAAAGTCTCACCATAAGAGAATCTCAAAGAAAGAAGAGGACTACAAGAAGGAGACTAAGCATAAGAGGAAGGACAAGAAGGAAAAGAGACACAAGAATGCAACAAATGCAGCTTGGGAAGCTTCATCTTCAAGCTGCTCTAGCTCTGAAGAAGATGGAGAGTGCCACCTTGCCCTCATGGCCTCTACAAGTGAAGACATTGGTGAGGTAAGTGAGGTAAGCTTGCATGAACTGCTGAAAGAAGCTATTATTGACATGCTTGTTACTACCCATTCTTCTTTTTCTAAATATAAATCTAAAAGAAAATGATTAGGAAAAATCATTGATGATCTTTATGCTAAACTTGAAATTTTGGAATTGAATGAGAAAACCAATCTTGAGAATATTGATAACTTGCAAGGGCAATATCTTGATCTTGAACTCCAATGCAATGGGGTTGAAGTTGAGAATGGTGTCTACCTTAAGAACATTGAAAATCTTAAGGAAGAGAACCAAAATTACCTAAAAGAACTTGAATTGCTAAAAACTAAAAATGCTAAATTTAAGTTGCTTATTAATGCTCGTAGAGAAGAGAGAGATGTTTATCTCAAAGAGATTCAAATGCTAAAATCTGAAAATGCTAGGTTGCTTAGTCAAGTAAATGATTTATCTTCTAGACATTTGTTGCCTAGTGTAAATGTGGCTGCTATCTCTCTTGAAAAGGATTCATATCTTACAAAATATTTATGTCTTGAGGCTGACCTTGTGCATGCTAGGGATGATATATCTAGTTTATCTTCTACTATTGTTTCTTTAAATGATGATAAACATAGATTAAGAGCATCCCTGCAAAATTCCTCAAAGGGAAGAACTCCCTAAATGAAATCCTTGATCATTCTACCTAACAAAGGGGTACTAGTGGTTGGGGATTTGAAGGGGGAGCATCAAAGGGCAAGAGTAAGGCCAAAGGTAAGAAAAAGAGCAAGGAGATCTCTTTCTTTGTAGGACAATCTTCGGGCACTAAGAATCCTATGGTTTGTTCTTATTGCAAATGTGATGATCATTATTCCACTTATTGTCCTTACAAGCCTAAGGGGACCAACCCAAAGATGAAACCGGTCCCCAAGCTAACTCTAGATCCCAAAGTTTGAGTTGGGAACTGACATTCTCCTTTCTTGCAGGGAAAAGATAGACGGATTGTTGATAGTGGCTGCACAAAGCACATGCCAGATGATGTAAGCCATTTTAACAATTTCACAAAGAAGAAAGGAGGATCCGTCACCTTTGGGGACAACAAGAAAGGTAAAGTCAAAGATATTGTTTCAAATGATGATGTTGCAGATGAAGTAATTCCTGTTCTTAAAGAACTCAACATCACCCAAAAGGGAAAAGAGGTGGCTGCTCAAGAAGAAGAAAAAGATGATGAAAAGAAGGATCCAACTCCCCGATTTGCAAAGAATCATCCTAAGGAGCTTATTTTAGGTGATCCATTTGAGAGAGTGAAGACGCAGACTGCATTCAAAAAAGAACAAGCCAACAACGCCTTCATCTCACAACTAGAGCCTAAAGATGTCAAGGAAGCTCTTGGGGATGAAGAATGGATCCTAGCTATACAAGAGGAGCTGGAACAATTTGAGAAGAACAAAGTTTGGACCCTTGTACCAAGACCAAGTGATAGAAAGATCATTGGCACCAAATGGGTCTACCACAACAAGCTAGATGAAAGTGGCAAAGTGGTAAGAAACAAAGCAAGGTTAGTGGCTCAAGGCTACAATCAACATGAAGGTATTGATTTTGATGAAACCTATGCACATGTAGCTAGACTTGAGTCCATTCATATGTTGCTTGCTTTTACTAGTCATAAAAACTTTTTTTTGTATCAAATGGATGTTCAAAGTATGTTTTTGAATGGTACAATTGAGGAGGAAGTGTATGTTGCACAACCTCTGGGCTTTGAACATGATAATCTACCTAACCATATTTATTTGTTGCAAAATGCTCTCTATGGACTCAAGCAAGCACCAAGGACTTGGTATGAGAAATTAAAGAACTTTTTGTTAGATCATGGGCAAAGTGGATTCTACCTTGTTTCTAAAACACACCTCTAACAATTTTCTTATCATTCAAATATATGTTGATGTTATCATTTTTGGCGGAACTAACCTTGATCTTTGGAAAGAATTTAGTGATCTTGTACAGACTGAATTTGAGATGAGTATGATGGGTGAGCTCACATTCTTCCTCGGATTTTAAACCAAGAAAACAAAAGATGGGAACTTCATCAATCAAGGCAAGTACACAAATAAACTACTTATGTGCTTTGGGATGGAGAATACCAAGCCGATGGACACACCCATGTCAAACACCACAAAACTTGATAAAGATGAAGAAGGTGAGAAGGTAGATGAGAAGCTCTATAGAGGTATGATTGGAAGTTTACTTTACCTAACTACATCTAGACCTGACATAATGTTTAGTGTTGGCTTGTGTGCTAGATTTTAATCAAATCCTAAGAAATCTCATCTTACATCTGTTAAGAGGATTCTAAAGTACCTAGCTAAAACTCAAAATTTTAGACTATGGTATCCCAAGTTAAGGGACTTTACTCTTACTGCCTATAGTGATGCTGATTATGCAGGCTGCTTGATTGATAGAAAGTACACAAGTGGAACTTGTTTCCTCCTAGGGCCATGCTTAGTGTCTTGGTTCTCCAAGAAACAGAGCACCGTGGCATTATCAACCACCAAGGCTGAGTACATTGTAGCTGGGAGTTGTTGTGCCCAGGTTCTATGGATGAAGCAAATGCTCCAAGACTTTAATATTCATTTTGATGCTTCTCCTATGTATTGTGATAATACTAGTACAATTAACTTATCTTACAATCCTATATTGCATAGTATAGCTAAACATATAGAGGTTTTCCATCACTTTCTTCATGATCACATTGCCAAGAAGGATATTTATATCACACACGTGGACATGAAAAATCAGTTGGTGGACATTTTCACTAAACCTCTAGCTAGAGAGAAATTTAACTTTATTAGATCAAAATTGCTTATTACTACTTTGGATGAATCTAATATGCCTTTTAGCTAGTGGTCATCTATCCTATGTGTTTTTGCATCTATCTTGATCATCTTGGAATGCTTACATGCTTAAAATTGCTTTTTCATGTTCTTTTTACCTTGATTTTTCTCTTATTTTTGGGTATTTTTTCATAAATGCTTAGGGCAGGATAAGATGGATGGGTGTCACGCCAGAATCAAAGAAAGTCATGTGACCACTTGACTCCGACATTCTCTAGAATGCAGTACATTATAACTGCAGTGTTCTCTACAATATCCGTTTGATTTTTCTTTGGGTGGATGTTGCAGTTGACCACTAGGGCTAATATAAGCTTCTTGATATCAAGGGAGGAGGAGGATAGGGTGCTCTTCTTCTTATAGGGTACATCAGGTTTCTTCAGATAGCGATGTATATAAAGAAGAGTGATATCATTCTACTTGTAGAAACCCTTAGGATCCAAAAGGTCAAAATACTCACCGTAATCCTTATGCTAGGTGTCATTCTCATCATCTCCTATAAAGAAAATATTCAGGATGTCCTTAGAGATTGGAAACTTCTTCTCAGTGATCATGTAAGTAAGGATCACTTGAGTATTTAGTGGGGGTACAAGGGTGTCATAATTCCAATGCCAATTTGCGTAGAATTCGTGAACTGCTTTCGTGCTTGTAAAAGAATTATGAAAGCAATCATGCTCGACAGCTAGGACTGATAGGTGATGAATAGATAACAACCTTGCCACTTGATCATTAACATCTTGATGCCTAGGTCTAGACCTATCAAACTGGGTTAAAATCTGCGGGCACCCATGGGTCGACCCGTTTAAGTTGGGTTTGGGTGGCAAAATTTGCCACCCGCTGAAAATCACCCAAACCCATACCCACCTATTAATTAAGCAGGTTTCACGGGTGATCCGCAGACACCCGCGGGTGACCCAGTTAATTGAAGAAAATATATTCATATACATAATATGCACGTACACCTATTAAAATATGTTGCTTTTTTTGTACAAGTTAATTCTGTACCTTTACCAACAACAATTGTATTCTCTTTATTTTGTGTTTGCAATAGGAAATAAAAAGTACTTGTAATATTAGGAATGCCTAATGTTACATGACAAAATTATGTATTTTTCTTGTGATATTTATCTATGAAAACTACATTGATTTTCCTAATTTATATCAACATACAACTAGCTACTACTTTTTCATATATCAAAAACTAATAGAATAGTTTGACGTCAAACATAGTAGTTGGTTGGTTCTTTTGCACTATATTTGGCATAAAAACAATAGTTACAAGCTGTTTCAAATGTTGTTTTTAGTGTTAAAGAAAACAACTGGTAACTTATTGTTGATTGTACACATTTTATATGGGCATCCGCGAGCAACCCGCAACCCGCTGGGTCGGGTTTGGGTGTGCTTTTCTTCCACGCGTTTAGAAGTGTATCTTTTTGACCCGCACCCGCCAGACCTGCACCCACAATGACCCAACCCAAACCCAACCCACCCACCCGTTTGACAGGTCTACCTAAGTCTAGGCTCAAACAAGGCTCTAAAAGGGAAAGGGCTTCTAGGAAGAAGGTCCTTATACCTATTTATATCCTCTATTGAGACAAAGAGGGTCTCATCAAATGGAATCAAGTGAGAGGATGAATAAGAGGATGGTGCATTGATAGGGGCAGGTCTCTTTCTTCTATGAGAAGCCATGGAGGTGCAAAAAAGGAGAAGAAGAGAGAAAACACATAAAACAAACCACCAAAACCATTCACACACCAAGGTTGAGCAAGGGGGAAGGTCTAGGACGGTCTATCTAGGTCAGATTAGGGCTAGGAAAGGGAAGGTAAGGTCTGGGGTTGAGAGCTTAGGGCTAGAATAAGGGGAATTAGTCGTCTATTCTCTAATTGAGAGGGAGAATAGTCGGCCAAATCCAGCTTAAGTTGGCTTCATCCCACTAATTGGTCGAGTTCTGAGAGTCAGAAACTTGACCGATTGGTCCATTTTAGAATAGCTCTTGGCCACGGATTGGTCGAGTTTCTCGTCCTGGGGGAAACTCGACCAATGGTCAACCTGACCTAAAACCATCAAACTTAATTTCTAGCCATTTGAATGCCAATTAAATTTATTTTTCAAGTCCATTATGCATTTTAAACATACTTATGCACATATCACTCATCATTGGGTACTATTTTGTGTGTCTATTCTAGTTCGCCACTGAGAAATCACGCTTTTCTGACTTTTACTACAAACTTGACAAGAAGGGAGTGTGCATCAGTGAGACCACAATTCAGAAATCCATGCCTATCCTATCCTCCACCGCACCCGGTGCTTCACCCTCTGCCTCAGCTACATCTGCCTCTACCTCCACCTGTGCTCCACCTCCTCAGCCACCCTGACCTAGCCGTGCCTCTTTCTGTGTGTCTAATGAAACTCTCATGGGTTACATGATGCACTAACAGGCATACAACCTCCAGGTCCAGGAGCATCTCCACCAGGATTTATGTTCAATCATGTCTAACATGAACTTATCCTATGCACACCCTTAACCCACCTACCAACCATACCCCAGTAGTGATTATGCATCTTATGCATATCATTACTTCTACCCTACGCCTGAGCCTTCCACTGCTGCTCCCACACCCTCTGTTGCTGGTGGTTCTGCTCCCATCTTCCTGCCATTGCCTGCTGGCTAGTCTAGGTGATTCTGCTCCCTCCTTCCCTCAGGCCAATGAGCTTAATGCTCTTGGTATGACTTGGGATGAGCAGAACGCTCGTTGGCCCATTCGTGGCTTCAGTCCTTCTGTGGATGAGGAGATGCCTGACCAGGCTGATGTTGAGACTGGTGCTGATGAGGATGATGGTGATGGTGAGGATGCATCTGATGATGATGCTGTGGACATCGATAGTCTAGATGTCTAATTGTTTCTTAGTTTTTAGTCTAATTTTCTGATCATATATATCTTTCTAGGCTATTTTGTATTAGAAACATCTGGACACATAATCTGAGGTGTACTATTTTATCTGTAGCTTTCATCATTTCCCGCTTGTAGTTGCCTTTTTGAGAACATGCTTCTGAGTTGTAATCTATGATTATGTGCACTCTTGCTCTTTGATCAGTTATATCTTATGAGTTGGTGCCATATTTCACCATATTTTGATTATGATCTAGCTTGTGTGTTTCTCTCGTATCTGTTTGATATATGTTATGTGATTGCATGTATGAACCTCTGCTTGGTTGTGTTTGGAGAAGACTATTTGTATGCTCTTCTACCCCCTTCCTTTTTGATAATGTCAAAAGGGGGAGAGAAATTTCAATGTATTAAAACTCAAACATATTTCTATTATTGCTGAAGTGATCCTTTTCTTGTTCTTTATATGCTTTATCATGTGACTTGCTAAAGGATCATGTAGTACATGCATGTTACATTGCTTTGTGTAGAAACAGTAATTATGCAGGTTAAATTAAGCATAGTTTGAGGGGGAGAAATTCACATTGTTCAAATCTTGAATCCCCCCAATTCACAAGGCAAAGGTATACTTTCAATATTCTTTTCAATATGTTTGAGGAATGGTTTGTCATTGTCAAAAAGGGGGAGAATGTTGACCTAGAGGTTATACATTGTCCATATTTTGATAATGACTCAACCATTCCACTCATATGTATCTAATATGTGTATTCAAGATTGATCTCAGGTGTTAGGTACATGAAAAGAATCAATTCACATAAGCCCTAGATTGTCAAAGTTCAAGTCAAAAGCAATGCAAGTGTGGTAATTAGGAAATCCATGTAAATGACCTTAGGAGAATTTTGTAATCACTTGTATTGATGATATGACTTGTAACTAAGATGAGACAATTATGTGGGACACTTAGTACCAAGTTTTAATCACTTTTTTATAACTTTAGAAAATTGATCTCAGACTGCTGATCAGTCGAGTTACAATCTCGACCGATCCCTTGGATCAATTTTTTGGAGAGTACATCAGTCGAGTTGTGCATTCACAGAACTCAAACCGATCAGGTTACTGACCAAATGTGATTTTAACTGATCGGTCGAGTTTCTGCAGGACAAACTCAACCAATAGTTTGAAAATCAGGTTTGTCTTTTAGCCGATTGGTCGAGTTGCCTTTATTGAATCTTGACCGAATGTAATGTACGGAAAATGTAGAAAAAGTGATTCTAACCATTGGTGACTTGTTTGGATGAAAATAGATCTGTTGCCTTGTGCAAAAATGGCTATAATTAGACCCTAAGTGTTTCCCAACTCAAAGGAGCACCCCCAACTATAAATAGGACCACTTGGAGTTCATTCCAAGGTTTCTCATTCACTACATACAAGGTCCTTGCTATAGTTGAGTGTGCTGCCACCCCTTGAGCCCCTTTCTCTCTAGTTTACACATCATTTTGTGATTTGTGAATGAGTTATGATTATTGTAAGAGAGATCCACCTTTTTGCATGTAAAATTCTCAATCTTCCACTACTTCCCTATCCCCTTTTTCCATGAAGAAAAGCTAAAGGAAGCAAGCTCCATCGAGTGAAGAAGGAGCTATAGCTGGTCCTCTTCAAGATTGATGAAGAGGTGGTGATCTTCTCCAAGTGAAGGAGAAGGCAAAGGCAAAAGATCTAAGAGGAGAAGAAAAGTCCTTCAAGACTGAATGCTTGAGCTTGAATGGGTAAGACCTAGGTGAAGGCTGAAGATTCAAGCTAAGTGGGTAAGTTCCTTGTGAAGGTGGAGATCTCCTTGTGTTTGGATGGATTAGTCCTTTGGTGGTCTATTGCTATAATATCTGTGGTGATTAATAGAGAAAAACACTTGCAAAATCCTAGAGGTTGACCTCTCTATGTAGTCGACTGACTCACTTCTAGTTTGAAGTGTGGAACCACTCTACATCCCTTTGTCAAGTTCTTTCCATCAATCTCTCTCATCCTTGCTGTGCTTATTAGTTAGGACTTCAAATTGCAATTAAGTTATTGCTCCTAATTGCTTTAATTTGAAGGTCTAATCTGTTTGGTGAGAAATTTTGTAGCTCTATTCACCCCCCTCTAGACCCTTAGATCCAACACTGGCGACTAGCGACACAAAGCGAAGCAAGCTAGAGGTGAAGGTGATTCTTGATCTTTCGATGAGAATGGATCTTCCCCACTGGTGCTAAATGCTGATGAGGGTTCAAATACAAATGTATTGTTTGCTAAGTCATGGGAATAACTAGTTAAACCTACAATATACAACACTTCACTGAGAAAGTTGAGATCAAAGTAGGAGACCAGAAGCTTATCTACCCGGGGGAGGAGGAGAAGAATGTGAAATGATGGAGTCAATCTCTGGATGGATGCATTGTGGGATTTAAACCTCATTTACCTACATTGGAAATGTATTTGTTGTAGATTTGGATACTGAAAGGGTCCATTGAAATCATGAAACATGGACAAGGCTTCTTTCTTATTAAGTTCTCAGAAGTTGAAGACATGGATAGTATTCTAGATAATAATATATGCTTTGTCAAAGGAAAGCCATTAGTCTTGATGAACTGGAAGCCAGGGGATGCTTTGAAGAGATTCAAGATATCTGATATGGTGATTTGGATTCACATTCATAATTTTCCTTTGGAACTATGGGGTATGAGGATGTTCACCAGAATAGAATCTTATCTTGGCAATCCTCTTCGAGCAGATTTGGCGACTTGTGAGTTGAGGAATCTAAAGTTTGACAGGATCCAAGTATTAATGCCGACATCTACATCATTTCCTTTGGAGTTAGAAGTATCCAATGACAAAGGTTTTCCTCATTTAATCAATTTTGAGTATGAATGGATGCCAAAAGTGCACTCTATTTGTCATCTTTTTCATCATTCAGACTATATGGGAACTTTTCTGGCCCCATTACAAAGTAAGTTTGGGTTAAAACGTTCCTACTGATCTTGTCCTAAAGTCTATTGAGAAAAGTCCCGAGTATCCGATTTCTGTTGTTAACCTTGACTCTTCAATTAGCAAGGTGATTCATGAGGGGGATAATGAAGTCATGGCTTCAATTGGGATGGGTTCCATTGATGATTTAACTTCTGGTAATGAAGAGGATGAATTTCATGTTCCCAAGGAATCCATAGATGATATATCTAATGTATCAAAGGGAGGCTCTTCTTTAGTGCAGGGCTTGATGGCTGATCTTGATGGGGTTGGTCCTAAACCTGTTAAGGCTCTGTAGGGGTCAGTTGTCGACCTCTCCACTCCACTTGTTTTAGGTGCTGTAGTCATTGAAGATGATGGATTTGAAGCTCAAAAAGGAAACAAAAAGAGGAAAGCTAAGGGGAAAGGAAGAAAGGTTCTTGCTACTATCAAAGAAACAAGCCATGTTACTCAAACGACTTTGTCAAATAATTTTGATAATTTGAAGATTATTGAAGATGAGTCTATTGGTGGGGGAATTTCTCAAACTAGAAAAATAATGGTGTTTATGGTTTCAAATGGATATCTCTATTAAATTTTTTCCCTAGAATTTAAGAGGGCTTATTCTTAAAGCCTCTTCAGTCCGGAGTAAGGTGGTGGAGTTTAATCCTCATATTGTTATGTTTAATGAAACTAAAGTTAGAGAAAGGGAGACATGTAAGCTTATTAGGAAATATTTTCCTGAATACAACTGGGTCTCCAATCATAAATCTCATGTATTGGGTAGAGTTGTGGTTCTCTAGAAGGATGGTAACTGTGTTGTGAGGAAAATACAAGAAACTGATTAGTCTGTGCATCTTGAGGTTTTGTGTTCTGATAAGAACTTCTTTCTTACTGCTGTCTATGGTCATAACCCTGATAATAATACGGTACATCTCTGGGATGAAATTGAAGCTATTAATTCTAGTCTGTTGGCACCTTGGGTCATATTAGGTGACTTTAATACTGTTAGGAAGGTGGATGAGAAGATGGGTAAGGATCCACCCTCTAATAAGTCTATGGAGGACTTCAATAATTGTATGCTCAGTTGTGGCCTTTTTGAGCTTAGACTTAATGGTCCTTTATTTTTGTAGGATAATCATCAAAGTGGTGATAGGTTTGTTCCTCTTATATTGGTAGGATTCTATATAATGATAAGTTTATGACTAATTTTGCTAATTGTAAATGGATTCTTCATTCCAACATTATTAGTAATCATTAAATCTTGACCTTGGATATTAGCGAGAGAGCTAAAGTAAAGTCTCCCTTCAGATTTATAAATGCCTGGTCTGAGAGAGATGATTTCATTGATGTTGTTAAGAGAAGTTGGGCTGTCTACTTCCTTGGTTTTCCTATTTTCAAACTTTATTCCAAGTTTAGGCGGATGAAAATGATCTTTTTGATTGGAACAAAACTCATGTTGGTAATATGTCTGATGAGGCTAAGAGAATGGAATTTCTTGCTATTGAGGATCAAGCAAAGTTGGACTCTGATCCTTCTAATGTCATTTTCCATGTTGAAGCCAGTGAGAAGAGAAAATATGCGTTTACAACAAAGGCATAAGAAGAATCCTTTTATAGACAAAAGTCTAGAGTAACCTGGTTAAAAGAAAGTGATCCCAACTCTAATTTTTTTTATGCTTCAATCAAGGTTAGAAGATATTTCAATCACATCAGGGATTTATCCATTGATGTCTCTACTTACACGAATGCTCTTGTTATCAAGAAGCACATTGTTGATTACTATTCTGGTGTTTTCAACAATGATCATTTTGCTGATCTGGGAGTCTTATCCACTCTTAATTTTCCCAAGCTCAATGACATTGACAAAATGGTGTTGGATAGATAGTTTTTTGTCAAAGATATTATTGGTGTTGTTAAACATATGAATTTCAGTAAATGTCCAGGGCCCAATGGGTTAAATGGAAAGTTTTTCAAAGTTTGTTGGAATGTTATATGTACCGAGGTGGTTGAAGCAGTCTTTAATTTCTTTAAATTTGGCAGGATGCTCAAGGAGGTGAACCACACTTTCATAACCCTCATTCCTAAAGTCAAATAATCTAATGAATTGAAGAATCTGAGACCTATTTCCTTGTGTAACATTTTTTATAAGATCATATCTAAACTTCTAACCAATATACTTCAATATGTGTTGCCTTCTTTAATTAGCAACAATCAGTGCACCTTTGTGAAAGGGAGGAGTATAAAAGATGTTGTTCTTTTGTCTAATGAGCCCATTCATGACTTAAACAAGAAGGGTGGCAAGGCTAAGATGTGTCTTAAAGTTGACATTTCAAAGGCTTACGATTCTGTGTCCTGGGAGGCTATCTTTCATGTTCTGGAGTTGATGAATTTTCCTCACCTCTAGATCATTTGACAGAAAGAAATCTTTGACACTATATCCTATGAAATCTTAATTAATGGAGAGGATCCTGAGTCTTTTCTACCAAGTAATGGAGTTCATCAGGGGGACCCATGGCTCCTTATATCTTTGTGCTAGTGATGTAGGTGGTTACTCTTTTATTTCATAAAGAAGTGGAAGAAGGTTACCTCAAGCCGCTAAAAGCTTCCTCTAATTTTGCAGTATCATGCCTAATTTCACTAACAATCTTATGGTGTTCTCTGAAGCCGATGAGCATAGTGCTTTGGCCATTAAAAGAATTCTGTGAAGCTTTATAGTGTGATAGGATTGAAGATCAACTATGAGAAGAGTGCTATTTTTTATAGTCAGGGTGTTAATAAAAAGAGAATAGTGGATGTTTTGGGTATCAATGAAGGTTCTTTACCTCGAAGATATCTTAGAGTTCCTATTTTTATTGGTAAACTAACAAAGCCTCACTATAGTCCCCTTATGGGTAGAATCAAGAGAAGGCTTGAGGGTTGGAAGGCTAACCAACTTTCAATGGAAGGTAGAGTTGAGCTTCTTCACTCTACACTTTCGGCTACCTATCATTACTGGACCTCTATCTTTCCTTTACCTCTTTCTATTTGTGATGAAATTGAAAGAGTGTGTTGTGATTTTATCTGGGTTAGATCTGATAGCAAGAGATCTACTCATCTCATTAAATGGAACATCCTAGTGAGGCCCTAGAGTGAAAGTGGTTTGGGAATCATGAATCTTAGAGAGGTTGTTTGAGCCTTTATTTTGTTGAATGATTGAAACATTGCTAATAAAAAGGACAACATCTGGATCAAGTGGATTCATGAAAAATACTTGTTTACATTTTCCTCTTGGTCCTTTTTGATAAGTTAATCTTGCTCTTAGGATTTTAAGAAGATTCTGTCCGAAAGGAATGAATTAAGGAAATTCATTAGTTACACTATCGGTGGCGGTTCTAGTCTCTTTGTTTGGAATGATCCCTAGCCTGGCTACCTGGGGCCAATTTTCTGATTGTGGTCTTGGGTAGATAGAGTGTTATACAACTGGCTATTGGTAGTAATGACAAAGTGAGCTATTTGATAAAGAATAATGAGTGCTACTATGGAGATTCCACACTTTATAACAGATTGTCCAATCTGTTAAAATAACTTCCGCCTCCCAAAGGTGGAAGGGATGACATTTTTTTGATGGAAATGCTGATGTTAACTTAAATACTATATGGAATTATGTGAGATCAAAACATGATAGGATTCATTTCTTTCAGTGTCTTTGGATATTTAAATTCCCAGGAGCTATCAATTTTTGGGGTGGAAAATTGGCCATGGAAGGCTCTTAGCTTCTCGTTATATCAACGTTTTGATATTAGTTTGGCTTCTAGATGCCCCCTGTGTAAATTTGAGGAGGAAGTGGATAATTTGTTTATCAGTTGTGCTTACACTTTAAATATCTGGAGTTTATCCAACAATTAGATTAATTTTTAGAATCCTATTCATGTGGATGATCTCTACAAATTTGACAACAAGAAGATTTTGGTGGTTAGTACCTGCATCTTCCACTAATTTTGGAAAGAAAGGAATGATAGAACTCATAGATCTGTGGGAAACGATGAAAACTGGCTATGGTTGCTCATTTTGAATGATATTACTTTGATTATAGATTAGTTGTGTTCTACTAATCTATAGATGGAAGATGTTCCTACTACTTTTGGATATGTCTTGCTATTCTTTTTCCTTTAAGATGTCATAGTCAGGATGTATATATATGTTTGCTATTTCTTTTTTACTTCCTTTGATAGTAACCTTTGTAAGACCCCTGACCTGAGTTTTGGGTCAAACCCTATTTTTTTGACTAAGTAAGTTGCTTATAACCTTTCTTTAATCTTTTGAGATGTATTTAGGGCTTGTGTAAAGTTAAGTTTCAAATTTGAGCTTGTTGGGATGCTGTTTGTGCTTTATATGCTAGCTCTGGTGCAAATTGCAATTTACCCAAATCAAGGGGGTGGGTTTGCAATTTGTCACCTCTAAAGTTTATCATCCATATCTTGGAATCATCTAGAGGATATAGAAATAAGTGGGCACTTTGTTTGCATCTTGGATAAGTGGTGGCACGTTAGTGGTGATTAAGATGTGTGTTTTGGCCTAAGTGTGTGGTGTGTTGTCTAGGGCTAGTGGGGGCCCATGCCCTTGGTGGGTGGCCAAGAGGTCAATACCCAACCTATAGTGTATCACCACATCTTGCATGCTAAGCTAGAGTGGATGCATGTTGGCCTTTTTACATGGACAAGTGTCTCCTAGACGGCTAAGGTGATGACACCTCTCCTTTGATATTTCTCTCATCCCTCAAGTATATAGCTTCTTTTCCTTTCACACAAGTGAAACCTTTCAACCATTCTAATTCTTCCTTTTCTTTGTCGACGACCTTGGATCCTTAAGGAGAAAGAAGAAGTCTCCTTGGAGCTTTGGTGATCGGGTTCTTATCTTGTGGTGATACTTTGTTCATCTTCCACCTTGGTGTTGTTATGACTGAGATTAGGACCTTTGGTGGATCTTCTTCAACCTTGGGATTGGGTCCTTGGAGCTTTTATCTTAGAGATTAAATCCTTGATGGTGATCTTCTTAAGGCATGTTATATAACTCTTAGACCTCTCTTATTTCACTCTTTACTTATACATGCATCTATTTTTCCTCTCTAAACCATTCCCTTAACGTGCTAGTAGCTGATGATGATCTTAAGAACTGGTTTGGCAATGGAAATCTTGCTTGGTTTAAAAGAAATTTGAAACCCTAAATTAGATTTCTATTTTGGGGTAGAATGTGGTTCTTTCTTGAAGTACACATGGAGCGAGTTTTAGTGACCATCCTGTGGAGTTTTCCACCTTGACAATGGTGGCGTTCCATGGAGTTTCTTACTATTTCAGATCTTGTTCTTCCTTGTCTCAACCTTGGTTATGTTTTGATGATGATCTTGGCCATGTAGGGTTGTGACCGATACCCCAACTATAGTTTTGTTGTAACTCATAATGGTTAGTGGCCGATACATCATGTTGATGTTAAGCCGACACATTATGTTGCTGTTAGACCGATACACCATGTTTGTGAGAACTCATTACACTAAACACGATTACTCAAAATAGAAAACACAATCAATCACTAATTAATCACATACCCAAAAATATGGGTAAATTAAAATCAATTTCAACATCAACACCCACTCAAAAACATTTTCATAAGAGCCGAACATCTTTCTTGTATCCATACTATGCCAAGAATTTGATACAAATTGGTCTATCACCTTAGCCACAACATATATACACAGGAGAACAATATTCGTATATGTCACACAAGCAAGCATTAACATGCTAACACAATTTCGATTTGTTTGAAACACCATATAGAAACTTTTCCAACCCGAACCTGAGAGTACATGAATGACTCTAGGACACACTAGATATATAATCAACTTTCTCAAAGATTCATTACTATATCTCCTCTTTGCTATCACAAGTTTGTTTTCATCACTTTAGATTACCTAAAAAGATGTGGCAAACCACAAGGGTGAGACCCATGTCCCAAAAAGAGATATAACCTCCAACAATGCTGATTGATTACACCATTTTAAATAGTATATACGTAAGTAGTTGGAGTATTTAATAATCAATTGAACAGATTGAATAGTTCAAGTATGCTAAATAGATTAAGCAATTAATCTTAGCAACAAGTATGATCATCAATGCATATATAGATAACAAATAAATCCATTTATTTGGATATATATCTACTCAAATATCATTAAATTGCATCTAATAACAATCATTATCATTAATGTAACTATCATCAAGTTCCTTGCTAACAACACAAGAAATCTAGTATCATAAGCATCCCTGACATTATGAATATGTATAGTAACATAACATGGCTATCAATATTGGCATCTCAAATGAAGGAAACACATATATATCATAAGTAGAACTAACGTCATAACACAATGAACTACATATGCATGATTAGTGATTTAAGCATTTCTAATTACATAAGCATGGCTAGCAATAATAAACATAGCTAGCAACATCATCTAAACCATCAGTGTCAGTATATTTGACAACATAAGCATGTTTACAACATGAGCATAACTACAACATAAGCATATCTATTATCTCTTATTGTACTATACATGATCTCTATGAAAAGAAAGCAAACAAGGGTTATTATCTAATATGAAGCGTTGTGTATAACCCTAAATAGATATGCTACACGGTTGTCTTACATCTTTTATTATGTCCTGAGGAATTTGAGGATACCACTCAAAATCTAACTGACCATTGCTAAGTCAAAATTAGTGCCATACAAGATCTAGGATGAGCCAGACTCCTAAGATCTTTTCCGTCCCCAGTCAGTATAGGTCCGCCACAATGACACATAAGGTCAAGCTGCTAATAGCCTAGTTCGTCCTTGGTACAGGTCAAGACACTAGTGAAAGGAGGTGGGCACACATACCCTACCATCTGAGGTACAACCACAGTTGTCCTCCAATCTCATCACATATATAATCACCGAGACACGACTGCAGTCATTCTCAAACTAAGGGCTAGGTATGACCGTTATCATCCTCCATGAACACTTGGATTCAGGATGACGAACACCCCACATACTCAATAGTATGTGCTCCGAGTTTCCCTTAGGAATACTCGTTTCTCCATATGGCGAATTCTGACACTCATATGGATCTATGGCACATGGCACTACATGATTAGAATTTCACTTGATTAATTATTTCCAATTGGGTGAATTAAGGCTGCATCAAATAAGTGGAAATACAACCCTAATTCATCTCTAGCAAACATTTCCGTATAAAAATTTCAAAAGATGTAAAATGTATGATACATATTGTTCATCATCTCATCATCGCATCATTATATTCACTTGCCATTCATGAGACTACACTAGTCATCATATTATCACAAGATATAAATCCTTTTCACAATATCACATGGTATCAACCCTTATAACCACAAGAGGGTTACACCTCATTCAGGGCTCAACCATTCCCAAAGGTCATTAAGACAATCATACTATTCCCTATAAGATCATCATTATCTTTCCATGCCTTATAACAAGGCTCAACACCATCACTTACATATAATACACCAGACAACACAATATTGCATTAATGAGCTGGGAGATATTCATAAAAAATCATAGCATGGTTATATTAACATTAAGACCATTCATTTATTACATCAACATGCAAGGAATCTAGATATTATTAACCCTCATCATATTCATAATGCACATGTTTAGCATAAGAAAGTATCAACCATGTGGCTATGATAACCACCAAATAACATATTAAGGTTATGATCATATTAAGGAGGTTATTTCACCATCATTCCATCATATAAGAATGTTAAACATGAATACACATCTTTATCTATTTGCATTCGATTTAGGTTCAACACGATAAATTATATTAATGTTACTAATCAACACTTATACCCAAACCCTAACTCACAACATCCCTATTGGATCATGGATGCATAAGATGAAGCATCACCATCACATTCCATACTATTATCAAGTATGAACCCACACATAAATCAAGGTGTAACCATCAGGTTATAACATACTAAGGTTTCAACAACAATAAGAGAGTACTCCATGATTGTATTAGTCATTCAAGGACTATTCATACCCAATTACCATTATTTAGTTATATTAAAACTAGGTATAACAAGATATACCTCATTAGGGTTACCCATTAATTCATTATGGTGATTATAAATCATAATCATACGAGGGAAAGGGTAAGAATACAAGTTTAAGGCATTGAACCATCAAATTCTCATCATTTGAATCATAACATTACACTACACGCTTCACCCAAAACAATGGGAATATTGAGGCATCAACTTCTAACCATGTAATGCTGAAAAGGTAAAGCCATTAACCGTTTACATAATTAAACACCTTGAATGAATCATCTATTATGTTATTGAGTTGTGATCTATGAAATTCACCATTTAAACCTAGAAATACTTTGATTAACAATGATATAGGTTTTGTTGAGAGTAGGGTAAAACCTACAACCGACTGTTCATTTAAAACAAGCCATCCATTGTCAAAAAGTAAGCTCCTTAAGTTGATCATATAAAGGAAACCATCTAAATCACATTATTAGGACCAACATATTACATTAGCCATCATTCCACATTATTGGAGGAATAAAAATTAGATCTTGACCATTGGGTCAAGTTCATATGTTAAAAACATCAATTACAGTATAGGTTTGACATTGCATCAAGTGACCCAAGAAACCATTGGTCTAAGGCTTGATTGATGCTACAACTATATGATTAAATCACCATAGGTTGTGGAGACCTGATACACCATCATTAGTGATCATTAAGCCACCATAGGTTGTTATATCAACACTATATTCATAAATCAACATCAAATATTAAGCTAATGTCATCATTGAATGATAACATCAGTAGGGTACTTAATGGTTGATCATTAAACTTCTAATTGATCCAAAACCTGACCTAATGGGGTGACCATAGGTTGTCACCATCATCTGACACCTTTGATCCCGACCATCAGTTGTCATGAAGACAACACTATAGGGTTGTTGCAATGGTACCATCATCGGGTCATGGGTTTATAGAAGAAATCGACTTAAAATCCTAAAATTGACCATTGGTTGATAGGGGCTTAGAAAAATAGGTTGTCAAAACAACCTGATACAAGTCATATTATACCTTAAGAATAACGTACACATGATCACATGTTCATATAAAACTGAAATCAGAACATGGAATATTATAAAAATCGAAATCCAAGTCAAGCATAGCTTTTTAGTGCATGGATCATCATTTAAAAGCAACAACATAAGCTAGCAAGCTTATGGTAAGAAATAAACGGGAGAAAGTTATAAAAATTGCCTCTAATTAGAAGATAAACTCCCAAAAATAAGAAAAAATGAAAAGGTAGGGTAGAAAATCCAAGCATAAGCTGTGAATTCGTCCATCTAGCACCTTTCTTCATCAAATGAGCAAACCCTAAGCATAAGGAGCAAGAAAGGTAGGGTTTTAGAGCTTTAGAGAAATTTCTACCATGGCATAGCAAGGTTCCGACCTGGAGAAAGGTAGGAGGAATGATAACAAAGAAATAAATGTAGGAAAGAAGGGGATTCTTACTCTTTTAGGTCAAGATAACTAGAAGGAAGTTTTTCAAACCCTAAAAGGAAGTCAATTGCAAGCCTAGATTCCTTTTCCAAGAAGATCCCCTCTTTCTTCTTCCTTGGACAGGAAATTCATAGAAGAACAGAGGGAGAATAAGGTTCATAGAAGGAGGGAAGTGGTTGAGAGAAAATGGCTCATTTGGGTGCTTAGGGATAAGTATATGAAACTTTTAGATAAAGAAAAAGAAAAAGAAAAAGAAAAAGTTGAAGTTCTAGTATCTTTCCAAGTGTCCATGACCTTAAACTATTAAGAATATACAAGCCCACAAACAAGAACTCCCCCCACCATCCATATAGATTCTTATCTCTAGTTTCTTAAATTTCCAAGCAAAACAAATAATTCATTAGTTGATAGCTACTAAAGGCAGCTCATCCATGAAGGGGTAAACCCTAAAATACCCTTGAGGAAAACACCTTCAAACCAAGGTTTAAATAGGCTCCCATGGATAAACAAGATCAAGAATGATGAAATAATATCCAAGGAACATAATGCAAGTGATAAATTGCAAATAAAATCTCACAATTGGGTAAATTGTAGAAAAGTCCAAAATGTACATAAAATTGCATAACTTGCTCGAACAATGTCCAAATTGGACCAAATTTGAAACTTAAGCTTGTATTATGATTTAAAAGCCTATCAAAAGGTTATATTAGGGTTATATGAATTAAATTATGATAATTAAGCTTGTTCAACACTTTAAGAAAGGTTAGGGGTATCACAATGTTGATGTTAGACCAACACACCACGTTGATGTTGTACTGATGCCCCATGTTGGTGATAGGATGATACACCATGTTGATGTTAGATTGACACATCATGTTGAGGTTAGGCTGACACACCATGTTTATGTTATACCAACACATCATGTTGAGGTTAGGCCAACACACCATGTTGATGCTAGTCTGATACCCTATTTTGGTGATAGCCCGATACACCTTGTTGATGTTAGGTTGACACACCATGTTGAGGTTAGGCTGACATACCATGTTAGTGATAGGATGATACATTACGTTGGTGATAGAGTGATACACCGTGTTGATGGTAGGTCAATACATGTTGGTGATAGACCGATGCACCATGTTGATGGTAGGTCGACACATGTTGGTGATAGGCCAATACACCATGTTGATGGTAGGTCGACACATGGGGATGATAGACCAAGACACCATGTTGATGGTAGGTCGACACATGATGATGATAGACTGAGACACCATGTTGATGATAGGTCGACACATGATGATGATAGAGTGAGACACCATGTTGATGGTAGGTCGACACATGATGATGATAGATTGAGACACCATGTTAATGGTAGGTCGACACATGATGATGGTGATGGTTGAAGGGTATGATTTGATACTCAATGATGTACTTGTATGAGCAATGAATAGGTCATGTAAAGTGCTATTTGGAATAATATCCATTCAATCTTAATTATATTCCTTGAAGCTAATATACTCCAAGGTGATGGGAAGTGGTGAACTTGGGGTTGGTTGTTTAACCTAGTTTTGTAAACCCTAATTGGCTAAGAAGAAACCCTAATCCTAAAAATGTGCAATGTAACTTGCTTGTTTCCTTTTTATGGAATGGCTATGATGTTAGGATGTTATCTCTTTTGTTTATGAATTCCTAACCATGCAAGTGTTGCAAGTTGATAAGCATTGCTACGTAAAGCTATGGTGATTATGATATGATAAAGGTTGAATGAGCCTTAATGAGGCATGTTGAGGTACTTGTACTTAGGAATGATGTGAATAGGTTCTATGACATGGCAATGGCTTATTGCCTAGTATGAGATGACATTTCCCAATGATGATATGAGGGATTGATATCCCATAGCATGTGGCTTTGGTGATGATAACATTGTGAATGGCAATGATACATGCATCATGTGGTGATAATGTGATAAGTTCACACCTAATACGTTTATATCTTCTGGAGATGTACTATGCCCTTATCTTTGTAGTGCTTTCTATGACTTTATACACTGTAACTTGATTAAAGGTAAATGACACTTAATTGACTTAACTAATCCAATGGAACTTAATTCATGTAGTTTTGACCTGTGCCATAGATCCATCTCAGTGTCAGCACTTGCTGGATGGCAAAATAGGCTTTCCCCTAGTGGAAGCTTGGAGTCATATACTATTGAGTATAAGCATTAACAGGATTGGCTGCAAGCCATAGCTTAGTGATATGATGCTTATGAGGTTTCAAAGGATTGGCTGTGGGCCATACCTTGGCAGGAGTGCGGCTGTGGCCGTAGCTCAATTTCACCAGTGTCGTGACCTGTACCAAGCAGGACTAGGAATTTCACTGCTTGACTATATGCTAGAGATTGAGTTGAATGCTATGTCTCTATGGTGTACTCATGTACTGACCACGAGGTTTGGTGAGGTCATGGATTCTGACTCTTTCATGGACCTTGTATGGCACCGATTTCAACGTAGTAGTGGTCGGTTGAATTTGGGTGGTACAACTCAAATCCTCAGGGCATAATAAAATATGTAATCAGCCATGTAGTGCACTTTCTTAGGATTAAATATGAGAATATTAGTTGAGGCCTTGCCTTGCTTATGTATTTTTTAGTTGGTAGAAAATATACATGTTCTTCATATTCCTTCTTAGAATATTAATTGTTCTAGTGGTTAGGGTTAAGTGCCAATATTTCTTAAATTACATCAACTATCAGATACAAATCATTTAACTAAAATATGTTCATCCTGCTTAGTACTGTATCTACCTACTTTAGTTTATCTGTGCTATAATAGTGTTGGTGGAGAGTTATATCTCCTACTGAGATTTGGATCTCACCCCGTGGGCTCCCTACATCTTTTAGGGGGATGTGTACGAGGAGGTAGAGATTGTGCAGTCAAAGTAAGAGCAAAAATAAGAAGGACAATAGCTGATAAGGTTGGGTGTGCTGCTCCATGCCTTTTGGTGTAGAGTCCTGGAGTCATCCCTGTACACTCAAGTCTTGGGGGTGTTTTTGATATATTTATAATTATGATATCGTCAAAAGGTTTCTGGCATGAGTGCCCATTGTATATAGCTGGCAGATGTTCATGTCTATGTAAGTGGAATAGTTAGCATATGGGACAGAGATATTTATGGATTTTGTAGTATGAACAATTCCTCATGTTATATCTTATAGGTTTCTGGACCTCTGTACAATGAGTTTTTTTGATATTCAATGCAGATGTTCCATGAGGACTTATATGTAAATTTTTTTGGTAGCTTTGGTGCTTAATGATATCGATTTTAATTTTTAGTGTTTTTTAGTAACCCACTTGTTATTAGTGATAATTACGCTTCCGATTTGAGTACTCTCTCTGTGTGTGGCAGAGAGTGTCAAAGTTTGGTTGGTATCAGAGCTTTACATTTGCTGAGTCTACATTGACCTAGGATTAGGGTTTGTGTCTGTTCTTGTGTCCTCCAATTTGTCTTATAGTGACTTCTTCTTATGCAGAAGAAGAAAAACTTAAAGATGTATGGAGAACATGAAGAACACGATGCTGAAAGCAGTGTTGCTACACCATGCGGTGGTGCAAGGAATTAGGCCCAAGAAGATCGGGTTCCTAAGGTCCCTAAGTATGACCTAGCCATGCTTAAGAATCCTACCTTTTAGTCTCTTTTTGGGTAGTTCATGGCTACTATGACACATATGGCGGATAGGATGCACACACCTCAGCCTAGGGCACCGATACCCAATCCAAAATCTTTGGGTACTGGGAAGACTTTTGAGCAAGTTTACTGTGTTGGGGCAGTAGAATATGCTGGGATGACTGATTCTGTAGATGTGGATATGTGGCTTATTGAGCTTGAAAAAGCCTTCAAGATCCTTTATATCCCTAATGCTGACAAGGTGAAGCATGCAGTGTACCTTCTAAAGGGGAGTGCTGGCCACTAGTGGGCCAAAGAAGAGGATAAGAGGCATGGTACTGAATTAGGTTGGGAGGAGTTCCAACATGAATTCATCAGTCAGTACTTCCCACAAACACACCTTGATGAGAAGATATCCCAGTTTGAGCAGATTAAGAAAGGATCCATGATGATAAATGAGTATGGGGCTAAGTTTATGGAACTTCTACGGTCCTCACATGGCTACTATAGATGATGAGAGGATTCATCATTTTGAGAAGGGGTTGAATGTTGAGCTGTCTACTCCGGTGGCTTCTTCGGAGAATCACGAAAGGCTTGCCACATCTACAGATTCGGTCTGGAGGATAGAGAGATTTGTGATAGAGAAAGGAGAGGCAAATGCCAGGAAGTGGCCTACACAATCCCAAGGAGAGTCGTTAGGAGGCTTTAAGAAGCCTATGTTTTCTGCACCACCAGCACTGTAGAGGTCCAATGCGCAAACACAGCGGTCACCAAGTAAAGGTAGAGGCCATAGACTTCCACCTACTGGAGCTCACAACACAATGTTAGTATCAATGACAGGGCCATCTAGGCCATAATATGAGACCCGAGCTTGCCATAAATTTGAAAAGGTAGGACACCTGAGGTGGGAGTGCTTAGTGAGAGATGGCGAAGTGACCCAACAACCAAGACAGATCCAGTAGGGCTCACAAAGGCAATAGTTTAGTAATGAAGGAGGATGAGGATGTGGGCAAGCGTCATAGGCCAGATTGTCTACTCAAGGAAGCAGGACGGGGGTGACAACATGCAACAGCTAGATTCTACGCCATGAATCAGCCAGAGGTGGTGGTTAACCCACAAGTAGTGATAGGTTAGATGGATTTATTTCATTCTAATTTCTCTTCTTCTTGCTTTATATCTATTTTGGTTGACCTGAGCGCAACACACTCTTTTATTACTCGTGAAGTGACTAACAATTGTATTTTTCCTATTAGTCATAGGAAAGATAGTTTGTTGTTAGAAACCCCGTTAGTTGGTTCTACAGTGTTGCAAGAAGTGGGTCCCTCCCGCTTCGTTTATTTTTCAAGACACATCATACAAGTGGATCTCATACCACTTGATATGCATGGATTCGATGTAATTCTTGGGATGGACACCTTGGAGAAGTACATGGTGGTTTTGGACTATGGTTCCAAGAAGGCAACATTTGTAGATGGTAATGAGACGTGGGTTTTCCAAGGAGATGGAAAGATTCTTCTGACGTGCCTAGTGTCGACAATGGTGGTAGAGAAGTTGTTGAGGCAGGGTTGTGAGGCATTCTTGGAACATGTGCTGGATACCAAGGCAGAGGATCTTAGTATTTAGGAGGTGCCAGTTGTCAGAGAGTTTGAGGACATGTTTCCTGAGGAGTTTCTAAGTGTTCCCCCACCCTAATAAATTGATCTTGAGATCAATCTAGTTCCAGACACACAATCAATAGATCAGACACCGTACAAAATGGCTCCAACTGAGATGGTAGAATTAAAGAGATAGTTGTAAGAACTACTTGACAAAGGTTTTATCAGGCCGATTACGCTGCCATGGGGTGCTCCAGTGTTGTTTGTGAAGAAGAAGGATAGGTCCATGAGGTTGTGTATAGATTACAGATAGCCAAAAATGGTAACGATAAAGAACAAGTATCCCTTGCCAAGGATATATGACCTATTTGATCATTTATGTGGCATGATAATGTTCTCGAAGATAGACATGAGATCAGGATATCACTAGCTATGGATCAAGGAGGATGACATACCTAAGTCGACTTTTAGGATGAGGTATGGTCATTATGAGTTCGTGGTTATGTCGTTTGGGCTAACCAATGCACTGACAATGTTCATGGACTTTATTAACAGAGTGTTTCAGTAGTTTCTTGATCAGTTTGTGGTTGTATTTATAGATGTCATCCTGATATACATTCGTGATAGCCATCAATATGAGCAACATCTTTTCCAGGCGTTGACTCTTTTGAGACATCATCAAATTTGCCCTAAGTTTAGTAAGTGTGCCAACAAGGAGTGTCTCAAATGGTCAAGCATGGTGTCTCCTAACAAAGGGATCGGGGTTTGAATATCAGTTGTTGCCTTAATTTACCACCCTCCCAGGCATTCGGCCTCTGCCACCAGCATGGGAGAGGGGGGTGGAGAAATCTTTCTCTCTTAATCCCAATTTAGTAAGTGCGAGTACTAGTTGAAGGAGGTGGCTTTTCTGGGACATGTTATCTCTGCTGAGGGTTTTCATGTGAATCCCAAGAAGGTTGATTATGTGATAGAATGGGAGTAGCCAAAAAAGATAGAAGTTTGCACTTTATTGGGTTTGGATTATATGATGTTCATCAAGGACTTCAGTGCTATAGCTCTACCCCTGACTAAGTTGACAAGGAAGGATGTACTATTCATCTGGGATGGCAGATGTCAATGTGATTTTTAGATGTTGAAGGAGAATTTGACAAGTGCACCCGTTTTGGTCTTACCTGAGAAAGGGAAAGGATATATCGTCTTCTGTGATGCATCCAAGAATGACTTGGGTTGTGTGCTGATGCAGGACAAGCAAGTGGTTTCTTTTGCTTCTCGACAACTTAAGAAACATGAGGAGAACTACCAAACACACGACCTAGAGTTAGCTACCATGGTCCATGCTTTGAAGATCTGGAGGCACTACATTTATGGGGAGAGGTGTCGTATCTTCACGGTCAACAAGAACTTGAAGTATATCTTTTCATAGCATGAACTAAACATGAGGCAACAACGTTGGATGGAGTTAATCAAAGACTATGATTGTACAATTTATTACCATCTAGGGAAGGCGAATGTTGTAGTAGATGTGTTGAGTAGGAAGCCTTTGTCTTTGCCTATGGATAGAGCTCAATTGAGTTCCTTAGTGTGTCACAAGTGAGACATTTGGTCTCCTTGCGTCAGATGAATGTACAGTTGGAGGTGTCATTGCTAGTAGGGTTGTTGGCATAGTTGTAGGTGAATCCCATGCTAAGAAAACACATTAGAGAGGCACATAAAGTTGATACCGTGATACAACAGATTAGATCAGAGTTTGGTAGTGAGAAGCGTGATGGCTTTCGTGAGGCAGAGGATGGGATAGTCTGTTACCATGACTGATTCGTGGTTCTTGATGCTAATAATCTGAGAAAGATGGTTATGGAAGAGGATCACTTGTCTATGTGCGCTATGCATCTAGGTAGCACCAAGATGTATCACAATCTAAATGACATGTATTGGTGGCCTGGCTTGAAGAGGGATGTATCTGAGTTCATTGCACGATGCCCAGTGTTAGCAAGTCAAAGCCAAGCATCAAAAGCTTGTAGGGATGTTGCAACCATTGCCTATTCCACAATGAAAATGGGATCACGTGACTATGGACTTTGTGGTTGGTCTGCCTAGGACAACCAAGGGTCATGATTCCATCTGGGTCAGTTTACGAGTCACTTTTGGGAGCGACTACACACAAATTTGGCTACACAATTGAGGTTCAACACTACTTTCCACCCATAAACAGATGGTCAATCTGAGAGGACCATTCAAACCTTGGAGGATCTGCTAAGAGCTTGTGTTCTTCAATTTTTGGGTAGTTGGGAGGTGCATCTCAGTTTGATAGAGTTCACCCACAACAACAGTTATAAGAAAAGCATCGACATGACACCATATGAGGCATTGTATGGGAGTCATTGCAAGTCTCCATTGTGTTCATACAAGATCGGTGAGTATCAACTTCTTGGTCCTAAGCTTGTGTTGCAGACGACAAAAAAGATCAAAGTGATTCAACAGAAGTTGAAGGTAGCCCAAGACAGACAAAAGTTGTATGTAGACAACCACCATAGACCATTGGAGTTCCAAGTTGGAGACAGAGTGTACCTCAAAGTCTCTCCTTGGAAGGTATTATGAGGTTTGGAAAGAAGGGTAAGTTGGCCCCCATGTTTATGGGATCTTTCCTTGTGGTTGCACGTATTGGGAAGGTGGCCTACAAGTTGGAGTTGCCACTTGAGTTGCATAGGATGCATCTAGTGTTTCATGTGAGTATGTTGAGGAAATGCCATCCTGATATAGAGTTAGTGTTGCAGCCTATGGAGGTGGAGCTTGATGAGGATATGTCCTATGTGGAAGGTCTAGTGTTGATCCTTGATAGGAGAGTGAGGAAGTTGAAGAAGAAAGAAATACTGCTGGTGAAGGTTTTGTGGCATCACCGTGGTGTTGATAAAGCCATGTGGCAGCTCAAGGATGAGATGAGGAGGAAGTACCCCTCTCTTTTCTCTTAGGATTTTGAGGGCAAAATCCCTATTAGGGGTTTATGGCTTGTAAGACCCCTGGCCTGAGTTTTTGGGTAACCCTATTTGTTTTGTCCAAGTAAGTTTTCTTAGAACCTCGATTTAATCTTTTGATATGTATTTAGGGCTTGTAGAACGTTTAAGTTTCAAATTTGAGCTTATTTGGATGTTTTTTATGCTTTATGTGCTAGCTTTGGTGCAAATTGCAATTTACCCAAATCAAGGGGGTGGGTGTGCAATTTGTCACCTCTAGAGTGTATATTTCATCTCTTGTCATCATATAGAGGAGAGAGAAAGAAGTGGGCTATTTGTTAGCATCTTGGATAAGTGGTGGCATCCTTAGTGGTGATTAAGGTTCCTATGGGTGATGTGTGTTTTGGCCTAAGTGTGTGATGTGTTATCTAGGGCTGGTGGGGGGCCACACCCTTGGTGGGTGGCTAAGAGGCCGATACCCAACCTAGAGTGTACCACCACGTCTTTCATGCTAAGCTAGAGTGGATGCATGTTGGCCTTTTTGTGTGGACAAGTGTCTCCTAGATGCCTAAGGTAATGACACCTCTCCTTTGATCTTTGTCTCATCCCTCAAGTATATATCTTCTTTTCCTTTCACACAGTGAAAATTTTCGGCCATTCTTGTTCTTCCTTTTCATTTTGGCCGACCTTGGAGCCTTGAGGAGCATTAAGAAGCCTCCTTGGAGCCTTAGTGATCATGTTCTTATCTTGTGGTGATACTTTGTTCATCTTCCACCTTGGTGTTGTTGTGACTGAGATTAGGCCATTTGGTGGATCTTATTCAACCTTGGGATTGTGTGCATGGAGGTTTGATCTTGGGGCTTGAATCCTTGGTTATGATCTTCTTAAAGTGGGTTATATAACTCTTATCCCTCTATATTATTGCATTCTGTACTTATACATGCATCTGTTTTTCCCCTAAATGATTCCCCTAATGTGCTAGTAGCTGATGATGATATTAAGAATTAGTTTGGTAATGGGAACCTTTCTTGGTTTAAAAGAAATCCGAAACCCTAACTTAGCTTGCTATTTTTGGGTGTGTAGGATGTGGTTCTTTCTTGAAGTTCACATGGAGGGAGTTTAAGTGACTATCCTATGGAGTTTTCCACCTTGACGATGGTGGCGTTCCATGGAGTTTCTTGCTGTTTCAGATCTTGTTCTTCCCTATATCGACCTTGGTTATGTTTTAATGATGATCTTGGCCATGTAGGGTTGTGACCGATACCCCAACTATATTTTTGTTGTAACTCATGATGGTAAGTGACCGATACATCATGTTGATGTTAGGTCGACACATTATGTTGGTGATAGATCGATACACCCTGTTGTTGTTAGACTAACACACCATGTTAATGCTAGGCCGATACCCCATGTTGGTGATAGGACGATACACCATGTTGATGTTAGACCGACACATAATGTTGAGGTTAGGCTAACACACCATGCTGATGTTAGGCTGACACATCATGTTGAGGTTAGGCCGACACACCATGTTGATGCTAGTCTGATACCCTATGTTGGCGATAGGCTGATACACCATGTTGATGTTAAGCTGACACACCATGTTGAGGTTAGGTCGACATACCATGTTAGTGATAGGCCGATACACTCTGTTTGTGATAGGCCAATACACCATGTTGATGGTAGGTCAACACATGTTGGTGATAGGCGGATACACCATGTTGATGGTAAGTCGACACATGTTGGTGATAGGCTAATACACCATGTTGATGGTAGGTTTACACATGATGATGATAGACTAAGACATCATATTGATGGTAGGTTGAGACATGATGATGATAGACCAAGACACCATGTTTATGGTAGGTAGACACATGATGATGATAGATCGAGATGCCATGTTAATGGTAGGTTGACACATGATGATGATGATGGTAGAAGGGTATACTTGGATACCCAATGATGTACTTGTACGAGCAATGAATAGGTCATGTAAAGTTCTATTTGGAATAATATCCAATCAATCTTAATTATATTCATTGAACCTAATATATTCCAAGATGATGGGAAGTGGTGAACTTGGGGTTGGTTGTTCAACCTAGCTTTATAAACCCTAAATGGCTAAGATGGAACCCTAATCCTTAAAAAGTGCAATGTAACTTGCTTGTTTCCTTTTCATTGAATGGATATGATGTTAGGATGCTATCTCTTTTTTTATGAATTCCTAATCATGCAGGTGTTTCAAGTTGATAAGCATATCTAGGAGAAAGCCGTGGTAATTATGATATGATAAAAGTTGAATGAGCCTTCATAAGGCATGTTGAGATACTTGTACTTCAGGAATGATGTGAATATGTTCTATGACCTGGCAATCACTTATTGCCTAGTATAAGATGACATTTCCCAATGATGAGTTGAGGGATTGATATCCCATAGCATGTGGACTTGGCAATGATAACATTGTGAATGGCAATGATACATGCATCATGTGGTGATTATGTGATATGTTTCACATCTTATACATTTATATCTTCTAGAGCTGTATAATGCCCTTATCTTTGTAGTGCTTGCTATAAATCTGTACATTGTAACTTTATTGATGCTAAATGACACTTAATTGACTTAACTAATCTTGTGGAACTTAATTCATGTAGTTTTGCCCTGTGCCATCGATCCATCTCAGTGTCAAGACTTGCTGGATGGTGAAACATGCTTTCCCCTAGTGGAAGCTTGGAATTATATACTGTTGAGTATATACATTCATAGGATTGGCTATGGGCCATACCCCGATAGGAGTGTGGCTGCAGGTCATAACTCCATGATATGATGCTTATGGGGTTTCACAGGATTGGCTGCGGGCCATACCCTGGCAGGAGTGCGGATGCAAGCCTTAACTCAGTTTACTAGAGCCGTAATCTATACCAATGCGGGCTAAGACTTTCACTGCTTACTATATGTCATAGGTTGCAACTGATATGTCTCTGCGGTGTACTGATATGTCTCTGCGGTGTACTCGTGTACTGATCATAAGGTTTGATGATGTCATGGATTCTGGCTCTTCCATGGACCTTGTATGGAACCAATTTTGACTTAGTAGTGGTCGGTTGGATTTGGGTGGTACAACTCAAATCCTCAAGACATAATAAAATATGTAAACAGTCGTGTAGTACACTTTCTTGGTATTAAATACGAGAACATTGGTTAAAGCATTCCCTTGCTTATGTACTTGTTAGCTGGTATAAAATATACATGTTCTTCATATTCCTTATTATAATATTAACTGTTCTATTGCTCAGGGTTAAGTGCTTGTATTGCTTAAATTGCATCAGCTATTAGATACATATAATTTAACTAAATTTTTTCATCTTGCTTAGTACTATATCCACCTGCTTTAGTTTATCTGTGTTATAATAGTGTTGGTGGGGAGTTATATCTCCCACTAAGATTTGGATCTCACCCCGTGGGTTCCCTATATCTTTTAGATGGGCATGTACGAGGAGGTAGAACTCGTGCAGCTAAAGCAGAGCAGCAACAAGAAGGACAATAGCTGATAAGGTTGGGTATGCTGCTTCATGTCTTTCAGTGTAGAGTCCTAGAGTCATCCCTGTACACTCATGTCTTTGGGGTGTTTTTGATATGTTTGTATTACAATATCATCACGAGGTTTCTGGCATGAGTGCCCTTTGTTGTATATAGTTGGAAGATGTTCATGTATATGTAAGGGGAGTAGTTAGCATATGGGATAGAGATATTTATAGATTTTTTTGTATGAACAATGCCTTATGTTAAATTTTGTAGGTTTTTGGACCTCTTTACAATGAGTTTTTTTGATATTCTATGCAAATATTCCATGAGGACTTATATGTAAAGGTTTTTGGTAGTTTTGGCACTTAATCATATCAGTTTTAATTTTCAATGTTTTTCAATAACCTGCTTGTTGTTAGTGAAAATTCTACTTTCAGTTTGAGTAATCTTGTTTGTGTGGTAGAGAGTGTCACACTCTTAGTGGAGGTTGTTCTACAAAGAGTGTACATAGTTACTTGTACATACACAAAATTCAAAAAAAGTAATAGATGAGCTGGTTTCACTAAGAAAAATATATTTGGATCTTGTATCAATTAACATTCCCTCAGTGTGATACCCATACATATATAAGTTAGTGTCAACTTCAATATTTGGTGTTGGCAAGACAACTAAAAATGGACCAAAGTCATCATACTTGTCATAGTACTCTTCTCCATCTATAGGATTTACAATGAACTTCCTTTTACCATGAAGAACAACTGACCATTTTTCGTTTGCAAGATCATCAATATAAAATACTTGTTTCTCCTATGATGCCATTATTTATGCTTCACCCTTGTCGCCAATCCTTTCAAAATTCATTAATGTGAAACTCAATTCATCTATTACAACTCCTTTGGTGTTATCAACCCAATTACACCTAAGGACTGAAACTTTGAAATCTATGTAGTCAAACTCCCAAATGTCTTCAATGACATTGTAATATGACATTTTATCTTCATGTTGACTCTTATCCTTTGTACTAGAAAAATACAATGAAGGCGTTTGTAGAGTGACCCCACTATTTTGGATGAAACTATTATCATCTTGACACTTTGTTAAATATGAAAAATCATTTATGTCAAACCCTATATAAGACATAACATTCATTTTTGGTTTAAAGTCAAGGCATTTGATATTTTCAACAACATTATTTGGTGTTTGAGACAGTTGACGTGAGACTTTATCTTTAAACCACCTAATAAATGTCTTGTTATGCTCTCTACCAAGCCACATTGAATTGGCTCGGGGATATATTTTCTTGATGAAATTGATATGTTCAGTGATATCACTACTCACTTCATCGATTTTGTACAAGTGTGCTTATTCCCAAAACTCATGACTAATTAGTTTCACTTGTTCTCCTAAAGTCCCTCTACCAAAATAGTCCTCAATATTCTTGTTGTTTATAGGAGCTTCATTAAAATTCAGATAGTTATTGCAAAACTTCATAACCTCCTGAACACATAACCCTCAATAATACTTCCTTCAGCCTGATAATAATTTTGAACATCACCTTTAAAAACACTCATGTATCGTTCAAAAGAATACATCCAATGTAAGAAAACTGGTCCCAACATGTTCACTTCCCTAATCAGATGGACATCAAGATGTACCATGATATCAAAGAACGAAGGAGGAAAATATATCTCAAGCTGGCATAGGGTAACAACCACATCTATTTACAACTTATCGAGATTTTCATGATCAATAATAACTTTTCCTCATAGAGTGTCGAAGAAGAAACAAAGCCTTGTGATTGTAAACCTTACGTGCTTCGACAATATAGATCGAATTGCCACGAGCAATATTTGTTGCATAAGAGTGCCAGTCATGAGATTTAAGACCTATCAACTTGATATCCTTCATTGATACCAATCTATAGGTATTAGAAGTGTATTCTTGTGGTACCCTAACATTAAGCAAACACTCACAAAAAGTTTCTTCTCCTTTCTAGACAATGTGTAAAAAATAGGAGGTAAATATGTTTTTTATCAGTACTAACTTCTTTTGTTAATTTTTTCCTTATTCCCATTTCATGTAGGTCCAATCTGGATTTGATGCCATCTTTAGTCTTACATGGTATATTCAACAGAGTACCCATGACACTATCACAAACATTTTTCTCAACACGCATTACATCGATACAATGCCTGACTGCCAAAGAAATCCAATAAGGAAGATCCCAGAATATTGATCTCTTCTTGTATAAAGATTTGCCACTCTGTGTGAGAATGGTACATTGTGATATCTTATCAAATGCATTGAAAAAGTCTTTTACTCTTTCATAAACAACCTCCCCTGATATGGGTTTAGGGGAACTCCGTTCCTCATTCGATCCGTTGAACACTTTGCGCAACCTTTGATATGGATGAACTTTTGGAAGAAACCTTCAATTACAAAGATATATAGTCTTGCCACCATATTTTAGTCATATTGAATCAATATTCTCTTCACATATAGGGCATGTTTTACACTATATCTAGACAAATTCCCATATGTTGGAAATTCATTAACACTGCAAAACAACATAGCATGCAAACAAAATGTCTCTCTATGTAAAGCATCATAGGTCATCACAACTCCTCTCCAAAGTTTCTTTAATTCATCAATCAGAGGTTCAAGATAAACATCAATATCATTTCTAGGTTATTAAGGGCCCCATATCAACAACGACAACATAACATACTTATCTTTCATACACAACCAGGGAGTGAGATGGTATATAACAATCATAATAGGCCAAGTGCTATGTTGGCTTCTCAATGTGCCATATGGATTCATCCCATTGGTACAAAGCCCAAGTCTTATATTCTTGACTTCTTCACCAAATTTAGGGTACAATAAATCAATCTTCTTCCAATGTGGGGAATCAGACACATGTTGTAGGATCTCATCATTATTTTTCTTTACCTCAACATGGCACCTTTAATTCTCCACATCCATGGGATTGGCAAACAAGCTTTGAAACTGTGGTATTATAGGTAGATTGTTGGTATGTATACCTAGGGAGACAATCATGTGATGACTGGAGTGAGGCATTAGATACTTTATTTGATAAATCATAAAGGTAATTCTATCTATTATGTTTGTCTCTGTATTGAGATGATGACACAAATGTAAATAGATGTCTAGAGAATGATGATAATCGATGTCTCATGTCTTCAAGTACGTGACTTGGAGGATGAGATCATACGAATGTTAAGAGTTCATACATATTTATTATGTCTCTAGTCAGTTATTACTATGGAAGAAAAATAGACAACAATAATACATAAGACTAGAGTGTGTCTTGACTGAGGATAGAGTCTCATTAGTCATGATATGTGATATCAAGTGAAGCACACATATACATGTTAGTGAACAATGTATCAGACAAACTCATCATGAGAGTGATACTTGGAAACCATGGAATGGTAGTCAGAATCATCTCTCATAGTGATGGTGGTGATTGTTGTTCTTAGACCTAAAATCACTACACTCATTATATGTCGTTGGGTACACTTTGACATCATAAAATGCAGTCCTGAAACATGGGTTGTTATCACAGTGATGATTGGGTGACTTTGACACATGGGGATAGACTGTAAGTGATAGAGATGGGATTTGTCCCTCCTACTAGAGATTGATATCCAGGGCCCCTTGATAAGAGAGACTGAGAGTGTAAGGCCGTGCCCATGTGGTTCAATATATGATATGTGAACTCACATGCATCTCAGACAGTTTGCTCTAGTTCAAGGAAAATGGATTGAACGTTTAGAGGATGACGAATCCATACCTCGAGCTCAATCCGGATATCAGAGACAAGGGAACTATACAATGATAGTAACACTAATTATAGATTGTAGGTTGAATTTGTTCTCCAACTTTCCAAATTTCTTGGGTAGAAATGATGTGTGAATAGGCACCACTCTTTATTTGTGATGTCATAAGTTGTTATGGACATTCACTACCAACATGATTCCGGACCTATAGGTTCACACACATAGGATACACTTGGATTAAAGGATTATATTCATGAATGATGTTTAGATTGAATGCTAAAGGTGTTTAGGTATTCAATTAAATAATAGATCAACTAACTGGACTCAAAATCATCAATTTCTAGTGTTGGACTGACTGATTGGAGTGTCAGGTTCATTGGAATTGATTACTAAAGTGTTTAGGTATTCAATTCACACACCAACAAGTGATTGCACTGCCAAATGGCCGTCTCAAGTGTTGAAAGGGCATCTGGGGTGCCAAACAGTTGTCTTAAGTGTTGAGACGAGCGTCTAGTCTGTCAAGATGGTTAGAACGAAGTTGGCTGTCCAAACTGAGGTGAACCGACTGGCTCAGCTCAACTCACCAGATGATTGTATGGGTGAGCAAGATGAACATCTCGCATGTACGAGATCGCTCAGTTAGGTCGAGGAAGGTTCTAGATACTTTCTCAAATTCATTTGGATTGCACTACATTTGTTGTGCAAGAAAAATCAATGTTTAAGATTGATTAGAAGTGAATTGCCAATTCCATGTGCATATAGGAAACTGTAGAACCAAGAGACGACTATTTCACACTGAGAAATGACTGTCTCATGCACGATACGACTGTTTCATAGTGAAAGACGACTCACGGTCCATAGATTCCAGAACATTCATGTTTTCAGACCTTTCTACTCCCACATCAACTGGGAACCCTAACCTTGCCCTCTACTATAAATAGAGGGGTACTAGGGGCTTCCCAACATACACAATTGGGATCAGTGCCCTTGAAATTTTTTGTCCTCTTTGTTTGTGGTAACCATGAGATCCCAAGCAAGTCCTACATGACTAGGGAGAGATAGAGAGGGAGGAGCAACTCAGATCAGTTTCTATGGGAGAGCATGTCAGCGACTAGTACACTGATAGAAGGGGACAACTCCTTCCCATTGGCTCTAGCAGCACAACGTGGAGTTCTCGGTGGTCCACATGGACTACTCTAGAGGCAGGAGTCCTTTGGTAGATGCTAGGAGGATGACATTAGCCTGTAGTCCATGGTGAGTCCACAAGAGGCGTTGTAGGAGCTGTTCGAGTTTGTCATCTGTGGTGAAGGCCAGGAGCTGCAAAAAATCATCCAAGATTGTGATTGCATGGTGATGTCACTGGACTTGCTCTAGGACCAGGTATAACCTTGCAACTCTTCCTTCCTAGATACATTATTATTGACGAGATCTGCTGGTTTCTAGAAAATAGGCAAATAATTTTTTTGTTTCCACTGCCTATATCTGTGCTTGATTTCCCAACATAGATACCACATCACCTTGATAGGAGAACCAGTTTTGGACTTACCCAAAGTCATCATTTTATACCTTGAAGCCCCACATTTTAGACAATCTTTTGAATTGACATAGTCCTTTTAAAATAACACACCCTGATTCAAGCATGCATGTAGCTTCTTAGCCTTCATTCCCATTGTGAATAACATTTTCATTAATTCATATGTTGAGATTGGAAGCTTGTTGCCTTTAGGAAGAATTTCTTTCAACAAAGACAACTATGATATGAAACTTTTGTCACCCCATCTATTGTTAGCCTTCAGATTATACAATCTCAACATAATGCTTAGCTTTGTAAACTTAGTACAACCTATGTATAATAGTCTCTCAGCATCATGCACAATGTTTCTAAATAGGGAAGGTGGATCGGTGTGCTCTACCCCAAAAATATCTAGCATCACATAAACCATGCCTATCAAAACCAGTTCATTCACATCTACATTATCGGTGACAATTTCTTCTTCAACACAAGCACTTCTATAAACATCTATTGATCTCATAGTTGGAATCTCTCCATGCCAGCACCATTATGTATAGTCTTGTACAATCCCATTGCACATGACATGAATTTTGATTTTGTCAACAATGTTGACTTTCAAGTTCAGATTGTAATGCCTACATGTATAATAGAAGCTATCTCCAGGTCGTTTCCTATGTTCCTCTGCAAATCTTACAAACTGATCAAGACCACTAATAATCTCCAGGGTGTAGCTATTTGAAATGTGCATTCATGATCTATCCATTCTATAATCAAAGAGAAAACAAGTATCAATGGTTTACATGATTAGCATTTAAGGATTACAAATTAGGGTTTATCATTTAGGATTTAGGAATAAGGGTTTATAGATTAGGGTTTATAGCTTAAATATTAGGGTTTAGGATTCAATAATGAATGTATATACCACCTATCCCATTCTTGAACACCTAATCTCACTATTAAGTGTATAACGTGGATTTGGTCTTTAAGAAAATTCTGACAACATTTCCCCGTAGTTTTCCTTGTACACCGATGTAGCTGGGCAAATGTCCACCAACATATGTACTTAAAGAACAAACAGGGAAGTGATGACAAAGCATCTTGAAAACCGAATATACATTATACACTTACATCCTAAGTGAGATTAAGTGTTCAAGAATAGTCCCAAAGTGGGGACTACCTAAGATTTACTCCTAATGAGTAAATCTTAGATGGATTTCTAGCCCAATAAAATACATGTATGTTGTCATTCCTATACCTATGATCCTAGTTTCATAATTCATATTCTAGGATTTATGTAACATGAGCAAAGCAACCTTTCATTCCCTTGTTTCGAGGAATATGAAAACCCCGAGACACCAAACAAATAATGGGAGAAAACTTGGCTAGAGATTGATTATTTAGGTTTCTAAAATTAACCATGCTTAATCAATGTTAACCAACTACACATTCTTGAAGAGAAATTATTGATTAATCAAGAGAGAAAGCAAGAAATGTTAATTAGTTAAGATAAACTAGTAATTAACTAAAGAACTA
Source organism: Alisma plantago-aquatica (assembly GCA_963693085.1). NCBI lineage: Eukaryota > Viridiplantae > Streptophyta > Magnoliopsida > Alismatales > Alismataceae > Alisma > Alisma plantago-aquatica. Next base: position 554,491,167 of record OY856412.1, read on the forward strand.
TTTAGTTAATCAACTACACACCTAGTCATCTCTCTTACCTAGGACTAGGGGAAGCAGGGGCATTAAAGCAAAGATCTCAAGCTCAAAGATCTTTGCCGTTCAAGCTCCAAGAGGCATCCAAGTGAAAGTTTCAACGGCATTCAAGTAGAGAGCTCTGGTGGAGGCGAAGTCCATGCAGAAGCTCTGAGGGCAAAGGGGATGACAAGTAGAGAGATGAAGGATGGCGAAGAAGAGGCAATAGATAGCAAAATAGTGACAGTGAGCAGGCAGTGGTGGCAGATAGCTCCTTAGACGGAAGTGACAGTGAGCTCTAGTGATTGCAAGCTCCAACAGAGACGGAGGAAGAAATACAGTGATGGCAAGCTCTAGTGGTGGCGGCGGCGGTGATCAAACCATGGACGACGGTGAGCACAACAGTTGGAGCACATGAACAACGGAGCAAAGGAGCACATAATCACCAGAGCTAGGTATTGGGGGGGCAGTGAAATAGAGAACAGGGTAAAGAAATTTTGCAGGTGGTATTGAGTGGGACATAAGCATCGGTTGTAAGAAAATCGACAACTAAAAAGATACACATTGATTTATATCAACGAAATGACACCTAATCTATCGACATAGTGGTCGATTGCAACTAAACGACTGATGCAACATGGAACAAAAAAAACCAGTTTGAGTAGTGGCCATTTTTGTTGGTTGAATACAAAAAACCAACACCAAACCTAGTGACTCAGATGTCGATTTCTGTTGAAAAACTGATGCAAGAGGCCATTATCCGATCGAAAAAAATTGACCTCAGTAGGTCCTAAGTCGTCAATTTCTCCTGGATGAACCGACACTAGAGTGCAATTCGAGGGGAACAATTTTTTTGTGGGGACGCGACGTGAACCCTACAATGTCAATTTCTTGTAGAAAAACTGACACCGATTGTGCAAAATTTCACAGTTTTTGTTGATAAACAATGTTGGCGTTTGGAAGAAAATATTGATGCCATAAGTATTTTGGAGGCAAGATTTTTTTCAAGCAAAGTTGTCTTTTGTCGGTTAACTCACAACCAATGCACATCTTAAAATTTTTAGAGGCAAAAATTTCCTTGAAAAATTGTATTTCACGGGTTATATTAGATGTGATTTTCTTAAAATAATAACTGACATTAAACAAAAAGCGGTACCCGTGTCTTTTCTTAATTGGCAGGACTTAATCAATGGTGTGTTTGTGTTGGGAAACCGACGTTAATTGGTTTATAGTGTCATATTTTATGCATAACTGACGTCAAGAAAAGTGACATTAGAGGTCATAAATGTAGTAGTGATATTAGTTAGGTATTTTCTATAAAAGCTACAATATATGAAAACTATCATAGCCTTGCTACTAAACACACTACGCAGACTCAAAGGGGTAATTATATTGACATGGATCCAATGGTCATGCCCTCAATCTCCCATCATAAACTCTAAGGATTTCATGATACATATGGTTTAGATCCTCCTAACCAAATCCTCAAATGAGGACTCATCTGGCCATTCTAAGGAATTTTGGACATTCACAAGCACAAAACTAGTCACATGATTAACCAATTAATGACATTCACATTTTTCCACTTTAGTCTAACTATAGTTTCTACTACAAGTATTTTCTATTAGAATAGTACATGTCTAGCCTCCAATAAAAATTAATCTCATCAGACACATTACAATCCCATTGGATTGACATTATCATTTTAAAAGAAATCAAAACCTCCATTATTTCTCTCAACTCAATTCCAGGGGTGTATCCAAAATTAATATAGCTTCCAAAAACTTGCTTTTGGACCGAGTAATGGAAATGCTATTGGTTGGAAAAGATCCAATGACACCCTCACTAATTAATCTAGTATACTCACTCCATGTCATGCAAATGTTTTATGTTTACAAGACAACTCACTATGGTCACATCTTGGTGTTTATGGGGAACCATATCATTATATACCCCTTCTCCTCAAAGATCAGAAAATTGTCCACCACTTATGAATCTTCTCTATGGTTCATCTTTGGTGAAATGCATATATTTTCTTATGATAAATTCATTAATTCTTCTATTACCCGTAGCATGATTGCCTTCAATGAATGGATCAATTCCTTTCATTTGATTGATCTATAGGATCATAAATGTGACTTTTTGTAGACTAATGATAGAAGACTATCCCACATGGATAGGTTTGTATCCAACAAATAACAATTTGATTGTTATCCAATCACTAATACTTTTAAAGAAACACAACATATTTTGATCATTGTCACATATTCATACACACCTCTCCTTCCTCATGAGGACCCAAAACTTTTATGTTTGAGGAGTTCTAGACATCATATAACTCCTTTAAAACAAGCAGAAATCCCGTTTCTCCATGTTTACCCCCCTTACAATTCATTTAGAGAGTTTACCCTTAGAGTGAAACATGTCAAGCAAAATCTTCTTGATTAGAAACCATCCATTGTCAAATCTTTCAGTAGTGAGCTTCATGTTATAGAATCCTCCTATCCCTAGATGACTCCTCCAACCATAGCTGGAGGTTGAATCTTGTTAAGAAACACGGGGATACTATTTCTCCTTAATAAAAATATTTAAAGAAATGATCCAAAATATACTAGCTTAAAGAGGAAAAAACATTATATCCCACATATCAACTTTAGATCACTTCCACACATTTTCATACCATCCTTAATCATCAACAATCTTCCATTTAGTAAGAATAATACCATAATTAAATACATCACTCAAGATTTCTCTACTAAATCACATGCCATCCTACCTTTTCATGTTTGTCACTCCCAATTTAGTTGGTATTCTATATTCCCTAATAATTTATTTGATCCAGAGTCTCTTATCAATTGCTTGACATAATGTGAAATTATACATGTTGCTTTCTTAGTCAGTTGAAATGAATTTTTGCGTTTGACAGACTAAGTATATCCTTTTACAATTATCTTTGGGATACCTTAGCCCCAGACATTCTTAACCTCTTTTATACCTTCCAAATCAACCCTTATACTTTGATAAAGACCACATAAACTTTACTCATGTTGCTCTGATTCTAAAACTTCCTAAACCTATCATCATCCTAGACTCCATATCTATCAACCTTTTTAATGTTCTTATATAATTGTTGCTAAAACTTTGAGTCTGCGACTTCAAAAGTATCTAGGCTCTCATATTCATTACTCATAGGTTCCCTTCATCATTGGAAAAAGTTCAAGATTTTTTCCTACAACTCATAAAACCATTCCATATTTTCACCACTCCAAAACCCCAATATGTACTTTTAAATTTGACTACAAATGAGTTTTTTACCATTTCAATTGAAAATTTTAATCTAGCATAATCAAAGGAGAAAAAAATCCCTCTTAAACGGTGTAAATGGATCAAGAATGTATCTTCACAACTAAATTTTATATTCTTATCAATAGCTATCCTTTTGGTTTCTTTTCCTCTAAAATGGCCTTTTTCAATGTGACCCTTTTCATTTCTCCTCTTACTAATCCTTCCTTAGTGCCTCCAAGGTTTTCTAAAATTGGCTCACTCAAATAACATTCTGTAAGGCTTCTCCAGTACTTCATGTCATATTCCACAATTATTACAACAACTCACTTATTTGCTTTATACCTACTATTCCAAATGCTATTAGTTTGAAACATATTCTTTGTATCTTCTAACATTTCTCAATCCTAAAGATTAATTTTTCCAAATCATCCCTACTTTCCTTAAATCTCATTGACCCCATTATCAATATTTTAAGCCATTATATCCAACTTAAAAACAATACTTTTCCAATAAAACACCTCAACCTTCCTCTTTTCCAAACAAACCTCTCAACCTTAGTTTCACATCCCTTTACTAAGAAAATGCATACTAGGTTGACTAGTTGGATGAAGCACTGCCTTAGTTTAGCTAACTGGCTCACCTTAATTAATGCATCCATCTCATCCCTATGCTCCTATTTTATTAGTATCATTAACCTTCCTTCTCAACTTCTTATTCACATATATTCCCTGAGAAATAACCTCTTGTGGAACTCCTCCATTTCACATAGAGCTCACATCTTGTGATCTGTGATAAAATCAAAAGATCTTAACAGATTGGTTGGTGGAATACTTTTACAATATCAAAATTTATGCCACACACTTCAAGCTCAAAACTATAACCATGATATGTGGAAATCATCCCCTCTTTAGGATCAATAATACTAGATAAATATTATGAGAAACCTCATGATGCTTTATTGGTAACTATATATGCTAGATAATTTAAAAAATATTAACAAGATCATCCTTCTTCTTAGACAACTCCTATTTCCTTGTCTAAGTTCTTCTCTTCACCTTCCTTGGTTTAACAACTTCTCTACCATTGTCCTAGTCATAAATGAAAATACCTCTATCAAAACCCCTCTCAATTAAGTAATCTTAACATTAACTCCCCCATAATCTTTTGTGTTCTAAAAGAAACAACCTCACAAAATATTTTTCAAATATAATCCATATATTTCCATGACATATTTAACTTTCTCTTTATTTTCAGTCTACTCATTCCTAGGATCTTATTCCATTAGCTTTGGGGATCAAGATTTGTTAATAAAATCTTCCTACATCTTCCTTTAAAATGGTGATATACCTCATTTCTTGGAAAAACAATTATATAATTTAAAACCCCTCCCGTTAGCCTTCTTATCTTATTGGGCATAAATGTCTTCTAACTAGTGTGAACCTTAAGTGTCACTACTTTGTAAGACCTTTTCCCCTTCTTTATTTTTGTTGTGAGGATGAATCAACCATTCATCTATTTTTACCAATCCTTCACTAATCATATCCACTATCACTATGAAAAACCCTATTGATTAATGAATTTAATATCACACAAATCATTCTCTATCCATACATGTTATTTCATCAAAATACCACCTCAGATTATGCCCTTTTTATCCACTTCTCCTAGAATACATGTAAATAAAAAAACAAAGTCTTTAATAATTCTTCAATGACCATTGAATTTTTAAGACCTTATTAAACTTTATGATAAACTATGTTTGATTTTTTTTTTTGTATATCATTCATCACTTTAATTTGTAGATGCCTCTACAGTCTTGGATCCATGCTTGCTTTCTTAACACATACATAAAGGCCCTAACTTTGATAACATTTTGTTTCTACATTTATCTCAGTCTTATCTTCTCCTTTAAACTATTGAACTTAATTTCTTTTTGGTTATTAGACTCTGATATGTAGATAAAACATAGATTCTATAAGAACAATAAAGTGTTGAATTTGATTTCAAAACCTGATACATAGTTTCTATTCTTATTTATCTTCTTATTGTGTTGTTATTTGGTGTACAAACTGAATCTAACATACTTACCCATTCTTTCCCTTATCTATCTTGTACCAATTACACCTAATGAAACCCATATTGGGTGTGTCTAACTATGATCATTATTTGCATTAGGATTCAAATTCAAGCACATTGACTTGTCATCTCCACGGACATGATAGTCATCTATATAATGATATGGAAGAAAATCAATGTATATAAACATGTTTGAATCATAATAGTATTTATTTCTCAGATATGAACATTGCCTTAGTTACATGACTATGATCTAAGAAATTAATGGTTGCATTGGGTTTGAGAAAGCACTAAGAACCTATTCAGTCTACAAGATACATCTCAAGAGATATGAGGGTGTAACAAAACATTTCTATACAATGAGAAATAAATCCAATTGACCATGAGACTTTTGATTGAACACTAGTTTGGACATTTGGAATGATATCAAATATTTTTTGTTGATCATAATTTTACTAAGTTATTTGAGTAAGAAACCTAGTTTCTTATATGATTTGGAATTACACTCGTTAAATCAAAATATAAATTCACATATCAAAAAGTCTTTGTTCGAAAGTGGTTGTTTTACTAATAAGTATGTCATGATGGAACTCCTTGCTTGGACAAAACCACTAGAGATTCACATTAGGACCCTAAATGTAACTTCCCATATTTTAAATAAATTAATTTTAAGGTCTTAATTGTAAATTTCAACTATTAAGTTCAAAACTTGAACATTTATGAAAGTTACACCAAATACTGAATACTTTTGTAGGGACTATGAGAGAAAATGGAACATGTTCTATAATTTGTTTTATTTTCTTTTCTTAATAATTAAATAAATCCAATACAAATAAAAGATAAATACTATTATTTTCTCTCTTTTTCTCTCTCCTCCAATATAACTTCCCCAAAAGGCACTATTTTTTTTAAAATTGGCCATTCTATTCATCCCGTGGCCTGGGCTTGATCCTGGGACCTCTCGCTAACAAACCGAGTGTCTAACCATCTTGGTGTCTTCTATTAGACAAAGGCACTAATGATGGATAAGATAAAGCCTGAGTGTATAATCTCCCCTCATCTTGAAATTTACTTCTGATGACAAACTAATAATAGGTTAATTCAATTTATCCTATCTTTTAATGAATTTAAATTAAGATAATGACACATGTGGAACTTGTAATAAAATATCTTCAAAACCCAAATCTTATTAGTCAGGAAGATTATAGCCCTCTAAATAGGTTGTTTTCCAATTTTGGTACCTTTTGAACCTTATATGTACACCTAAATAACTTAAAAAGAAATTTCTATATAGTTTTAAATCATTAATGTCATCATTTATCCTAATTTAAGTTGCATCCCACTTATTTTTGGACCTCAAGAGTTAGAGTGAACCTTGTCTGGATTGGACTCTGGGTCATAGACTCATTTGTGAGCAGGGACTCTTTCTTCTTTATCTGAGTCCCTACCACCTGGGACCCCACTAACCAACATACTCATATGTTTCGATCTCTCTCTGTGTCTCCTTCAGTCGAGCATATCCTCTCTTCACAATCCTCGAATGAAGATGATTCCATTGATATCTTTTTCAACTGAGACTCTTTTACCCAAAACCACAATTGATGAGAGTCCTTGTAGTTCTAGTAGATTGCCATCTCCTCTCACCTCCAACACCTCCCTAGCTCATTACCTATATTAACAAACCTGGGAAACCATCCCTGACACCCCTCAAACCAGAAGAGGTCATTGTTTTGCAATCCTTTACCCTTACACTCAGATAACATATTTCATCCATCTGTTGCACCAATCTCCAACATCTATAGAGCCACCTCCAACCTCCTCAGCATAATTTCCTATAAGCATACCACCCCTATCTCCTTCTCTTCCTTTCTCATTAGTAGTAGACCATGGTTTTAGCCCTAGTTGCTCTGACTTAATCTTGCCTTAGCACTCTATTTTGTGGTTGGTTCTCCTTGACTAGAAGAAGTCAATGAAAGCAATGGTCCCATCTGCCAATTTTTATTACCATCAAATTATGCATTTTATTCACACCTTGAGTTAATGAAGCACTTCTTCATCATGTGTGATGGGGAAGAAGATCCCAAAGGGTGATGCACCATTTTTTGCTTTTATCACTTTTATACCTGTAACCTAGTGACTGGACAAAAGTGTAATCACATGTATTTCTTATGCTTCAGTCTCAGGTGATGGGTAAGAAAGCCTGGGCTTTCTAGTTGTGCCGTATTGGTAACTTTAGTAGAGTCACAAGCTATGGTTATGTACATGTGGATTTACTAAATTCTCTGATTGACTAATTCTTGAAAAATTCATAATGCATCCATATTTAGAAAAACTCACATAACCACTCCTTAGAAAGGATTTTTGATGAGGAATCCATTTTTAAGTTTTCAAACCCTGATTCGGTAATGTGAGGCCATATTCCTAATAACCTTAGATTAGGGTTTATGATGACAATTAAGATGATAATTGATATGAATCATGTTAATTTTAGGAGACTTAGAATTGAACTCAATATTAGAGAAACTAAGTTAGGACCTACTTTGCTCTAGGTAAATAGATATTTCTACTATGCACAATTATTCATGGTGGATTGGATGCTATGTTTAAAGTAGAAATTATGATTTCAAGTTCAATGTTCTAAATCATGTCCATTATATTAGATTGTTAGATGTTATGTCTTATGGTCACCATGATTACTAAGATTAAAGATTATGATTAATGATTATTAAACTTAAAGTTCAAGATTTTAGAGGGAGAAATCCGACATGTTAAGGATTCAAGCTTAAGATTATGCTAATGTTCATATAATTTGATTAAGTTTTATATGCTCTCGCAATCATGGACCTCAAGGGATTAATGTGGGATTTTGTATCCAATCATGTGCTTTTATAGCCAATCATGGACTTTCATAAACAATTATGGGCTTTCCTAGGAATCATGGGCTTTCCTAGCATTATGTGCTCTTAAGTGGACAAATCATAGAGCAATGCATATTTTACTTATTCAATTTTTATGTATGTCAACAATTTATTTCAAGAATTCTTAAGTTCAAGTCAATATTTCAAGTATAATTTTTTTTCTTATGCCATAAAGTGCCAATATTGTTTACCGATGAGATTGTTTTTCCTTTTGCATGGCTGGGGATGCAGTGTCCCTAGGTATTGTAGAAAATTAGTTCAAAGGAAGAGAAAGTCAAGGATTAGGAGACCTTAAAGTGAAAGTTGATGGATTCCATCTACCTTAGATGAACCTAATATTTAGAATGCTCTCTTGTATGCCTTAGTTATTCTATGTTAGAATCTAGATCTTAGATTTGATGAAGAAGTCAAGTTGTAGTTTTCATATCCAATGAACAGTGTATGAATCTTTTTTTATGACAATGTATGATGAATTTTTATTTACTAAAATGAGTATCTTGATGTGACATACCCCTTAAAAGTTAAATGCTTCTACTGATTTATTGTATGTATTTGAAAGTAGGGTGTTACACTAAACTTCAACAATAAACCCAAACCCACCAACTAGGTTCAGAACACCCAAATAGACACAACATGTAACACCAACATAGACACATGTGGAATGGGTTCCTATTAGATGTGTACCTATCTTACACGTGTTCCACTCTCACAAACCAATTTTCACATCTAAAATATGAAGAATTTTCTACACATATAACTAATATAGGATTTCATCAGGGACACAACCATATTTTGAATATCAAATGCTAACCCATGACCCACACCTTTATCTTAATATAATCAAAATATCATTGAGAGTATGCCATGTGGGTGCACACTAGAGGCCTTCCTACACCTAATACAATGTATATTCTAACAACAAATATATTTAATGAGTCCTTCAACTAATCTTTTTTTGGTGAACGATCATTCAACTAATCTTCTAGAAAACTTAATACATAAAGGGTGATCAACTAGTACACAACCCTACTAACTTTAGGCCTATTTCTAAGACAACAATTGGGATGAGGTCCAACACCATCTCATCCCTAATAAATACCTCCTACCTTTATAAAAGGACCTCTTATTATTTATTTATAGGAATGAGTGGTCCTAAACTTTGTACCATATAAATACACCTCTTACACCACCTCCTAGCCTAAAACCCTCCGTCAATTCCTAAAATTAGGGACATGAGGGTACCTTAGAAGGTAAGTGAAAAATTTAGTGCTCTTTTTCTTCCTTCATGGGTGGGGACAAAGGAAAGCATAATACCTAAATCCCCATGATGTCTAAGCAAGGTAAAAGAACCCATTAAGATGTACTTACTTCATTCCTCATTCTGATCCCAAATGATGTGATGATATGATCATCTACAATTGATAATTCACCATTAAATCACTATTTCTAACCCTATTTCAAGTTTGTATCATGCTAATGCACATATCATATCGTTGATTTTCCACGTTTACACATGTCTTGTAAATTCAAATGTTCACTTCTTGTACAAGTAGGAAATACCTATTTCTCAGGTGTGTGAGGTTTCCTACTACCTTCTCCAAGTGTAAACTGGTGCAACACTCAGTTCTCAAGATTTGGGTCATCCTTAATATGTGGTTCTATCAAATTTCTTAAATGATTTTTTTGTGTTTCCTCACATAACATGGTGGAAACTCATTTTTTTGGATATTATACCTTGTCATTCATAGATCCCCGATGAGATCTACCCCATGTTTTCATACAAACAAACTTAGAATGGCTACCCTACTGGGGAGCATAAATGAATTTGGAGATCACCCCAAGGAGTCCAATGATTGACTTTTCCATAATATACCAAGGTAGGACATGTATCTAATGTGTGCCTAGGTTTTCTTAGTTACATGCATCACAACATGCATGCTTAACCAATACCATGAGATCCTATACGTCTTTACCATTGATAATCATGTAAGGGGATTTCTCCTCCCAATTTGACTAGGAAAGTTTGGGTGGACTTATATCACATGCCCACCCAATGAATCCAATTGTATCATAATAACTGGTGCCCATGGACCCTGATTCCATCCACATTAATATGATCTTTAGTTTTAAGCGCAACCTAAATTTTTGACCACATTCTTGCATGCACCTATTCATGTGATTGTTTCAGATGTCATGTTCTGCTACAATGAGTATGGAGCCCTACTGAATCATGCCCATGCCTACACTAAGTGATCAATTGCATTAAGATGAGGAATATTATGATCCCCTTTGACATATAGATATGTGTAAAGTGGGCATTGCTCCCTCACATGCTTACATCTGTATGCTAAGTGGTCCATGTGGCTTATCTCATGGTACTATGACCCTTGGAAATTTTATTTATGATAGGTTTCCTCTCTAATGTGAACATGTTCCTCTTTCACTCTCATTTATCAACGAGTCTATAAAAACCCAACTAGTAAGTATATTAATCGGAAATCATGTGGGCGCCCTTCATAGACACAACCACATTAATCCTAACTCATCACAATTTTTGTTTTATCATTATATTTTTATTTGTCATTTGTTAATAGAGATACCATATGACACACATTGGGGTTAATATTCCATTTATTGAACATGTAACGATGAGTGAAAATCTCAATGAATTCAATTGCTTGCAATATTTTCCTAATATTTAGTAATTTGTGTATCTATTTAACTAAAAATGTTATTTAATTTATTCCTTGTGTCTATTTTTATGGGAAACATATATCATTTCAATGAAAATGAAACAAATATTGGACAACTCGTAATAATGTTGGTGAAATACTCTTGAAAGTAGTTAGTAGACCTATCTAATATAGCTAACTTAGTTGCTTTATGAGTAGATTTATTTGCATCCCTATAGATTCAAGAAAAGGAAAAACTATTTCATTGACTATCTTACTCCAAGATGTGCTTCCCAAAAAATCCCAGATGATCTTACTTTTTATTAGGTTCTTTTATCACTAAAATAAACAAAACAGAGTCTAATTATAGGCGAATTCTCTATACAATCATTATTTAATCTTCTTCATATCGACCCTAGATTTTTTAGACTTAGATACCCCAAGCTTAAGTTGTCTTGTATAAATTAACTAATCACTACAATAGACATACCTTTTTGGTCATTAAGTACTTCTTGAAATCCTACAATCCCTTCCCCTTTCATATCTTCATCACGATTCAGTTTTAAAATACCCCTCTCAGGGACTATCGCCATTTTTCTCCCTACACTTCCCAATAAATTGTACACTACTCCATGTCTTCTTAAATTTGTGACGTCACATAATGAAGTTCTTAAGGTCTGGGTTGTATTGTGTATACTATGAGTTTTATCACCAGACATGTAGTTATTGTGATGTCTCTATATACCTCATTACATCCTTGCAATGTCATCCATCTTTGTCAATGACATGGTTGATGTTATATTTTGTGATGACTCCATGATCTGCGATATATGTAGTCGAGAAATGTTGAAATTCACATTGGATTTTCTCCAATACTCGTTAATTAGAACTTTTGCATTAGAACTCCATGTGCACAATGAATTAATAAATACTTCTCCAAACTAGGGAGTTCCCGTCCTCACCACATTGTGATCCTTTTTCCCAAGATTCATCTACATAATCTCCATAAGAAATGGGAGAGTCTGGCAGGACATTGAGAATTCCATAAGAACATCATAATCCCCTCATTTACATGTTTTCTTGATTTGAGAAATTTTATGTCTGGGGAGAAATTTGTGCTTCCAAGAAAGCCTAGCCACTATGATGTTTGGGTAGAGAAATTTACTATGCATGATGTCCAATTGATATTATGTACTTTGGTAGTCACTAACTTATGGACGAGCCTTTTCACCACCTATTCTGTGAGAAATTCCACAATCCTCACCAAAATGCAATCACTTGTAAGTGGTGAATAACTTCACAAACCCTCTATTGAATATCATGATTTTTATAGTGACAACTTCTAAAGGTTTTTGAACTATTGCATATTCTAACAATCAGTCTAAATGTTTATGTCATGTCCATTGCAAATGTGCCACGATAGGCCTTCCAAGAGAATAGGTTTGAGACCCCAAAGACTTTTCCACACAAGACGGGGTTGCAACCCCTACACACCTCGAGAAGGGAAGTGAAGTACCTAGATCTTAGAACCATGTATGATACTATGTACATACACATAATTAGTCTCCATAATTGTTTTCTTGACAAGGCTTTGATTATAGGCATGGTCATAAAACCCCATGGCTTTGTTTTTTGTTTTTTTTGGATTGATAGACTTAAACCCATCACTTCTATAAGATTTTTCTTTTTGAACCCTTTTCTCCCTAATAGAAACTGATGCATCATTTTTGATATAAATTCAAACTCCCATTGAGAGTTAGATAATAATCCCAAAAATAAGTGGTAGTATCTTAGATAATTTCTTTGATTAAAATTCTATTGTCTAGTTTTGACAGTTATTACCCCATCCACCTTATATATTTTTTCTAGATTCTCTCTTTAGTGTAATTTAACAATTTCTTTTGGATCTACCCATAGATGTTGGAAGACCCAACTATTTGACATCTCTGTCCTTCTTCTTAAATTGAAATAGGTTCCTCAACTCCTCCATTATTTGATGCTGATTTCCTTGCTAAAAAGTGATCTATACATTGGACAGACTAATTTATAACCCTATCATTCTCCACACTGTCTAATAATATTTGCTAATTTCAAGCATTCATCACATGTTGTCCTTGAAAAAAGAGTGATGCCACTTGTAAATAAAAAGTGATACATACTTGGTACATTACTATTAACTTGAATACCACATATAAGATTCTTTTTCAAATACCAAATGCATGCAAAGTGGAAAACGATTCAACACATGAAATAAAAATAAAAGGTGAAACTTGATCTAGTGGGCCTCATGTTGTTCTAATATTTGTGGACCTATCTCCATTTACTAAACCTTTTGGGAAATGAGGTCCTTGCCTCGATTAGCTTGCCATGAGTTGTACCCTAGGGCCACTTGGTTTTTATGTCGACCCATTTTGACTTGTTGTGTTTCCAATCGACAACTCTTCTAATTATGACTAACAAAAGATACATAGTCTTGAACTCTTTCCCACCACTTCTCACCAAAATCCATATTCATTTGTATGAAATTGGGAATTTTCCAGCCAACTATATCATATGCTATGGACATGTCACATTTGAGAGATATACTCCCCTTTTTCTCCTTGGAAAATTCAGAAATAATAACCACAAGGTTATAGTTTCCTTCCCTCTAGGTCGTTGTATCCTTTCCACCATCCTTTTGTTGTAACTAGCTACATTTCTACCAATGACGGGTCAAAAATTTTGATAGAATATTTGTTTCATGCTATAATCTCTTGGTGATTTTTAGGATGCATATGATTAATGACTCTCCATATTTTATTCTAATCAATCTTATCCTATAGGGAATTTTTCATCTTAGCAGTAATCTTTAATGAAACCCTTTCAATGGCCTCCCAAAATCTATCTAGGTTACTAGTAATGAACAAACATTGATAGAATTTGGGGAGGATTTGCTGAATATACTTGTCATTTTGTCTTCTAGATCCCCATACCGCCCTAAAACCCTCTATCTTATATCTCTATATACCACCTGACTCTACACAGTGAAAGTATGTGTTTTACCCATTACCTTACCTCATATAAAGTACCCTTTCTTTTCACACCAATAGATACCATCATGCCTATTCTAGCATTGAAGTGAAACTTCTTTCTCTTCACATCTCTTAAAATTTACAATTTCTACATATTTCTCCTATTTCTCACCCAATTGTCTGTCAAGTTCTTTTTTTCATGTTCCAAAACTATGTTCTAGCCCATACATCAAATTTCTCATAGCAATATTAATATTTTCCACAATGCTTCCTAGATCCAAAATGTCCCATGCTTCTTTGATGATATCTCCCCATCGACCTTTTTTAGTTCACACATGCTTATTAATTAAGAATTTTTTAGATGTCTCCTATCTTCTATATTCAAAAGTAGGGCATTGTTTGATTGGTAAACTGGTAAGCGACACTTCTACAATAACTAAAAAGATGCCTCCATTCATTAATGACCAAAGACCAATATAGTCTTTCTCATATGTATGGGAGAAGTTAAAATGCTAGTGCAGGTAGACTACCACTCCTATTAAAATGTGTTTTTTTTGCTTAATAGTTTCAATACATGTTAAAAAATTCTTCTCAATAGTTACATTACATGATGTTACTATTATTAACGTAACAAATATGTAATGACATCTCATTTAATTAATTTTTACTATACATTTAGTAGTTTTTTGTATTCAATACAGTTGTTACTTTTTATCATTAATAGTTATTTTTTAAGTATAATAATTACCTTTTCTAACACAGTACTAGTTCAACTAAAATACCCATGAAATTATTGAAGAATTCCCATATATTTGTGTGCGCCCACAACTTTTAATTCATGATAGTAATGAAATTCTTATACTAAAGGTTTTTACTTAAGACTACTAGAATTATGAAATCCATGTTTAACCACTTACTAACACACACACACACACACACACACACACATATATATATATATATATATATATATATATAAATGTAAATACAAACACTAATATGACATATTCAAATACAATAGACAAACTAGATTGAATCATTGTTATATGTTTGTCTCAAATGTAATATACTTTCATGCTTAACTAATATACAATATAAATTTCATATCTTATGTTAACTGATATAAAGACAACAATACAATTATGTATATAACACCATATTGTGTATAAAGGTTATGAATTAATTATCTAACCAAAGTAATTACCTATCATATATTGAAGGTTCTAATCTCATCAACTATTGGATATATAAATATAAATAGTATGCGTCCATAGTAAATCACATAGTTACACTCTATTAGTACTAATAAATTTACATACACAAAACACACACACAAATATAATACTATTATTTACAAGGACTTGGATAAATCTTATGCATATATGAATCATATCTTCCAATATTAACATCTAGATTTTCAGAACTTATTATTAGAACTATAGAAGATGAACAAATGACTTATAGTTTGATGGTTTCCTATTAATTTTTGATGGATTCCTCATCCTTTAAATGTTGGAGGTCATAATATGATCTAAACATGCCAGCAAGATTTCTAGATCAATCCAAGATGTGATATGAATGACAAGGAGGCTCGTAGAGATCTGCCCACCTTCATATTTTATTTTTGTAGGTTACCAAAATCTTAGAGTTGGAATCCAACTAGAAACTCCATGATTGGTTGAAATAAGAGGGAATTCTTTTACATTGGATCTCTTGGATCTTAGAGAAGGAGAATCAAGCAGTATTGATCTAAAGACACTTAATTATGGGTAAAAACAACCACTATCAATGTCTTGTGGGATCACCGAGCTTCACGAAGTAACATTTAACATAATTGTCAATAATTTAGAAAGAGGTTCATCTTCTTAAAATTTAAAGGAAAATAATGGAATTGGGATAGTCTATACCGAATTTTGATGGTGATGACTCATTTGATAGAGATATCAAAGATGATGATGAAACTAGAGGTGCATGTAGAGGTATTAGTTTTAGGGAAGTTGGACAATGTATGAAAAATAATTTTAGACCTAGACTTGCTTCACTAGTGTAGGTATAGTGTTTTTGAGTTGTATTAAGATATCATTTGGATGAGTTTTGGATTTTTATTAAGGTTCAAAGATGGTACTTTTCATCCCGCATTGGGGAATTAGGTGGATTGACTCCGAAATTAACAATATGTTGATTGATGTTGTAGGTTTAGGGTTTATATTGGATGAGAGGGATCCTGTTTAGAGTGTTAGTGGGTGAAGATGGAGTCAGGGCCATGGTAATGGATGATTCGAATGACTTCTATGAGGTTTGGCAATGAATAATGGATCTTGAAGTGGATGTACACAGTTTTATAGTTTTTTATGAGTTTTAGTTAGGGTATAAAACCTTTTGTGGAGGTACAACTAGGATTTAGCATGGTTCTAGAAGTTGTCATTGGGTTTGGGTTGGAGAAAGAAAAACTATTGAGAATGACTTTTATTTTTGGATCAGTTTCACATAGGGAAGGAGAGATAAATTCATCAAAATTCTTTATAATTGTTGGCCTCTGACATGACTAGAGAGGAGGCATGTCTTTAATCATAATACGACTCATGAAAACCTCATATAAAATTGGAGAAAAGTCATAATTTTGAATTGTTTCACATTCTTATTATTATAAAATTGTGAAACCAAATACTCTAATAATTTGACAACGAGTATAGTTTATATTATACTCATTTATAAATATACTTGACCTCTAGTTATGGTTCTAATATGTCTAGTTTAATTATACTAATAACACATTCATAATTTTGTACCTTTACATATAATTAATTATTGATTTATTCCAAAGACATGAATATGTAAGGTTTAGTTAGTATATGTAAATATAAATATTTTCAATTGCACTAAATGATACCAATGTGGTTGATGAAGTTAGATTAAGGGGCTAGATTGCATTATTTATCAAATACTACAAAAAAACTACACATCTTTTTCTATAGAGTGAACTAGTAAAGGACATCTACAACAGATATCAGAGTTCGACCTTATTCCACGAGTCCATTCTCTCAGGGTTTTCCAATTCCTTTAACTTCTTCCAAAGAACCGAGGGCTGATTTACTCGGATATGATGGACACTCCTGTAGTTCAGATTTTTTTGGAGAGTTCCTAGTGTCTTATAGGTTTTCCTTTTCTTGTGTTACCTCCAAATGGGTGCATATAGTTTGTTTCTTTTTGAGTGGTGATGATGATGAATCCTTTGTTGATTTACCTACATGAGGAAGGAGAGATGAATAGAATTTTTTTTGGATTAACCAACAAAAAAAATGTAACCAAACTACATTTTCCTCCTATTATGTCCAAAATATCTACAATTCCTAATCAGTGACCCCTCTAACATATGGTACACGATATTCAATAGAAAATACTATAAAAAGGTCCCTTATTGGAACCCCTATCCCTTGATATATGTAATCCTTAATTTCAAAAAATAAATCTGAACATATCCAAACACGTAGTTTCATATCCATAATCCAATTAATAATTATTGTCCTCTATTTTTTTGATATGATCCCGAGTTACTTATCTACATCCTTGATTCACACAAAACCTCCTAAATACACTACTTCCACACACATGTGTATCTAGAGCTACAAGATTTCTTCACAATTCAAGAGTTAACTCACTAAAAAGACTTATAAATCAACACATTCCAATCTATATGATCAACCTTTAACATCAATTATATCCTTTATGCAAACCCTAAATTCTCTTGGTTATGGGGTAATGACTTCTCTATAGCTAAATCCTACAAGATCCTCTCATTCATAGGCTCTTGTACACTCTTCACAAATTATTTTTAAAAATCAAATCTAAAACCTAACATGACCTTATTCATATGGTGCCTATGTGGTAGCAAACTCTTTATGGTTTGAATTTACATAAAAAAAATTTCACACACCCTTTGATCTATTTTGGAATAATAAGAAATTTCTATACCACATTCTATTCTATTGCAAGTTTTTCCTTTTGATTCACGTTGCTTTCAACACCAAAACCCATATCTTGATGATCATTATTCACAAAAAGACCTTCTCTCTTATATTCTTAATATAGAAAATTGTGCAAAAAACAAAAATGGTGCAACCTCTTGTGAATATCCCTTGAGCAAAGAAAAGGTATTTTTACTCTTGTGTTATTTTCCCGACTATGCTCAATCTTATTAATGCTAACATGAATTATCCTTTAGTTTCTTCATATATATTCTTTACATGTTCTTCATCTAGGAGATCCTTAACACACTTCTTGGCCCCAAATTGTCCCATCCAAATGCATCATGTACATGATAGCTCTCTATTTCACTTGAGCACTATTCAGAACCATCATAACTCCAATATTCTATACAACATACCCCTATATATGATGGATAGATTGAGCCCTAGATTTATTATCACTCTAGTCTCTTGTTCCATTTTGATGATTGTATCAAGGAGTAATCCCTCCAGAGAACTTTAGTGATTCTTGCTTTTAGTTATGTAATGGGGGGTCCCCTCCAGTAACATCCCAAGTCCTGAGACCTCGAATAAAATGATCTTAAAGAATGATTAGACTACCCATATCAGCAAGGTGTGCCTCCTTTTTAGGGAGCTCATCACTAAGGACTCTGTGGTTAAGCATTCTCAACCCTAAATAGTACTAGGATGGGTGATCTATTGAGAAGTTGATCTCAAGTTGTGCATGAGTGAGCATTTAATACATGACCAAGGCTAGTGGTGGTCTGTGGGGCCATTCATCATTCTTGAAACTCTATTAGAACCTTGGGTAGTGGACTTAGGTATTACAAATAGAATTAGAGCCAAACCCCTCTAGTAGGTGGGGCCAATGTGGTATGTGGCATGCTAATCTTGAGTCGTGCGGTCCAGGCATGTTGGAAAGGGCCATCCATGGTGATGTAGCCTCCCTTACGTTGGTATATGTGATCAGAAGCTGGGTGGACATGGGTCATTCTGCATCTACACTGAAATGGGGAATGATTATGAGGCCTTATAGTTGAGCTTTAATAAGACATCAAGAGTATAAGTGGGGAGATTGTAACATCATGAGTCCTGAGGCTCGGGATAAAATGATCTAAAAGGAATGACTAGACTACCCATATAACCAAGGTGCTCCTCCTTTTAAGTGTGATCAGCCTAGAGTACTACCAGGAAGGGTGACCTTTCAGTAAGTTGATCTCAAGTTCCTATGAGTGAGGACAAAGTAAGCAACTATGGCTAGTGGTGGTATGTGGGTCCAATCATTATTTATAAAACTCTACCAGAGATATGGGAGGTGGGACCAACTGTTACACCTCCCCTTTAAAACACCCTCAGCTCAGCCTAATTACTAAATTTCTTTCCCCTAGAAGCTAACCATTGGTAATTATTTCTCTACCTACCTATCATTGTACCAATATTCCCATCTAAGGGTAACTCCACATCCATGTGACGTACTCTCTCTTTATTACATTATAGCTTTAATTGATTGTTCAAAGCATGTAATTTTAGAAATTATAGTATGGTCCCATTGTCACAATATTACTAAAAGTTCTCAACTTTATAGTATAAATGTTTCTAAGAAGAATTAGAATCTAGACCAACTAATTTTTCCATGAGGATTCGTGAGAGAGATATTTAGTCACCATTAGAACCAATGCTAATTCTATTAGCGTTATAATTGTACTTCTCATGAATATGATGCGTGGACAAATAATAGTACGGTGGACATATTACTGACATATGAGTAGTATGGTTTCTATAAGGGATCATATTTTTGTGATGAAATATTTTTTAGTGGAGGGAGAGTTGTAAATAAAAAATTAGATCCCACAATACAGTTTTCCAAACTTCAAACCTTCTAAAAGTTGGTCCTTCATTGCAACTCTCATTTATTAATTCATCATGTTCTTTAGTACTATTTACTCTCCATTTGGATTGTGTACCACAAAATAAGTTCAGATAAGGGGAAAAGACTTCCAAAACTTATGCCAGTATAGAAAAGGTCAAGTTGATAGCTGTAGAAAGGGGGGTTTGCTTTATCAAAACTTATACAAGTCCTTATGTACTTACTTCTATAGAAAGCCACTTGCCATTAGTTTTCCATGAGAAACTCCCATGCGACTTTCATATTAAAAGTAGTGTTAGTCACCTATAGAGAAAGAAACCCAAGGCCACCATGCTTGCTATATTAAGAAATCTTCGAGCATGCCACCCAAGTCTTCCTAGAGGAGCCATCACATGCACCCCTAAGGAAATAGTCGACCATACCCTCCATAACTTTAATGGTTTTAGAGGGGATACCCAAAGAAGCCAAGGTGTACATTGAAATGGCCTCCAACATATGTATGTGATCCTCTCAAAAAAAGATAAACATTTTCTCTTCCACATTGCTATCCTCCTATTAGTTTTCTCAATAACCGCATCAAAGCATGTAGGAAACAAGTTGGTATGCAACATAGGGATCCACAAATATAAAAAAAATTCATCGAGTTGCTGAAAAACCAACTTATTTTGAATCTTGGGTATAGCATCAAGATTATACAAATGGACTAAGAACACTAATTTCACTTTCTTGATTCTTTGGACTGAAGCACTTTCATACTTAGGTAAGGAGGAACCAAAGAAATGCAAAGCATTATCATCACAAGTAGAGAAGAAAATCATGTCATCAACGCAGATGAGGATGGGAGGCGAAAATGATCTCCCAAAAAAGGTAAAACTTGGGTAGCTATTGTTGCATCCAACTTATAAAAACATGATTAACTTAAGCGGAAGCGGTTGTTAACATCAGAATTACTGAAAATCACTAAAAATTAAAACTTTTTACAAAGAGATCCATAAACTGAAAAACTCTTTCATAAAGAACCAAAGTATTACAATTACATTTTGGTTTACTAGTACATCTCTTGTACCATTTCTTCTCGAATGATATAAGCAAAAACTGCCCTGTTAGACTATACATAGGAAGTACAAAAGTCTCGAGGCATCAAGCCAAACTATCAGATCAATATTAAACTAACTATTGACTCCTAGGTCCTGAGAGTACAGAGATGACACATAGGACTCTCTATATACATGGCATGACAATCAGTGTCTCCACCTGAGAATTCACTGATGTCCTTGGTTCTTCTGCTGCTGCAGCTCTTCCCTTACTGTAGGGTTTCTGCCTCTTCTGCGTCTACCTAAAAAGTTGAATCCCACGGGGGTGAGATAATTGAAAAATTGTCCCAGCGAGAGATATAAATCTCCGCCAGAAACATTATTATTGCATATAATGGTATATAACTGAGCAGAAGATTCATAAATGATTAACAACAGGTAATTCAATATATAACATATTAGGACAGTATTATCTATTCAAAGCATTTCACTTTTAACTTGATAAAGCAACATGTTACTTATCCAATAAGGAATTTAAGAGCATAAATAACATTTGTCCATTAAGCATACTAGACAAGTAACAACCAATGATTCTCGTATTTCAACCTTAAGCAAATATGCTACACGACTGATTACATTTTACAATCATACTTAATGCCCTGAGGAGATGAGGTATACCGCTCATACTCCAACCGACCATTGCGAAATTGAAATCGGTACCATACATAGGTCAATAGAAGAGCCAAATTTCCATGACCTCATCTTCCTCAGTCAGTGTGAGGACCAAGTGCAGGACATCTTGTGTCTCTGCTAAATAGCTTTCCAGGGTATACTGGAAACTTCACTATTAGAGTTATAGTGGCATGTTGTACTCTCTTCGCAATCGAGAGATATTATGTTTATCTCACATCAATCCGACATTAATATCATCGGGAGATTAATGGTACATCCATCCCGACATTCAGGAGATTAGTAATACATCCATCCTGTCACATATAATGAAGGATTGATAGATTTAATATTTATCTCACATCAATTCCTCCATTAGGGTGTAAGGATATTCACGCCCATAACCCCCACATACTCAAAAGTATGCCCTCCAGGAGTTCCCTTAGGAAAACCTATTTCACCATCACCAAACTACTGACGATGATGGATCTATGGTCAGGGCTCTACATGATACTATTTCACTTAATTAGTTAAGTACATTACAGTATTCTTTTAGCATCAAACATGTTTACACACATAGAACATTATAACAATTGTTATAACGATTGAATACAGTTTCTATCAAGTTCTTTTCAAAGCTTTGCTACATATTGGGATCTCAATCCCTTATCTCATCAGGGTAATCTCATCCCTTATCATCTCATCATCATGATTATGATACATGGGTATTCAAACTCTCAAATAATTAAAACACTTGTTACCAATCTATCAGGTAACTTAATGCATTCAGGTTAACTGATCATGGTAAACATAATAAATTGCAGTGCATGTATTTCACATGGCTCTTAAAGCCCAATAATGTCTCTTGTTACCTCTCACTAGGCAACACAATATATTATGGCTCAAATAGCCCATAAAGCAATTTCATTAGTAGAAAATCATAGCTCATACCTGACTATGTCCACCATCTCATGTATCCTGCATAATTAGTGCACATGATAACAATTATGTCAATTACAAATCAACACTTTACATTATCTGAATAACATCACTATTTCTTCATTTGTGTTAAGATTTCCCAATTTATGTCAAATAGGAATACTTAATATCATTACCCAGATTTGGGTTATGATTATCATCATATTGCCCAAAGTTTAGGGTCTCAAACATTATAACCCAAAATTAGGGTTCCACACAACTTTATCCTATATCAGTATAGGATTTCACTTCAAAGAGTTACATACCAGTACATAGTATCACCGAGTCAGGTTTTACATCTTATTATTGCATTAGGATTTCATTTTGACTTTAACCTTATCTAGATTTTCACATGACATCACCCTTGCTTTAGGGTTTCGTATAGTTTCACCCTTGATTAGGGTTTCTCATGTCATCATCCTCAATTAGGGTTTATTATTCACATTCAATCAAGGTTTATTACTAAAATACCCTGAATTAAGGTTTCACTTATCATTGCCCTCAACTAGGGTTATTATCACCATGGATTAGGGTTTCACTTCTCATTGCCCTCAACTAGGGTTACTATCACCATGGATTAGGGTTTCACTTCTCATTGCCCTCAACTAGGATTAGGGCACATTAACCCTCTTAATTAGGGCTCATGGTCTCTTAATCAAGGATCGTACCCTAATTACACATTCATTTATGTTGAGAGTGTTGAGAATTAATCATTACATGATAATCATTCATGTAAGAAGTTCTCTCTCTCTTATCCTTATAGAATGATATTTACATCGGACTTGATTGGATTAGGTCAACTTCAACTTGATTGGAGAGCTGACACATGTATGGTGTCATTACTTCCATCATCATCAAAGATTAATCATTCATAGGGTACTAATCACCCTATCCTGTTATGGGTACAATTACCTTAATCATCCTTGAATTACATCATATAATAATCAATAACACAATTAACCTTTAATCACCTTAAGTATCCATACAGTTTGGGTTAATTGTTTCTCAAACAGTCTTGGTCACTGAGACCCCAAACGATCTTGACCAATTAGACCTCAAACGGTCTTGCTTGAGATACCTCCAAACGATCTAAGACCGTTTAGACCTTCAAACGGTCTAGGTCTTGCAGTTTGAAACCATTTTGTAAAGTAGTGCTTGAAACCGTTTGCCAAAGTAAAAGTTTTGAATCCGTTTGACAAAATAAAAGTTTGAAACTATTTGCGTCTCAACCGGTTTGGGATCATTTGGTCCCAAATGGTCTTGAGATCGTTTGGTCCAAACCTCCTCAAAACCGATTGGACCAAAGATGGTCTCAACCACTCAAATTGATTTAGGGTTTCTAAGGTTAGTCCCCTCATCAATTGAATTCATACAATTACTCATCAATTTAACCTAAACACCATGCTTCAAGTGAGGTTAATAATTCGTCCCTCAATTGATTTAACTATCAATTAATCATCAATTAGGGTTTTGAATCCAATTGGGTTAGGGTTTGAAATCGATGAACCTTCAATGTTAGTCATTGTGAAACTAATTTCTTTGAAATCATTGGACCACCAATCAAATTGGGTATAACCTGACCTCAAACGGTCTTGAGGTCATTTGGGTAACCTCCAAATGGTCTTGAGACCGTTTTCCCCAATTATCATCAAAATTAGTGAAGCTCAATTAGGGTTTGGATCATTAGAATGATCCACAAACTAGTTATTGCTTGCATTATCATTTGACATCTTTGGGTCTTCAACTACTTCACCATACTCAACCCTAGACCTCCAAACGGTATTGGTTGACCTCCAAACGGTCTTGAGACTGTTTGGGTGATCTCCAAATGGTCTTGAGACCGTTTGAGTTAATCAACCCAAAGAATTAAATTAAACAATTGCAAAATCAGCACTTAACCCGATTAGGGTTTCAAATTAGATGATTGTCCACATATTAATTCAATTAATTGGAGTCATTAGATCCTCATTCAACAAGTACTAGGTTTCTGACCTCAAACGGTCAACCCAACCAAATGGTCAACCATCTTAAATAGTTTGGGGGTTCAAGGCTCTAAACGGTTTGCAAACCGTTTAGTGTCCAAACGGTTTGGTGAAACCGTTTGGATCAAAACTTCAAAATCATTTGCAAGGGAAAGTTGTTGGATTGCATTCCCAAGATGATGTTATCATCATTTACCTTCATTCTTTCAAAGATCACTTCCGTTTTCATGGTATTTACATCAATGGATAAAAGGAATTGCAAAATAGAACAAAACGTTCAACAAAGCATGGAGATTTCAAAGCAATAACAATATTTAAGGGTTTGAGTTATATAATCCACCTCCAATTGAGCTTCAAAGCTTGGTGATTCACGTCAACAATGGTGGAGAAATATTTTGCAACTTCCCAAGGTCCGTTCTCAAGCTTTTTGGATGAAAGGATTGGCTAGGATTGAAGAGGGAGTGAAATAGAGAAGAAATTATGCATTGTTTTATGATTTTCACCATGAAATCGAGGTGAAAGAAGATAAAGAAGCTTACCAACATGTTGGGGGTCGTCCTACATCTGCTCCTAGATCCCTTGGTCGGTTTGCAAGTAAAGAGAAGAAGTGGGTTCGGAAAAAGCCTCTCAAATGAGTTGGAATGGGTGTTTTTATAAGAAATTCAATGAGAGAGGAAATGTCTTATAAAATTCTTTTAATTCCAAAATTAGTGCCGCATCTTCCCCTCAATTCCTTGGCCACGAAGCCACCTTAATTTACTTGCAAAACCTCTTCATTATCCAAGAATTAAAAGAAAAGGAATTAAGCACCTTAAACATATTATACTAATATCCCCTTTTAGTGGATATTACTTTTTCCTTTAATAATGGGGTGAGTTATCTATTCCCTTTGATATTTTCGTTGTCTTCACAAGGCAAAAAGAACGTCCAACCTTTTGCAAATTCATCCCTCAACTTTTGTTTGAAGGGCTCTTCAATTAATATATTTCTTTTTGCATTAAATTAAAGTAAAGTTCCTTTTATACTTAAATCTTGATTATTTTAATATCAAGATTCTCTCTCCTCCAAGATAATTCAAATGAGGCACCCCTCTAATTTTCTTTTCTCTTATTGATGCCAAGAAACATGGGGGACCATCTAGAAGTGGTATTTTGCATGTTGAACCCTAGGTTTTGGGTAAATTGCACATCACCAAAACTAGGTTTTAATACACAAGGATTACTCAACAAGCTTTATCTTGGTGCTTAAGCTTGTGGAAACCATACCACTACATCATTATCATTCTCATGATGCTTCAACATATGAGGAACATTATATCATGCACAATTTGCAAGTTAACCCCTCAACTTGGGTAATTTGCACTTTATTCCAAAATAAACAAAACAATGTTTCAACATTATTCAAAAAGGACTAAAACTGAAATATAAGTTTCTCTTGATCCTCAATTACTTTTTAGGAATTAAGAGAAAGAATCTAATAAACTTTATTAGGAAAAACACCTAGGGTTAGAACATAACCCAGGTCAGGGATGTTACAACTATCATCCATATTTGTTTTTTAAAAAAAAGACACATAGATTCTTCAAAGAGAATAAACAAATAGGGAGATTGATGGCTGCCTTGTTTTAGCACCCTATTCATAAGAAGAACCCTGATGTAATAACATTGCATATCATCGACATCTAAAGATTCTTCAAAGAGGTAGTTAGGTTATGTATGCCCCACCCACCTCTGGTTAGGGAAACAAAGGGTGTCCCAAGAGTGGGTGAATTTTTATATTGTTCCACAAGAAGGTTCTAGGAATTACACACACACACACACACACACACACACACACACACACACACACATATATATATATATATATATATATATATATATATATATACAATTGTTTTTAAAAAAAAAGTGACTGGAAGGGTGTGCGGGTAGCTACCCGCACGGGTATTAAAGATGAGCCCTATATATATGCATACATACATATACATATATATACATATATACATATATATACATATATACATATATATATATATATATATATATCATGAATGCTTAAAACTTTGAGTCTAGTATATTTACAAGAATTTGATCAGCCAAAAATTTATTAAAAAATTGTATTTATTGTCATATAGGTCATGATAAATTTCTAAGTGTTACCTCAATAATATTTATCTATAAGTTTTCTATTTATGATTATTCACCAATGGATTTTCTTTAGGTGACATTTGATTTTAGAGATACCTATATCTTATGATATTACTTTGTTACCTATCTATGAGGAGATACTATTTATCTTTCAAATTGTAAAATTTCCAATCGAAATCTATAAATTGTACCTATGTTAAAGTAATAGTGAGGAAATATTCTCTCCATAATTAGGCATGATCATTGGTATCTATATTTTAACACTTAAGATCTTGATAATATTTTTCATTACGACCACTTATTGTATGGAGTAAGTTATTCGTCATGTTATATCTGAATATATTACAATTTCTCTTCTCTCTATGGGAGGGGATCAATTAATTTTTTTCCAAGAGGGGATCATATTATACAATTGATAAATAATATTTATTATAATGTAACTACATTGAAGGCCAAAACTATAAGATTTTATCTACTCTTATCTTTTACACATTCTATTCTAGTTGGTGACTTCATTCAAGTAGTAAAAATAACTTTTTCTAGGTCGATATCTAAAGTGAGGAACCCCAAAACTGCCTAAACTGATCGAGAGTGATTATGCTGGATTAGCGGACCAACTACCAAAAACATTACTATGGAACTCAGAGTCATCAAAGTGGAGACTACAATGCTGGAATAGAGAAGCATTCGTTGCTTCATTTTTATATTAAGGTTTAGTGTTTAGATTATAAAATTTAGGATTTAGGATTGCTATTTGGGTACAATCAAATAGAGGAATAACTTGATTAACTTATAAATAAATAGTTTTTTTACTATGATTCAAGCCATTTTTGAAATTTCTTCTTACATCTTCTTGCTTCCATCCATCAAAATAAATGAAAAATGAAAATAATGCCAAATCTTAAGTTTAGAATGGTATACCCCCTTTCACTCCAATAGGTTCTTCCACAATCCTCTCTATGTAATAGGGGAATACCACCAAAATAAGATTGAAAAGGTGCTAATGTGTACAACAAGGAAAGCTTGTCTATTATTATGAAGGCAAAAAAAACCAATATCTAAGTAAATGAGGAGAGATTTGCATTTTCCCTTCATAACCACATTCACTCCTTTTTCCACCTAGGGGCGAGACATATGACCCATTTGACATACAATTAGTAAAACATATATTTGGATCACACACATGATCTCTATTACATGGGATTATTCAAATATTCATGAATATCTTATTTATATATGATATTGGTTATTTGTGGTGAGCGAGTGGTGTTGAGAAGCAAATTCAAGAACATCCACACATCTAGTTGTGTTAAATTATATTATGAGGTTGGTTAGATCAATCATATTGGAGGTAGGGAATTAAGAATGATGTGAAGTGAGACACATGTATTGGTTGAAATTATTTAGTTTGGAAGCAAATTTTCATTTTGTGTTACTCAAGGATGAGCAATGTTCAAGTTTGGATTTCTCAAGTTTGGTTTTGTTTGATGAATATATATTCATCTTATTTTTAGATGAATTTCATAATTAGTTAGATTTATTATGTGTTGCCCTTTTCTCCCTCAAATTAGTTTTTTAACTAAATATAATATATACTAGTTTGAATAAAAAATTAAACGGACTTGATGTCCATCCTCAACTTCAATGGCTATTTACTTTTCATATTGATCCTTCAATGAATGGGCATGCATCAAAGCCTTTCCATAACAAGGTTACCTTTTAGGTACCTTTTTGCAAAAGTGTCTACTAATATATTAGGGATCCTACTCCTAAACATGGGATTTTGTGATCTTATTAGAGTATTTGTTGCAGATCCAGTTAGGGTTTTATACACAACTAGACACTGCATTTTTTCCAATAATTTTGAATGCTAATTTAGAATCAGTTTGGTTTACTACTAGATTGTCCTACATTCCACGTCCTTCTTGTAGCCCAATAAAAATTGCTCTTAGTTTAGCCTCCAAACGGTCTATTCCAACTAGAATGTAAGCTCCACATTGAATCCAATTTCTTCGATGATCACGTATAATACAGAGAGAGCTTGATTTTCCAATTTTATATTTTCTTCTATATCTACATTATTGTGTATTCCTATGTTAGGAAAGGGATCCCGTTGTTCCTTATCTTCCATTCTCTTCTTAATTGTAGAATTAGATTGCTTGTGAAAAGCTATGTCAATGTCCTTTTGGAGGGATTTGACATGTATGAGGCACTTTTAATAGGAAATGCTTCTTCTTCTGAAAGACTTCTTAATTTCTCCCCTTCCCAAAGAATCCAACATGCTACATCCTTTTTATATTTTGGTTCCTTTAAATTATTGGTAATTCACTCTAAGATATTCATGGTGGTGAAAAACACA
This sequence comes from Alisma plantago-aquatica, assembly GCA_963693085.1. Taxonomy (NCBI): domain Eukaryota; kingdom Viridiplantae; phylum Streptophyta; class Magnoliopsida; order Alismatales; family Alismataceae; genus Alisma; species Alisma plantago-aquatica. The sequence continues at coordinate 554,520,163 of OY856412.1, forward strand.
TTTCTATTTGGCGGCTCTAGTCCACTCCAAATCCTCATACTACAAGGGAAATCTTAGATTACATGCAGACTTGTCTGAACTAGATCATCTCATCGTTTGCATGTAGCTGTGTTAGACAACTTCCTCACGATCCTCATTTAATTGGTATGAATACTATCATGTGGCAGGCACAATAGAAAACACTTTATACTCTATCAGACCAATGCATTCCATATCTTATCCAATTTCCTTTCACATTTCTTGATTTCACTTCCATCAACAACCTATATGTTGTTTTTAATTGAAAATCCCATGTTTTTCCAAAGTCCACATGAAATCATCCTCTCCATACTCCCTCTTTAGTGGTAGCATGTTCAAGATATTTTCCACTGTGTTATCAGTAAACCATGCCTTTAGGAACTCTTCATCCCTAATACCATTATTCTTCACCATAGAAGCCACCCTCATATATTCTATTTCTAGTGGAACAATCATTTGTAGTAGCATCATAAGTTTCAATATGGCTTATACCCATTGATCATACCCTACGTTTATGTTCTCTCCACTAACTACAACTCTTCTAGTATGTTGTCTCATCATCTCCATATGCTTCATTTTGTCCCTCCACAAAGTCAAGCCCATGTTCCTCTAGCCTTTTGTGTTCTAGTATTTGCAATACATTAATGCTCTCCACTCAATTTCCCTTTTAGTAATGAAGTGACATGTAGATTTCTTAATAAGTGATCAGTATACTCCTTCACTGAGTAAATATCCAGCCCTCCCTTATGTGTGGGTGCTATAGCCTTATTTTGTGCAATGAAATTGGTCCTTGACTTCTCACTTCCTACACTCCACATGAAATATATATTGAACTGATCAATTTTATCACAATCTAACCTTAGTAATACTATTGTGTGCATGATGTAAGTTGTAGAAAAAATGAACACTAATTTATCTAGTGAAATTCTACCATCCAGGGATAAAGTACGATGCATCCATGTATTCACTTTCTTTTGTAAATTATAGATGATTCTAGAATACAACTCCTCCTTGTTTCTTCCACATATTTTTGGAATTGCAAGATGCTTCCTGAGAATCTCCATTTTCTAGATCCATATAACTCGACAAAATCGTCTTCTAGTCATGCTTGGATTTCCTTATGAGAAGAAAATGTTGGACATTTATCTTGATAATTTTATCCTAATGCTTGATTGAATTTCCCTTGTTAATCCATCATTATCTTTCCTTGTGAGACTATGGCTTCCCCATACAAAATAATATTGTTTGATTTTTTTTGCATGAATCCCATCTTTTGTCAAATGAATGTTATGGGTTTCCAATTTCCTACTTCTACATCCTTAGCAATAGACTGACTCAATCTATCTATGGAAAAGATAAAGATATATGGTGATAGAGGATCACATTGTTTAATCCCTCTTAAGGGACATAAATCTTCTATAGGTTTTCCTCCCCGAAGGTTATTGGACTTCCCAGTAGTAATAACCTACATTATGATAACAATAAGGTTGGAAGGAATCATCACTCTTTGAAGAGTGTCTTACGTCATGCAATCATAAGATTTTTCCAAAACCAACTTGATATCTGGGGTGTGTTTATTAGTCACGATAGTCTCCATAGAATGGATAATCTCTTGCACAAGAATGATAATATAAAAAATCTTCTACCTACTTGATATAAATCTCATTTACATTGGCACAATCCAATCGTTCATATATGGTTTAATTCTTGAGACTATAACCTTGGATAGTAGTTTAACACATATATTATTCAAAGATATGGGTCTCATTTAGCTATAAGATTTTGGTTGACTTGTCTTTGGGATTATGACTATAGTTGAGTTTGTAACTCCATCTTCTATAGGTTCACCTATGAATGGTTTTTGAACAAAATTTGTAATAAATTCTTTAATAGTTTCCCAATTATTTTACAAAAACTAAGTGTCAATACCATCTAGACCTGGATCCTTTGGTGGAGTCATAGAATTCATGCATGTATCGATCTCCACAAGTTGTAGAGTTGATGCCATCATGATTTTTGCATTAGAACCAACTCAAGAAAGCAACATGGGTATAGCGTGCTTGTTTGTGTCCTCAATCCCTGAAGGTTATTAGAAAAAAGATTTCTTGAAGTAATATCTCATGTGTGATTTTAGATCTAGAAGACTATACATCCAATTTCTTTCATCATCCTTCAATCTAGATATCTTATTTTGATTGTGCTGTGTATTAATAAGCATGTGCAAGAATTTTGTATCACCATCCCCAATTGTAACCACTCATATTGTGCTTTTTGTTTCCATTCTTTCTCCTCTGGCCATAATTCCTCCTTTAGTACATTTTTTAGGTCAATCACTAAGTCCTCTAGTTCGTGACTATAATCCTATGAAAACCTTTTTTGTACCATTAACAACTTCCCATGAATAGAAATTTTTCTTTTTCATGCAATTTCTTTGTTGAACTACATCCCAAATCATAACATCAATATGGAAATTCTTCAACAATTCTGAGAACCAGGGTCCATTTTTGCATTCCTTCTATAACTCCTAAATATATCATTGTCATTCCATGTAGCCCTAGTGCACACTCGACACCACCTTCTGTCTTGTGTATGCCGTATGAGGGCATGATTAGATCGACTCATTTCCACCACTCCTACTTTATATGGACAAGATTTATTAATCACTCCTGATTACTAATAGCATGATCCAATTTTATTTACAAAACACCTCTCTTAAATGTCATCAGAGGTCCACTCATATTAAACTAAAAAAGTCCACAGTCTAACAAACCCTTTGTGAAATCATTGCAAATCCCAATATTATGTCTATTTCCACCTATTTTGTCATTTGGGTGTATAATGCATTGGCATCTCCTATTGCTATCCATGGTTCATTAACATTTATACTCAATTTCCCAAGTTGATCCCACAACATGTATCTCCCACTTCTCAAAGTTCTCCACTATATGACTATGTGGAGTCTCTTGTTATCAAGTCTACAATGGATAAATTATCTATGGCTCAGAAGGGTATTAACTTTGTGTCATACCCTTTCCACAACAACCAAACCCTTCTAGAAAATTCAACTTCCTATACCCTATGTGAGTAAGAGAAACCAAGGTCTTTGATGATCAATTTTACTCCTTCACTAGTACATGGTTCATACAGAGAATGCCAAATAACTCTATACTTTTGAATAAGTTCCTTAACTGTATTTCAACATTCTGAATGACAAATACCCTAGATATTCCAACACAAAATGATCATCAACTCATGGGTGTAGATGATCCCTCATCCACGTTCACTTCATATTCAATATCTTGATCATGTGTCTATTTTCCTCTTTTGTGGGATGCAAAAAAAGGTGACATTCATTCATGACTATCTTCCTATTATTATTTGAATTCCCACTCTACTATTGTCTTACAACCCAACACTCTTTGAATTTGTATTGGCGTTCATCCCAAAATAAAAAATTCCCTTGTGCAAATGGGCTATGTTGATCCACACTTCCTTGTACTATTTCATCTCCTATTAAAATGACTATAGAATGAATTCAACTTCTTTACTTTTCTTGTGTGCTTGACCGATTTCTTCTTTAGTAATGTTATTCAACTTCTTTGGTTGTACCATTAGTCATTTGGACCCTTGATTATTTTTTTTCTTGATATTACTCATATTCTTCTTTATTTCACTCCATTTTATACCCCTTGTAACCTTCTCTTTAGTTCCTTTGATTCCTTATTCATTTGATATTACCTCAATCTCCTCTTCAGAGTCTTGTAGTGCTTGAAATCTATTCCTTCTTCGTCCTCTCTTTTTCTCCATGGCTTGTTTCCATGGTTTTCTTAGAATAAGTTGTACATGGATATTTTATATGAAGTTCAAGATTCTATATTCCTCCATCTTCTCATTCACATCCAGTATCTTCTGATGCATTGTGTGTCATGTTATTACTAACACTCCTTCTAGGGCAATCTTTCTACACATGTCCCGCCTTGCCACAATTCATTCAAATTAATGTCATCTTTCATACTGAACTATATATATTCTTACAAGAATAGAGAACGCTGAAGTTAAAGGTTTCATGAGTTTTATTTCTATAGTAAATCTAGCAAAACGCCCCCTTCTTTGAATAGTGTATATCCAAATCAACTTTAATAATTATTTCATTCTCATTAACAACTTCTTTCATAAAGTGATCATGATACAAAAAAAGTGGAAGATTTTGGAATTCTAACTCAAACCATTATCATTTCTAACTACATGTTCACTGGAGAGAAACAAGTATCACACCTTTGCACAGAAGAGTAAGAACCAAACAACAACCAAGGAACTCATGTCAATGTCATGGACGATCATCTTCTTTTTGCAATTGCACGATATTATAGTCATTTTCTAAATCGATTAAGTTAAAAAATCCATACAATTTCCACATCAATTTGATCTTATCTCTTAGATTTTAGTGTACTATGTCCTTTGGGATTAGTTTATCTATGACTACAAATTTTCATGGCTTGATCAGACTATGTACAACTTCCTCACAAATGTCGAATATGAGTATTCCATCAACAATTGAAAAGTTGATATCCTCTAGTTTCCATCTAAAGTCAAAGTTCTTCACATCAATATGGATATATCCATGCATCTCTTTTCTTGTATAGAATATTGTGTCCTTGTATGACACATTTTCCCTCTTCCCTTATCTTTATGCCACTACATCTTAGTCGTTATGTTCCCTCTCAACAATGGTAACTAAGTGTTTCCATTATTTTTCCCATTGACATCTATTAAGTGTGAGTTCCAATCCTCCCTTGCATCTTGAAAGACCACATGACTCCCATATTGTGATCTTTAGTCAACATACAGAAGATGTATGCCCGATTCTTCCAAAATATCAAGATTTTTGAAGTTCTTTCTGGATCACCATCATCAACTGATACAAACCCTACATCTCTGCCAATCACCTCTTGCTTCATTATGTTTTCCATAAAAACTTTCCCTCTTTTAGATTATTCTTTTATCAGCATCGACATTCATATTTGTAATTGAATTTCATGTTTTAGTTGTATTATTTATCAAGAAGAATCTAGAGATAATGAATCTCCTAGGAAGTGTACAAATCAATCTGAGTTTGATATGTCTTCAATTCCCAAGTCCATATTTGGATTGAAAATAATAACCTTAACAACAACATGTTGTATAATTTTTATAGTAGGCTAGATGACCACATAGAACTAGTATACGACCACTTATCTTGCCATATAGAGAAAGGAGATAGATAGCAAGTTAGCCAACTAGTAAGATCAACTAAGTGAGTGACTACAAATTCACTAGTGTGAACTAATCTTAGAATAATCAATTATCCAGTTTAGTTAGTAGATCAGATAGGAAAGACTCACTAAACCAAGCAATACAAATTATCCAACAAATAATATCTACTAGCCTTTTGATTATTCACATGATAAAGGAGGCAAACATCACCCAAGTCAATTGATCTTCATCACCAACCATCCAAATATATTGATACCCAAGCGACTATTATGCATTCTAACCAACTATCTATTCATCTATATGATTAGCTAGCTAGACATGGAAACAAATATTAATTAGCACCTTCACCACTTAAGGGACCAAATTGTGGTCCAATTTGACTTGGTATAAAAACAAGTGGTCAGAATCTAGGGAAATCATTGTCTTGTTAATTTCAAATCTAACCATGGAGAAGATAAAATAAAGAAAGAGAAAGATTTTTACAAATGTCAAGTATTTCCCATTGCTTTTACATCTCGAGTTCTCATCACATGGTCATTCAGGAGTTGCTACCATACACCCTAAGTGCATATTTCTTCTTCTTTCTGATAATTAACTCCTCTTTCTATCTTTCTAATTATCAATTCTTTTCCATGGACATCAAGTAGTTTCATTACTGGGGTACAATGATTAGCCCCATTTTTTGTGACTGAGAGAACCCACTACAAGAGATCTTGACATAGTAAACTATTGAGGCATGAGAGGTTGTGGTATAGTCACCCTCTTCCCACATCAAATTAGCGTGGGTTGCCATTCAAAGAGTGCCTTTGTGTGGTTCGGACCTGAGTCCTTCTTTGGGACTTACCAAGATCTTACCACTTGGGCTACTTTGCCCCATTACCTGATTGTATCTCTATATTTTGGTAACCCAATAGACTCGTAAGGATTGTATCTCTATTATTTGTAATAATAAAACACATGAGTGATTGATTGTTATAAAACTTTTATTTGTATGCCTTTCGTCTTGATTGGCCATATTTATTTCATGATTAATGAATTTTTCAATAGTACTAAAATGTGTGAGCCAAACTAATGACATTGAATATTTTATGCTGACTCACAGATAAAAAATTCAAGTTGATAGCTTTGAGATGATAATAAGTGACCTTAAAAATAGCAAGAAATTATGTCTTGAATGATATTTTTTCATGAACAATTCCCTATTTGAAAGAAATCAAATTGTGCATTAGCCTCAGTAGTTATCTTCATATTAGACCAAATCCATTAAGATATATAATTTTTGGGGTATCATAGGTACCCATTCTCCTTGATTATCTTAATCATTTGATAATCAATATATTTAGTCTTGCTACTTGATATTGAAATTGCTCAAATCAAAACAAACAACCAATCTTGTGTTAAATAATAGATCCAATATAATCAATTGATCAATAGAATTCTTAAACATAGGTTCCTTGGGATTATATCTAAACTATACTATGATAGATTCATCTTCTTACAAGTGATTTTATGTGTTTTAGTTTTGGGTAAATAAGGTTTTCTTAGCTCTAGTAAAATTGGGGTATGAAATAATTCACATAAATTACCTAATAAAATGTGATTCTAAAGTTTATACATATCATGATTCAAATGACTCCAAGAATTTTAAAAGAAAGAGATCTAAAATGTATAACAAGATTATTAATATTGGTTTAAAATCACGTGTTCTTAATTTTTATATTTAGGGTTTGATTTTCCTTCTAGGATTATTATCCATATATTCACCTATCATATCCATTCAATAAATGTTGCATTCTAGTGTATACCATCTTACTATCTTTTCGTCATATAATAAACCCTTACATTTTAACATGATAAACATACACATAAAGTTTCTAAGATGTGAAAATACTTTCATCTAGGGTGTCTAATCTTAGTTAAGTATTTATATATAATTACTATATGTTTACTAGTGTCATATAGACAAAACATGTATATATGAATACTATGGCAGGACATCATATTTGGCCACGTGTTTTCATACACAATTGCAAATATCAATGTTTAGTTAAGTACTAATACACAGTGTGACAAAATGTTACATATACATACTTTTCCCAAACTAAGATATCATATAAGGCTATATATATTCATGTTATGAGGCATGTCTTTGTCAAAATTCACAAATTTAGGTTTTTAATAGACATTCTATATCTAATACCTATCTCTAGTGAAATAGATTCATGTTATCTTTTTAGAATATCATCTTTATTAATAGGAGTTAAGTAGGACTAAGTTATCTATATGTAAAATATTATATATATGTATATATATGTATATATATACATACATATATATTAACCACTTATTTCTTCTATTGTCATATAAACATGAATACTTTAATATATGCATAGTACTATTTGTTCTCAAATATACATCTAACTACAAGTATGTACAATATTGACAGATAAGGTAAATCTATATATACCTTAAACAATCTATCATATAAAGAAATGACATTCATCTTATATCTATCAAATCAAATTTCTTATATAGGTATATGCACTATATATAATTTTGTGTGTGTGTAGTAATAAGTCAGTTATAGGGACAAAACCATCTAATAATAAGAATCATAAGAGTCAACGTACTCCAATGTCACAATCAATTACTGTATCTCCCCTACTGGATATCAACTACACAATCATACATTCCCCATTGGTCATATCAAGCTTTCTACTAGAAACCATGTTACATGCTAGATTCTTGTCTACAACCACTAGTGGCCAATACAAACACTAATAAGGAGGCAACCTAGATGCCTGAAAGATAACACCCAAACCCCTAAAAGCATCTCAAAGATATCCAAGGCATGAAGGTAGTATAAAAAAAGTTGGGGGTTTTCTTATATCCTAAAGTACATTATTCAAAGAAATGAAAGACCCTAGAATTACCTAAGAACTAGGAAATTGGTAACCCACTCCAAGGCATCTGAACCTACAACTCAAATATGATCATACTGCAAGATGATTATAATATTTTGAGTAAACTATTCTAGTGCTCGATGGAGGAAACATATCTAGCCTACTATATTTGAAAGAACTCACAAATATACAATTATTTGGATAAACTCTCTACGACATTCATATTTTGGAACACTGATCGACTTCTCACCTTGAATGATACTGAAACCCTTACATAGAATAATATGAGACATTCATGCAATTCTTTCGAAGATGGAGAGATCTAGAAGCCTGTATCAAAACAAGATGAATAAAAGTGTGGGAAATCATATGGTCATTAAGTCATTCTCATCATATTAACCTAACATACTAACTTTCTAGGCATATAAATCTCTTTCCAATCTCACACAACCTAGAGCTAATACCATATTTATGATAAAAATGAAATCTACAAGAACATGAATCTTACTTTGAACAAGGATCCAATTGCATGGATCAATTATAAGATACCCACCACGACATTTAAATTCATGTACATTCCTAAGGTTCCATCCATAACTAAGAATGAACAAAAAAAGATAGATAATGCAAGCATCACACTAGTACCGATAGTATCGATAAAACATCCTACACTTTCTCAACGACCAAAACCTCCACATGGATATTGGTTTCCATCAAACTCTTAAATTGAGGAGGATTACAATATCCTTCCTCATTTCATCTAATAGCCCAAAATTTGAAGGTTCCCACCACTATTCAACAACACAAGAACATGTTGCTCTATTTGAAAAACTGAACCGTTAACATCAAAAAACACATATAAGTCTACACTGTGAAAGACTCTTATAAGATTCACTCCACTAGGATATACCTAAACAAAATGGTTCCCCAAAATACCTGCCCCACTCAAATTTCTAACACAATTCCACACCATATATGATCCACAATCAGCATGCATACATATATGTGATAAATGATCTTATTAAAGGTCACCTAGAAATGTCCCTTTATCCAAATGCTGCTCCTATAATATATTTCATCCTGTATGAGACATCATATCCCAAGTTAATCAATTTACTAACAAAACCATTATACAATTAGAGCAACTAAGAGAGAAATTGGATATAAGATGCATTCTCCCTATTCTCTAATAGTTCATCTTCATTGGACTCATCATAATTAATATATCTAGACCAAAATTATCCAAAGAAACTCTTAAAGCTATCAATATGATGCTTGACAAGCTAGGAAAGTGAATCCTCATACATGTAATGGAGTACCTCCAATGATGTGTAGGGTTACGATACACTCAGAAAAATGGACAACAATTTTACCTCAACATACTCTGATGTAATAACATTGTCTCCTTTGTGCAAATATATAAGACATGACACAAATGATTCCTTATCCAACGTGCCTTAAAGAAGTAAAAAGTGTAGAAGAAAGTCAAAATAAATTATGTATCATGGAGTGAATTACTTGTGAGGTTGTGGTACAACATCATATAACCCAAGAAGAAGGTGACTCCAATATTTCCTTATTAAAATTAAAACCCACATTAGTTTGTTTGATTCCATTGTGAAATAGGACATGGTAGAAATGATTATAAAGCACTCTAGAAGGAAATATAATGTTTATCATTGGAATATAGATTGAATATGAATTGGATGAGAAATTTAGTATCTAACAAAACCACACCTTCATTGGTTCCATTAAGTTTTAGTGTCAATGGATCTTGTCACTAATGCCCAAAATAAGATGTCCAATCGAGACTATAAAAACTAAATCAAACCCTCAAAATAGAAGAATGATAGCTGCCAATGTTTGCATCAAAGTACCACCAATAAAGCACACACCATGTACACCTTATCATGTGTTGGTGGAGCCATCGACAAAATAACCTTACTTAATGACCCACATTCACATCCCCATATTGAGTGCATCATAACATAAATATGTTCCACTCCTTGTAGTCTATTTATTGGATATTATCATAGTCATGACTAAGAAGACTTCAAAACAGATGTAGATGTCACCATTTAAAAAATATAACTTTCAAAAAATGCACATGCTTCCATGTTATACGATCAAGATAAAAAATAATATGAAGGAAAATCAAAGACTACCTTATATACACAAGGCAATGAAATTGATTAATGTCAATGTTTACTAATTAATGTCAATACCATTGACTTAAAGGTCAATATATTCGATTATAGGTTGATACCATTGACCTATATCTAAAAATTTAGGTGTTCGATCCAAACAGATCGATGAATTGACTCCCAAAATGATGTCATCATTCCTATGTAGCACTTTTTGCCAAAAAATATGAAGTTTTGATCCAATATTTGTGATATAATATGTAAATATAGGTACCTTAAGATCTTATTTCATGGGAAGGTTTACACATATTACTATTCTCATTTGGATATAGTTAAAGATCAAAAGGAGAAAAGAAAAATCTCAATAGGTTCCCACATTGCAGTTGGAGGCAAAGTCGGTTAATGAAAGTCTACCAAGTTCATCCCCAACTTAGCCTCTTGAAATCTACCCTAAAGTTTCTTCTCTCTCTTGTATTATGCATATTTTCATATTTTCTCCTATAATATGGATAGATCATTAAAATGAGGATCTATCTCCTTTTCTCTAGGATCTGGGAGTATCCCAACATGATTTTTTTTGAACCATTCGCTTTTTTTAATAAATGACTAATATTTTGCTTTACATGCTTGAATGAATGAATTGAATTATTAGATAAAATTTGTCTTTGGAAGACACATGATTTATTGGATTCTTGCATGAATGTTAGTTCATGGGTTCAAAAAAGTATCCTCTGTCTATGAGGCTTAAACCTATAGACCAAGTTTGGTTGGTTTAGGTAACTAAAAAATATCAAAAAATATGATTTTTTATGCTATCTATATACGATGTTATGATCTAGAAGGATGTATCATTACTGTGTAATGCTTACCCAAACAACAATATGCATATAAGAATTAATTAATCAGTTTTATAGTAACTAACTGCCGTAGTGAAACTGGTGTTCTAGAAAATATCTTGACATGATACTCAATCACTTTTAGTAATCTACTTATTAGTTTAATTTATTAGTCAACAAACAACCCAAATCATACTTTTTAGCCTAGATTATTAGTTCTAGATAGTAATAGTTTCTAGTGACCCAAATATGAGTGGTTTGAAAACTTGTGACTCAGTTTCTCTTTATTACTTGATCAGTGTACACTTCTATATGCATACATGGTATTAACATGTCAAGTGTTTTAAACATTTACAAGTCAAGCTTCACAGTCACCACCCACCACCAAATTCCACCAGATAATTTTTCACCTCCAATACATCTTGAGAAAACCCCTACAAAAAGCAACTGTGAGAATTTAAGAATAATGGTTCACCCAATTTCAATGACTAGAATACTCTTAGAAATGAAGGATTGGTAAGGTGCATTTTTTATGAAGCTGACGTTTTGAAGTGGAAGATTTCATAATTATGAAAGCACAACAAAGGATACTTTGTAAGTTTGGATGGAGATGTGGTATGCTATGTTGCATAGGAGATGACTTTAGAATATGAACCACTTGTCCCAACTACTACCAGTGAACCCACACTCACATTGTAACCCACTAGGAATGGTTTTAAATATGATTGGGAATATAATGAGGAAGATGAGAGGATTTACTAGGGAGTTATGGTGGAATACAATTTTGTTACATGTTTTTGGCACATGATTAAAGGACAAGATGATCAATAATGTGAATTAGTTGATATGGATTGTAGAGAGGAAGAAGAGGCTGAGAAAGATAGTACACACATTGATAAGGTAAAATGTTTTACTACCCTCATCACATAATGCCTCCACCACAAGATCCATCTCTTCACTCTATTATGGAGCTACCTACATGAAATACATATCCTTATGATGTATTTGAGAATTTATGTGAGGGTAGTAATAAATGGGGAAGAATAGAATTATTATAAGATGAGGCACATGAATTCATACTCCATAAAACCCCTCCATTTCTTTGTGGATGGGATTGATCCATTGGTGATGGTCATAGAAATTAAAAAGAAATAATCACTCTTTCCTTCACTCAAAATCACCTATTTATGCATCTGCTCTCACATCAAAACTTTACTGACATTCATTTCCATGATTTGATTTGTTATCTACACATGAGATGGCATGTTTACCATACACTTTGGCCTCCTGACTATACTTTAACTTTAATCAATTTTTCTAGGAACCTACTATTCTATATGAGTAGAACGAGATATTTCCACCCTCCTTCCTATCCCCATGATTTTTGTTAGGATGGAAAAAAATTGTGCTTGTGGGATTAAACCCACATTATGGTTACTTCCTTATCTTGCATATACTTTTTAGTGTGTTATATGTTTGAAGAAAATTAAAAACAATTCTAACATAATTCATGATACAATATTTTATTTGGTTAACATGTGTGTGAGTGTTGCAGACTGTCAACTTATGCAGTTGGCCACTTTGGAGAATTTAGATACATTGTTTGATGTGCCTTCTATTCCATGTAATGTTGGGTGCATGTGCATTCTATTCCTATTATAAGTCCTCTTGAGACCGAGGATAGTGTCACAGACAACCTTTGGGGAGGATACAATGTCACTCTATCTTGTTTCTTTTATCCATACCATCAAAGTGATTTCTTTTCTTTGAGTTATGTTTTTTGGAATTCTAATCCTCATGATCATATCTTAAAAATCAACAATTCTTACTCTAAAAATAAATATCTTATTTTAATTGTTTTAGATCATGATTAATTTTAGAAATGAGTTGGATTGGTCATTTTAAAGACAAAATATGTATATTATGATATTGAGTGTTTGAGTCCATAATATCGAATATGTAGCATTAGTCTTTCAAGTTTTTTTCTTCAGGATATACCACCATGATCCATGAGTTAACCACGAGAGCTTAATATCATGGCTAGGTAGAATGATATCTCTCAGTCACAAGTAATCTCCATCAAACTTCATATATATCACCATTATTAGATATGTGTATCCATCATGATGGGAAAAGCTATTATTTTAATCTTGTATTAGCATGCATGTAGAATTTCATAAATCACATGTATATAAAATTCATATATACATTTAATAAGGTGTTAATGCTAGTTATTTTCTACAAATTATATATTAAACATTCTTACTCACTTCTATGTCTCCTATTCAATATAAAAAATTGGTCTCTAAGAAGAGCATGTTATGAATAAAAAGGAGACAACTAGAGAAGAAAAATAAAAATATAGATGCAAAGGGGGAGATGAGAAATGCCGTTAGCATGATTCTTATAATGTCCTCTAAAATCATATAGGTGTGGAATATGTTAACTATAGATACCTACCCCCATGTTCTCATCATTATAATGAGGCATCCATTGCATGCATCAAACACTATTGCAATTTTTATTCATTAGGATATGTTTCATATGGAGTACATGATCATAATTTTCATTGGAGGATATATAAATTGTTTTTAAATTCTAATCAGCCATCATTTCGATCCACCCATTCCCTTTTTGTAAGACAACACCCGTTATTACCCTTCAAACATTAACAATGGGGGACTGCTTTTATTGTAGATGTTTATTTGATCAAGGGCAATGTAGTATAGAGAGATCTTGTAATGCACTTAGCATGTTCATCTTGATCATGATATTTCATCTTCTCTAACCAGACTTGTTTGATTTATCACTTTATTGCTATGGTCTTTTAGATTTTTTTGATTGAATGCTTTAGAGAAGTTGTGTGTTCAGTCTTTAGATGGACCAATTTGAGAATGCTTGGTGGATAATTGGTTATGAGTGTCATACTTATAGGGATGTGTCTTATTGATGACAAATTCAACCAAATAAAAAGTATTTTTTGCTCTAAACTGATCATCATTCAAACTTTGAGGAATTTGATGCACAGATATATACTACATAATCTCTATATGTTTTGGTATTGATGCATTCACTATTTTCTCACTATGGTAAATTATTTGAGTTCATTGCTTTCTAATATATAACTAATTTTTTTCCCATCAATTTCAATATCTTTATGCCATTTATCAAAATAATGATTGATAACAAACATATATATTCATATGAATGGTACATATATATGTGTGTTGGAATGCAAAAAACACAATATTCTAATAAATGTCTTTACAACTGAGAAACATATTGATATAATTGACCCTAGGTAGATACTCGGTGATCTTATTACTGAAAAATCAAGTTTCTAGTGCTAAACAGGTTGATGCATCGATTCCAAAGTCAACATGATTGATCGTACATAGTAGTTTTTGCCAATAAAATGATGTTTTGATCCAGTGTTTGTGATCTAACCCATAAAGTCCTTCAAAACCTAATTTCGTGAGAAGGTCTCCATATCTAATTGTTCACTTTTGAAGATGTCTAGAAAGCAAGAGAATAGGAGAAAAAGCTCCATTGGCTCCTGATGCAGTCATAATTTAGGGCTTCATATTGTGTCTTATTGCACTTAAATCACATCTGAATTTGTAATATTACATATTATTTTCTTCAATATGCATATTTGTGTCAAATGCACTTATGGACATTCTTCACATGTTTTTCAGGTACTTGGACCAAATTTGGATGGACAGGAGAGGAGGGTGATCCTAGGCTTCCTTCATCATTGGAGGAGCCCAAGGAAGGTCCAATAGCTTCCCAATCTACCCCTATTGGCCAAGGCTCAAGTGAAGAAAAGAAGTTCGTGGAAATTTAAGGTTCAAGCTCAAAGTACTTCTGAAGACCCCAACATGGTTGTGGTTCCAATGAACGAACATGCTGATCAAGTCAAGAAATCTTAGAGAGAGCATAAGTTCAAGAAAAGGACTAGAACTCAAAAACACAACCATGCAGTCTACCACGGTGGTGGTGTCAACTCTCAGAATGCCCGTTCTCACTAGAACGACCATAGCTTTCCCATACCAGAATGGTCATGTGAGATACGATGACCATGTAGCCACTGAACCACCTCGACCATGGTGATCACCCCAACCTTGTCACCAGAACCCAAAATCCCAAATACAAACTGACATTTATTTCCTTTCCTCAGTACAACCATTCCACCCCACCATGGTTGTGTAGCCTACTACCCACCACGACCGTGTTTCATAGCATGATCGCGCAACTAGAAATCCTAACAACAATTTTGCACTACACCCACTTGACCTAAGGCTTCACCACCACCTATATAATTGAGGGGTTGTTGGAGCATAATGTTAGAGTCTCTTAACTTCCTATGAGCCCATCCAATCCCCCTCTACCCCATTTCCACTCCATTTTACCTTCCATCCCAAAATGCTCCATTTAGGTTTTTTGGCCACTTTCCACCATTCATACATGTCATTCCATCTTGGAGGAGGGAGGCACTCAAGTTGTTGCTACTAAGAGGTGGAGAAGGACAAGCCTCCACCGAGCTACATGTCTACCTACTCTTTTCCTTCTTCTTTCTCCATTTTTGTACTTTCTTGTTCTATGAGAAGTTAGGTCCCTTAGGTGGGCTGTTTGGGGTCAAAAATGTTACTTTGATACCATGTTGGAAGAAATTGATATGTAAACATTATAATTTCATTTAATAATGATGATGTTATACTTTTACCTCATTTCCCATAAATTTCTTTATGGTTTGTGCTTGAAATCACCTAATATTCTAGGAAAATTGCTTATAGTAGCTAATTTGGGAATTCCACCTAGGTCCAATGAGTAGATCCTAAGATATCAATTCACCTTCCTACATGCTAATCAATTCTCCTACACCTAGGTGAGAGATCTAAGTATCTAGTTTAGAAGAATTTAGTGTAATTATCTTGAAGCTTCCTAAAGGCTAGATGGTAGGCAATTTGAGCCTACAACCTCATTTTCACCCTCCATTACTACCCTCACCCACAATTTCCCTAGGATATTTTGTCCTAGAAACCTAGAATTGATGAGATACTAATAGAATTCTAGCTAAACCCTAATCTAGGTGAGCCTCAGAAGGGTGAATAGGAGGTGATAAGGACTAGTTCCCCTATACCCACTCTACCCAACCATATAATTAGTAGTTTAGGGAAATTCATTAGCATCTATATTGTTGTTTGGTTTGGAAATCTAAATGAAAGAACAATATTTACATGTTATCACCCAACTCAATTGACAACTAAATTCCCCCAAGAAAACCACACTTCCTGTAGTTGCATTAAAACCATAATTGTCTTCTTGCTAAGCTAGTCTTTACTTGTGTAGCTCTTTGATTTCTTAATTAGTCTAGTATCTTTCTCTTGCCTTGTTCTTGCTAGTTTAGGTCTATAATTGTCCTTTAACTCTAATTTCTAGCTTAGTGTAGTGTAGATATCCTCTTGCTTTCCTTAGTGTAATTTGCTCCTTTCTTGCCTTTTTTTTCTTAGCTTATCATTTCTTGCTCATTAGAACTAATTGTCTAGGGTTAGATTAGGTTTTGATCTTGTTTGCCTTCCTTTAATTGTTTGCATGTTCACACTTAGTATAATTAATAAAACCAACATCAAACCCTTTATCCCTAAACTCTACAGTTAGAACCTAGCCTAAACTAGCCTAGCTCTAGTGCCTCCTTTTATCCCTTATGTTGGACCCCTAACTTGATGCTTTCCTATACTATAACACGACCCCCTGCACTTGTGGGTGAAGTGTGTTAGTCCATGTGATTGACCCTATTACAACTTTAAATTTGAAAGACCCCTGTTGTATGCCTAATCTAACCAAGTCAATTGTCTAGGGGTTCCTGAAAACACACCAAGCTTTCTGGCGTCGTTGTTGGGGTGAAAGGCGATCGGTTTAGCGAGTTGGTTTAGATTTGCTTTTCCTACTTCCCCCACCATTGCTTTTCTTTGTTCTTTATTCTTTGTATTATTTTTGCATATTGGTTTGCTATCTTGTCCTCTCTTTTTTGCCTTTTATATTTGATAAGAAACTAGCAGAAGTCAAGATAGGAGACCAAAATGCACCTAACAAGCCACTTCATGAATACTTCATGCCTAGGAACTACAAATCTACAATTTCTAATAGAGTTGATTAAATGCTAGGGGAGCAATTCTTCATCCCTTCAAGTCTTCTTGGGCTCATGCCCACCTTCTTCGACTTGGAGAGTGAGGACCCCTACAAGAAATTGGATTCTTTTCTTAAAATATGATTAGTCCGTTAACAACCAGTCATGATTCAACCAGGATGACCTTATTCTCATCCTCTCTCAAAGACAAGGACAAAGATTGGTACGACTTGAGAACATACATCATGATCTAGGGAGATACGAAGAATACCTTTCTGAAGAATTCCATTCCATTGCAAGGTTGACACAAATGCAATGTACCATAGTGAGTTTTAGTCAAGTGAGTAATAAGTGGTTCCATGATGCTTGGGAAAGATTTCAGAAGATATTGAGAGAGTGTCCACACCATAAAATTCTTTTATGGAAGGTTGCATTATCATTTTACTCCAGTCTTTCTACAATGTGTCTAGCTACAATGGATCTTCTTGTAGAGGGTCTTTTAATGCTAGCCACCCGAGTAGACATGGCACTTATTTGAGTAGTTGGTGGAAAATTCAAGGATATGAGTTTCTAGCATGATAATGTTGGTGACTAACCCTTTGGTGTGACATCTCCAACTTCTAGTGATTTAAGCCCATAATTGATGAAGATTCTTGAGGAAATGATGAGATTTATGAAGGATCAAGCGGGAAGTGTTCCCTGTCAATCGGTTAATTTTGTTGAGTCCTTTAGTGAACAAGTGAAAACACCTCATTTTCAAAGCTACCTAGAAAGTATAAGATATATCTCAAGGATTAAGGATGAAGTTCTCTCTAGGTTGAAAAGCTTTGATGACATGCAAAAGAATGTGACAAAGCTTGAGGAAAAAGTGGAGCAGCTTCATCAATACTTTCTCTTCAAGTAGAAGGAAAATTTTCCTCCCAACTCCTTAATGAATTTCAAAGAATCAAGTTGAATGATGGGTGCCTCACAAGTTTTCTTTAGTCCACCTCCAATGCAAGTGTAGCCCATATATCACTTTCAAGGCCATACTAAGCCTTATACACCTTCACTAACTCCATAACCACAACCATCTCACCAATTCACTTACCACCTAAATTTTCTTCTTCACCTCAGTTCCAATACCAAGGGCCACCTCGACCTCCTCCACAACCCCGACCTGCTCCCCCTATCCACCATGAGCAAGGTAGTGTTGTGATAGTTCTAAGGAGTGGAAAAGTCATTAAGCAACCCAAGTATCATATGGGCAGTGTTCATGTTAGCCAAGGGTATGCTGATGAAACATAGTTGAAGAAGAAAAATGGTGATATTTTGATTGAAATTGCCAAAGGGAATTCCACAACACATTGCATTCCACCTTATTCTCTATTTGTAGGTTCTACAATCCCTAGTGTTCACCCTTGATTCCTAGAATTCCTCATGTCATGCTACAAGAAGAGTGTGTTGCAAGAGGAAGTGAGCCACCATTCCCTAAATCATTGGATAAGCCTCCATCATAAAAAAGGAGGCAAAAACACTATGTTGAATTTTTAGAGACATTTTGTCAAGTGAAGGTGAATATCCCATTGTTGGATGCTATCAAGAAGATTTTATCTTATTTCAGGTTTCTCAAGGATATGTGCACTATCAAGAGAA
The DNA here is from genome assembly GCA_963693085.1 of Alisma plantago-aquatica. NCBI lineage: Eukaryota > Viridiplantae > Streptophyta > Magnoliopsida > Alismatales > Alismataceae > Alisma > Alisma plantago-aquatica. Next base: position 554,539,082 of record OY856412.1, read on the forward strand.
AGTCAAAGAGGAGGATACCAAAGAAAATCAAGTTGATAGAACAAGTAAGATCTATCATTCAACACACACTTCTTGTGAAAACGAAAGGCCTAGGAGCCCCACTCAAACCTAGATACATAGGGGGCATCATATAGACCAATTACTACTTGATTGGGGATCTAGTGTGAATTTGATGCCATATATTTATGTGGAGCTGGGATTGGGCAAGTTGAAATTGGCTCATTGCACTCTCCAATTAGCATACCGCTCCATCTAAGTGCCTATAGGAAGAGTGGATGATGATTTTGTGATAATAGACAAGGAAAGGGTAGCAGTGTTCCCTTCTAGTTTTTATAGGGAAGTTGTCATCAGATTTGATAGTAGAAACAAAAAATCTACTTGCCGTATTCCCCTTAGAAAGTAGATTGCATCAACAACTATAGATTGAAAAGGAAGGTTGCAAGGCATATACCTAGTATTGGATAACGTTCAATGACTATCCTTTTTGCAGCGTGCTCCTTTTGCAAGTTGCACTTGGTCATCTATCAGTGGTGACTTCCTGGTGTATCACCATAAATGGAAATTCACGACATCATCCTAGTGGGTGGTAAAGGTCTCCTCACCTCTATGTAGTTCACATGGACCACCGGGAACTCCACGTTGGGCTACGATAGACAACGGGAAGGAGTTGTCCCTTCAAACATCAACGTGCTAGTGTTGATTCACTCTTTCATGTTGTCTCTCCCTTGCTCTCTCTCCCTTTTATGGGTAAGACTTGCTAGGGCTCTCTAGTTACCACAACTAGAGGGGGCAACACTTGTCAGAGAGTGTTGTGTTTTCTGAAAGACTTTACTACCCCTCCATTTATAGGAGGGCCATGGTTAGGGTTTATACATCAATTGGGATTAAAGAAGATGCAAACCATGAAATGATCAGTTCAACACTTGAACCTATCGATGCACTTTCTTTCCCATTTTCAATCACAATGGCTTTAAATATTCGATTAATGCACAACATGATGTTAGCATCGATCCTTGATCCAATTGTATTGATCATTGAATTGGGTGATTCATAAGTTCAACTGGTCATATTTAGACGTTGAACCAATCAGTTCACTAATTGAACCAGTCGATTCATGTCCCGGTTCAAGCAATGTTCAACCAATGTAGTTTAAATTGACCTGAAACTTGAATCTATTGGTTCAACACTTGAACTGGATGGTTCACAGTCATGTCAGTCAATTGTTGTTTAAATTCAATACCTAAATGCTTTAGTAACCAAGTTAAATGATATTCATGAGTAAACTCCTTTTCTAGGTGTATCCTATATATGTGTGTGACCCTATAGGTTTCAAGTGACGTGGGAAGTGAATGTCCATAACCAATTTATGGCATCACAAGTAATGAATAGTATCTAGAAACATATCATTTCTACCCAAGTAATTGGAAAGTTGGAGAACAACTTCAACCTACAATCTGTGATCAATGTTACTATGATCCTATAGTTCCTTTGTATCTGATATATGAATTGAACTCGAGGCATGGAATTGTCATTCTCTCAACGTTCAATCCATGTTCCTTGAACTAGAGAAGACTGCATCAGATGCATGTGAGCTCATGTATCACATATTGAGTCACATGAGTAAGGACATATGTTTCTCAGTCTCACTTATCAAGTGGTTTGGAAATCAATCTCCTATAGGATGGACAAATCCCATCTAACACTCAATCCCCATGTGCCAGAACGTACCTGAGCATCACCTTTATGGCAACCATTATTTAACGTCACGTTGGATGATGTCAAAATATATCGAACAACATGTGATGAGTGTAGTGAATTGAAGTCTAAGAACCATAATCACCACTATCACCATGAGATTTGATTCCAACTACCATTACATGATTTCCATGTATCACTCTCAAGGTGGGTCTATCTGGTACACTATTCTCGAACAAGTACGTGTGTGCTTGGTTTGATATCACATACCATGATTGATGAGATTTTGTCATCAACCAACACACATTCTAGTCTTATGTATTAATGTTGTCTATTAAGCTTCAACAACAATATCTGAATAGGGAGATAACAAGAATGTATGTACTCTTATCATACATGTGATCTCATTATCCAGGTCCTCAATCTGAAGACATATATCATCGAGTAATATCATTCTTTAGACATCTACTATGCATGTGTCATGATCTCATGATTGAGATAAACATAAAAGATGGAATTACCTTTATAATTATCAAACCAAGTATATAATGCCTAGTACAATCATCATACGATTGGGTCTATGGGCATACACACCAACAATTTCATTGTGCTTGACATGGATCCAAAGAATAGGAAGATTCCCATCATCTTGGGTTGGCCATTCTTGTCTACATGTGATGCCAGGATACATGGACACGAAGATAAAGATCAATATGTTCAAGGTCCCAACCCGGCGAGACCCAGATGAGGATGTTGAGCATGGTCACTTGAGGAGTCCAACTAATTATTTGGATGGAGAACCTAATGGTACACATGGTGATAACTTTTGTGATCAATGGGACAAGGAACACCTATTAAATGCAAATGAGGGATATATATATTGCAAGAATGGGCACACAATGATCCCAAATGGTTGATTGATTGAGGAAACTACAAGAAGCCCAGAAGAAGGCATAAAACTTAGTGTTAGTGAGAGGAAACCCACCAAGGTCTGGAGATTTTTTCACCCAACCTCTCATTTTTTATTATTTTGATTATTTAACATTTTTCCAACAAACACACACACATACACACACTATACTTGATGGTTTTGTTGTTTGTGAATCATTTTAGAATAGGTACATTGGAGTAAAGATGGTACGTAGAGGATAAAACCAAAGGGAATACCAAGATTTAAGAGAAAATTGGAAATAAGTAGTAAAGCTACATGAAGGCAACCAACATGGCCATTCTACACAGCACGACTGTGGTGCTGGCAAGCTAGAATAGTTGTGGTGGCTCTACCTTGATCACTAAAAAATTTGTGATCTCTCTCCTCTTGGATATTGTCTACCACAACTCCATGCCCTCGACCTGACTATTATAAACTTCTATTTCATGTTGAGGTCAATGTGATTTAAAAGTTTGGGGTGGTAGGGCGGTAAGCCCTGGCTTTACCTAATTTCCCTCTATGTTGTTCTAAATTTTTGCTCAAGATGATCAAACAGTATGACTAATTCCCATATTTGTGTATTCATACTTTGTGTTCTTTCTTTGCATACATGCATACCATGGAGTTCTTGAATTTTTGCGTAATTTTAAAAAAACTACCTCTTTTTGCCATGCTTTGCAATCCATTTATATTTTTTGTAATTTTTGCATGTTTGTAGCTAGAACTTGCTTATTTCTTACTTTATGTTTCATAATGAAGGCTTGGATTTGATTGAAGAAATTTGGTACCATTTGGTCAAACTTTTCCCAAATTTAGAATTTTTTTGCCTAAAAGCAAGTTTTGACCCAAACTCTACTTATTAGATTGACAATGTTGACCTTTGATAAATGAATGATACATTATCCTAATTTATTGTTAAATGGTCTCAACTCTTGACTTTTACATGTTAATCACCTCTTTCATGCTTGTGTATTGTTTGGTTGAATTGTGATTTAAGAAAGTTGCAAACACTTAGGGTTTGTCTAATCTAATGATAAAAGTGTAGTTGTAACATCCTCAATTTCATAGCTAAAGTAAGCCTTTAATGTGGGGTTTGCTCGTAAAGACATGCCAAGGGATGTAATGAACATAATCATAGATAGGTACGTAATTAAGTTCACAAAATGTGTAATACAAGCCATCTCATCAACCAATACACACATAATGACTTAAATGTGTATGATTGTAGTCGGTTGTATATGAATATAAATGAATTATTCCTATGAACAACAAGGTGACAAATATATAATATGATGAGTCCAGTTCATGGCTTGAGCCTTAGACCTAGCTTAGGTCTTCATGTTATGTAACTAAAGAGATATTGATCTCATGCCAGTCATACATGAGCTTCAATTGAGAAATAATATTGATTTAAGAATTATCTTCATGATTTGGAATATAATTAAGCTTATGGACCCTTTGTACGTAAGACTATGGAATGCACTATGTGCCCTAGAGTCCAATTTTAGCCCATTTGGGCCAATCATAGCTTAAATATGGGTCCTTGGAGTGCAAATTTGGGAATTTAGTGTTTCATGATCATGATAAATGCTCAAGATATTTTTCATAGATGTAGGATTTAAATGTAAGATTATCAGTAAAATTTTGAATGATTTTAAATTATCTAGAGACCTAAGTAATTAATTTAGTATTTATTTAGTTTTTACTTAAAAAAGTAGATGTGGAGTGCCTATCTATTTAGTTTTGACCTAATCTCGTACTCAAAGAAAGATAATGAAAATACCATCTCAATTCCAAAGTTTGGACTCAAATGGAATTAGTATGTGGGCATAATAATTATTTCTTTAATGTTGACTTTTATGCAAAAGAAGAAAAATAAAAAAAAGGGTGACTCCAGCCCAACACGGACCGGAGAATGCTGCCTCCATTAGAAAAGACTGAAACAGAGTCCGCAAAGAGATGACCCTCCACACTATCCGGACTCATGTTTTCTATATTAAACATGGATCTGGAAAGCCTAGGGTTAGCCGAAGCTAAGGCTACGATTCGACTGGAAACCGAGTCATGGAGAAGGAGAGCAAAGGAGCCGAAGGGCGGGGCACTGTAGGTGGCGGCTTGAAGTTATTCAGGCCTATACTTTCAATCACAGCCTCTCCGCAAGCATCTACGATGTCGCCCATCTAGGTCGGCCAGGCCGTAGCAAACGAGGGGGCTACCTCGTAGAAGATGGCACACTGGCCGCCGCCGAGGTTGGCAATGTGGGTGCTCTGTTTCGGGCGTGGAACAGGGGAGACACTGCCCCTTTGTGCCGGACCATGGTAGGGGAAAAGGAGGAAGATGGATCGACCAATATTTCATGGTCTAGGTGAGGAGCATGGCTGATGGAGACTATCCTTTCTGCGAGACGATCAGGCCCCAAGCACGCGGACAAAGCCGCCGCAAGAACCTGCTCGAGGCACTCTGTTTTGGGAGTCCACACACACGAGAACTCAGATCGGAAGGGATGAAGCGCCGGCCGTAGGCTTGAGATGCGCCTGAGATGAAGGCCGCCAGATCAGATCTTGATGGCCAAGATTGGATAAGGTTAGGTAAGCTTCTAATATTCATATCTTGAGATATAGAGCTCGGTTTGGGATGATCAAGATACCTATGGAAAGCTCTTCGAGCATACTATCTTCTACAAATATCTACAGAATATGATTTGGATGTTTATTATTTATTATATATTGGGTAGCCAAAGTATATGATTTTGATATTTTTGTCAATTAAAAATACTAAACGCCTTTAGAAATTCATACAAATTTTACTGGATGTGTATTTTGATATGTTTAACATTACTTCAGAGCCTGATCTTTCATATATGAAGTTTTAATGAGATTTTTAATATAAACCCTAATAAGGGTATTTTGGGTATTTCACCCATGATATGATTTTTTTTAAATGACCCAATATTTTAATACATGATCTTACTACATTGTATGATTACTTTTCTAGAGATTTGATGGATTTTCTTGTGTTATCATATTATTATTTGGTTTTGGACCTGAGTGACCATTATGTGAGGGTAATAGATGATTATCTTGACAAAAAGTGGTATATGTATGTCTAACTAGGTCTAATATTATTAACATGGTGGAATTATATTTTGATTTCCTAATTGAGTCAGTAAGTTTTCTAATATGTGACTATGCTTGGAAATTATTCTCATTATATGAAGTATATGTTCATATTAGTGCATAAGACGATTTATGTTGAGTATAAAGATTATAGTAAATACATAATAAGAATTTATTTTAATTTCAAAGCCAAGATTTTATAGTGAGTATAAAGTTATGTTTAAGAACCCGTAGTTGGTATATATAGTTAGGAAAGCGGGGTGTGAGATTTAGAAATAGAAAGAGGGAACATACTCTTGGACTGATAAAACTATGATGACATCCAGGTTATTAAAGTTATGAAACTTAGAATCGAGACTTCCTTATCGATGCCATCTGTATAAGAGGTAAGTGGTCCATGCACATGAGTACTCATAGTTTATGTTCAATATCTTTACATGTCTCCTAATAAGAGTTTCATGATCTATGTGATTTAATGTTCTAAGACTTCAATGTTAAGATTTGCAAACAATATTATTCTCATATTTCTACCCTTATGCAAGTTTAGATACCCAATGTCTAAAATAGAGATATGTTGCTCAAAATAGTTGTGACTCATGGACCAAGTCCATGAGAAAGTTGAAGAATCATATTCCTATAAGATTTCTTAGAAATGTTTGGAAGTAATGAATATGATTTCAAGATAAGATATGCCACTAATGTATCCATACTTAGTTGATGATTTCAAATATCTTTGTATTAAGAATGTAAGTACACATATGTTATTAGAATTTCTCATATTTATAGTCATAGTTATGTAGTAAGATTTCAAGTAGAAACATGCCATTAAGATTTCATACATATGTGGAAATCTAAGAACTAGATTTCTTAAAATAAATAGTATCTAGAATATAAGTACAATGTAAGAATATGAATTTGAAAATATTAGGACATGGTGTACTAATAAAAGTATGTTTGGAGAAGGTATTGTAAAATGAGTTTATGACGGTATTATAAGATAATGACAAATTAAGTTATGATTAGGTTGCAAGACAATATTTTATGAGATTTCTATCCTGATATTTAAGGTTTAATATGTAAGTTTTTATGCAAATATTAAGGTTCAGTGTAACATCATATTTAGCAAGAAGGATTGAACCACCTTGTCAGAATTCATAATTTTTAGATATGTTGTACTTAAAATACGTTTATGAACCTGACTTAAGATACTTTGTATACCTAGTAATTCTATTAGCATTTCAGGTCCTTTTTCCTAAGCTATTTATCATATAATTGGTATAATTGAAGTAATTTGACGAAATAAGGGTTTTAAAACAAAGTTTACCCCGATATTGAGATACATGTTCAAATCCAGCAATGAATTCAATTTAGAACTTAAGAATAAAAAGATTTAGATTCAGACTTACACTACTCACTGTGTGAGTAGCCAGATTTTGAATAAATGTACATGATATGGTTTATAGATCCATCTCAATTATGTAGTAATTGAGATACATGTTTACATTCAGATTCAGATTCAGATATAGATTCAGATTCAGATTTTAGAATTTAGTACATGTTTAGTACTCAGTTTTAGATAAGTTCAGATTCAGAGTTTAGTAAAGATAGACTTAGGATAATTAATTTGAAACATTCACATAATGCATTATATAATAAGTCCTCACAAGAGAGTCCCGTGACAATACAGAGGGCGCGCTGCGCCAGACACTGCGGGTGTCACAGAGGGCACATTGTGCCAACAGAGGGTGCGTTGCACCATAGAGGACACTTCGGTGTCAACAGAGGGCACGTTGTGCCAACAGAGGGTGCATTGCACCATAGAGGACACTTCGGTGTCAACAGAGGAGGACTTATTGTATAATGGTGGCCACAAATAGATAAAAATCGTAAGTAAAAGATACTTTAGATTAGAGTATGTCTGTAATCTCATCCACGAGTGTGATGAGAGGAATTCAGATAAGATATTTATGATCCAGACACTTTGGCGTAGGCCATGAGACCCAGAGTATAGGTCTCCAGAAAAGAAAGAATAGAAAATAAGAGTTTGAGTAATGAGAGATAATATGTTTCTTGAGTTAATTAGAGTTAAATGTGTGTTTCATATTTATGATGTTCAAGAATTTTATAATATTTCAGTTCTTTAGCAATGTATATTTTAAAATACTCATGCCACTTACTCTAACGACTATTTTTCCCAATGCATGGCTGGGGACGCGATGTCCGTAGGTTTTGGAGCAATTGAAGAACAAAGGGACCAACAAAGGCCTAAGAGACTTTCAACTTTGCCCAGTGGGGTGCCATCTACCTAGATGATCCTGAGTATTGACATCTTTTTATTATGTACTTATACATAAACATGATGTAGTTTTATGTTGACAAAAAGCTATGTATGAATCAGTTTTACTAGTTTTGCAAAGTGTTTCATTTACTTTTATTGCAATGGTTATCATGTTTGTGACACTCCCGGGAAAAAAATTTGCTTCCGCTCATGTGATATAAAAATCTGGGTGTTACAGTAGTTTTCATATTTCTCATTCATGTGGTATATTGTTTTTTGATGAAATTATTTGAATAATTTTCATATTGGAGATCTCATGTGTAGGCCTACACTACTGACCCCTCTTTGACTCACTTTTCTTCCACTGCTTCTTACCCCTTTGCCTCATAAAAAGATGCCAAAGAGCACATATTAGCCTTGACCACATCTAAAAGTTTAGGGTGTCCATATCTACATCCCTCCACTTCACTCTCATGACCATGTGCCCTACAACAACAAGGGCAACAAAAAAGAAAAAGAATGAAAAAAGAAAATAAAAGATGCTCTTATGCAATAGCATCTAAATATAGAAAAGATGAGTGATCCTATGTAATAGCATTCCAAACTGTTATACAATTGAGTGCCTAGAATGATTGTTCTACCAGTACAGTTGTGATATCACACAATACCCACAATGTAATATCCACTACAGTCGTGCTGCCCAACACAACCGTGCTACAAGAAACTCTAGCAATATTTTCCATTGCATTTCCCATTCTACCCCCACTTGACCTAGTGCTTCCCCACCACCTTTGTATACTTGAGTGGTATATGGAGCATGAGATTATCCACTCTTAGCCACCTCTAAGCCCATACTATACCCCTCTACTCCATTCCCACTCCATTTAACCTTCATTCCATCACCTTCCACCCCAAAAGCCTTCCATTGAGGGTTTTTGACCACTTTTTACCATTCATACATGCCACTGCAGTGTGGAGGAATGAGGTTCTTGAGGTGTTGCTTCTAGGAGGTGGATAAGTAGGAGTCTACATCAAGATACATGGTTTCCTACTCCTCTATTCCTGATTCTTTCTCCATTTTTGTACTTTCTTATTCTATGAATAGCTAGGCCCCTTAGGTGGAATGTTTGGAGTCAAAAATGTTATTTTTATACCATGTAGGGGGGAATTTATATGTAAAAATTATACTTTGATTTGAAAATGATTACATTCTACTTTTACCTCATTTATCATAAATTGCTTTGTGGCTTGTGCTTGAAATGACCTACGATTCTAGGAAAGCTGCTTATATGTAGCTAATTTGGGAATTGCACCTTGGTCCAATTAGTAGATCCCTAAATAACTATTCATCTTCCTACATGTTAATCAATTATTCTACACCAAGTGAGAGATTTAAGTAGCTATTTTATAAGAATTTAGTGTAATTGGCTTGGAGCTTCCTAAAGGCGAGATGGTAGGTGATTGAGGCCTAAAACCTCCTCATTTCCACCCTCCATTACTACCCTCATCCCCCAATTGTCCTATGAGCTTCTATCCTATAAACCTAGACTTGATTATATCCTAACATAATTTCACCTAAAATCTAATCCTAGTGAAGCTCGCAAGGGTGGATAGGAGGTTATAGGGACTAGTTCCCCTATACACGCCCTTTCCCATCCATGGCCAATTAGTAGTTTAGGGTATTTCATTATCATCTATCTTGTTGTTTGGTTTGGTAATAAAAATGGAAGAGTAATATTTACATGTTACCAACCCAACTTAATGGACAAGTGCATTCCCCAAAACAACCCTTACTTCCCATAATTTCATTAAACCTTGATTGCCTTCTTGCTTAGCTAGCATTTACTTGTTGAGCTCTTTACTTGCTTAATTAGTCCATTGACTTGCTCTTACCTTGTTCATGCTAGTTTTGGTATTCAATTGTCCTTTAGATTTGATTTCTGTCTTATTGTAGTGTAGATCTCATCCTTCTTTCCTTAGTTTAATTTTTTCCCTTTTTTCCTTTTCTTGCTTAGCTTGTCATTTCTTGCTCATTAGAACTAATTGTCTAGTGTTAGCTAAGGTTTTGGTCTTGTTTTCCTTCCTTATATTATTTTCATGTTCAATCTTAGTATAATTAACAAAACCAACATAAAATCTTTGACCCCTAGACTCTATAATGGTAACCTAGATCTAGTTTCCCCCTTTCTCCCTTGGGTTTGACCCCTAACTTGCTGCTTTCCTATACTATAACACCACCCCTTGTGCTTGCATGTAAGTGTGTTAGTCTATGTTAGCGAAACTATTAGGGCTATAAAAATTTAAATGACTCCTTGTTGTGTGCCTAAGGTGTGTCTAGCCAAGTCAATTGACTAAGGGTTCTTAAAAACACACCAATGTCCACTTTGTAGTGAGAGGCAGTATCGACCGACAAGAGTCTCTCAAGATCAACCCTGACTTTGCTACTTGACATTTATGTGGGAGTTTCTTATTTCTCTATTTAATATGCATATTTTAATTCCTTACTCCTTATGTATGGAGAAAACTTCAATCATGAGGAGCTAATTTTATTTTCTTTAGAATCTAGGATTAGTAACATAATTATATACTTCAAACATTAACTTTTCTTGAACGAGGATTATTTTTGGATTTCATGATTTAATGAATGAATAGAATTGATTGTGATTGATCCTCATAGTTGACTTGTTAGATAAAATTTGTAGGTATTATACACATTTTTTTTGGATTTCTTTCATGTGTGCAGGTTCATTAGTGCACAAAAGGAGCCTCATTCTTGTGTGGTTTATTTATATAAATGTAATTTGATTAGTTTAGCTAATTCAAAAATACCAATAAAGTAGGATTTGTTCTTATCTAAATATGGTGTTACCATCCAAAAGGATGTATTTCTAAAAAAATTACATACCCAAAAACCAATATTAATCTATTAATAAATTAGTTGATTTCACAATAACTGATTGTCATGGTAAAACTCATGTTTTGAATAATATCTGGACTTGGTACTCAATTTCTTTTAGTTAACTGCTTGTTATTTTATTTTTGTAGTCAATACACACCCAAATCAACCCTTTGCTCATCCTATCTGATTAGTTCTAGTTAGAAATTGTTTCTAGTGACCCAACTCCATGTGGTTCAACAACTTGGGACTCATTGACCATTTATTGCTTGATGGTTGTACACTTTTGTTTGCACACACAGTATTCACATGTCATATGTTAGATGACAATACTTCTACTTATGATGAATGCATATTTATCCTATTTTTAGTTGTAGTTTTGCTCATTTTTACATTTATATTCCTCATTTTACTTTAGAATTAGCTTCCATTTAGTTTTTGTTATTTTTAAATTAATATGTACGAATTTTATTCAATTCTTTTGTTTTTGTGGCATGTTTGAGATTCATTATGTACACACTATCATAGGAGTAGTGGTTCCACTAAGAGATCAGTGGGTCTTTGAAATTTTTGATATCCATAAGATTCCCATTGATTTGCCCCTATATTGACGCATGTCCATTGACCTACTGCAATATCCACATGAGATAGGTTTACATATATTTAAATTCACATGTATTCATCTCATCCATCCCTTCCATCAGTTGACAACTAATGAAACCCCTATTCTCAGTCAACTAATGCAAGTTAGTCCCTTCTTCAATTCTTGCATTCACTCAATCCTTCATTGATTCCTATTTCTCTACCTCTTCGTCGGTCCTTAGCCCAATCACTCTATTTTACTACCGACAAAGTCACCCACTGGACATGTATCAACAATATTTTACGCATCGCCTACCAATGGGAATCAAGTGCACATTTAAAACAACGAGATTCTAGCTTCAATTGCTGATGAAAAAGGAGTGTTGCCTAGCAATGAAGACACAACATTACCTATTGATGGCATTGAATATGCGTCTCAATTGATGGAAACCTAGCTATCCAACAACTGATGAACGTCTTACCTGACTCGATCGATTAAGGCATGATGATGCCTACCGATGGCATTGCATACTCCATCAATCGATGATAGTTGTGTGTGCCTCATAGGGTGAAAATTTTGCACGTTCACCTTTCAATTTGAACTCATGGAGTAGAAAGACTCCTCATATTCCTCCCACTATCATCATCCCATTGATAGGGATGAAAACCTTAACTATAGGTAGATAGGAAGGGTTCTAATCCCCAATCCTTCTCCTATAGACACACAACCATGGCCACCATAGAAGGGTGCTAATCTCGACGTCGCAAGGATTCCCAAAACCATTCTGAGATTCTACCTCTAGTTCTTGTTGGTCATTTCCATCATTGGATGAGACATCCACCTTCATAAAGCATTCAAGATCCTGACCTCCAATGATTCACATCCATGAACGTTCCATCACATCAATAAAAAACAACCTTCCACCATCACCATCCACATGCTCTGTCATCATTTTAACCAATCCAAGCCAAAAATAAGGATATTGGTGACTTCTAGTTTGCCTCTGACAAACGTCAAAGGGCATTCTTTCTACTTGTTTTACAACCACATCTCCAAGCTTGAAGAAAATCTTCTGCAAACCACAAATGTTTTTCCTACTTCTACTATGACGATGGTTGTCTCCCTCTTTTCCCTTGTTAAACTTTTCATTATTTCCATGAGTGAGTAATCCTCACATCAGGGTGTGGGAAATAGAACCACTATCTATCTTTGTTCTCTTTAATCCCCATATTGTAAGAACCATGATATTTTATGGAGCATACTTTGTATACCTACACATCTTGTTTGGCATCCTATTTTTCATGTTTATCAGATCTTAGATGTAGAGAACTTATAACCTAAGATCTAGGGTATCATTTGTTTCATGTTATACCCTTCATGAAAATTTTTTGTAGGTGTTTTCTGAGGTGATAGGTGAATGATCTCTAAATAATTTTATGGCGAGCTTAGAGTAATGTATGTCCCATTTTTATCCTAATTTTTAAAGGGGGACGTATCTAACTTCAACAAATGTATGTTCATGCTATTTATGATGCAGTGAGGCAGTAAACAACATGTAGCAGTGATGAAATCCATCCACCCTAGTATTTTCATCCATTGATGATTAAAAACTTAAACTATCCTTTTTTTATTTGCAATCCTATCATAATGGAACCAATCCAACTCTCATGTCAAATACTCATTGTTGCTCGGTTACATTGATCAGATCATCATAAATAGTGTTATCCTTTGGGTATTATCCTAAACTATAACATGATAAGATCCATCCACTTGCGGGTGGGATTGCCTTACATTTTGTTATGGTAAAATCCTAGAGATTTCATCCCTAGTAAATTTTCATGCGCAATAGATCTTGCATCAACTAGAAAGCCATCATCCATGATGCCCTCTAGAGATATTTAAATTTTAGTCCTATTAATCTTAAGAAAAAAGTGACCGCATCCAGAGTTGATATTATATCATATCAATAAACATGGGCATATTATAGTCCCTTATTTATTACACCATGGTGATGCAATGATACATGCTCTATACAATTGATTGAGCAAATGAAGAGGATGTGTATTGATATTCATGTAAAATATAATATATATCTCTCCTTCTCATTGATCTACTACCCTTAATGTTCTCAAAGAACTAGCAAAGATAAAAAATATGATTTCCATGATCACCAAAACAAAATCATTACATTTTTCAAATATGAGATGTAGAAGGATTAAATTCCCACCCTACACTATACATTATAATAAAATATAGCAACATGGAGATCCCACTTGTCTTCATACACAATGGGAAATGGCTAAAAAATTTCTCCCTTGAGAGTTTCATCATGCTAAAATTGAAATGAGCCACATTATCCCAAATATCTACCAAAACATTTGCATTTGATGGATCCCCAAATGATGTGATGAATGAAGTAGATCACACTATCCAAGTAGGACCAAATATTATAGTGAAACCTTCACTATTATGGAGATTGATGTTCCTTCAAACGACTCCTATATCATTCATATATTTATAAGAACAAAGTACTTCAAGTGATTTAAATTAAAAAATGACCACATAGTCATCACCATCCATTCATGGCCCAAAGAAGTCAGAAATTACATCATGTAGAAGTTTTTGAGTGTTAGCTCTAATTAGTCATGATCATGATAAGTACATGGATTCAGTTGGAAACATGGGCCTCGATCTTGGTTGTGCAATTGGCAAGCATACACAAGGTATTGAAACCTTTATCCTAGTATTTAGGAACAACCATCTGATGGAAATTGACTACCATAGAATTATAGGAGTGAAACGGTGCTCAAAATAATTATTGGTCCACATGTTGGCACCCAACTATTGCATGGATGATTGCATAACACATCAACCCTAAAAAAAGGCATTACCATCATGGACATTTTCTTACACATTCTTTGAGTGTTGGAACAATAGGGATTGTGAACACTTAAAACATGATATCAATGAACAACATAATAGAAGACCCTCTATTTTTACGAATTAAGAAATTGACAAGAAATACTATAATGAATGAAATATTTTATCATATATTTATGGCTCTGAGCACATCAATAAAATCAACAAGATCATCACACATCTTTGGCTATCACAGAACCTCAACAACACTTGCTTGAGGTTTCAAGCTCATTCACAACCCAGAGGGTGTGTTGCCTAAAACAACATCCACCAACCATTAGGAGGTCTCATATTGTCTCTTGCACTAGTAATTTTCCTTGTGTGCCATGACAAATGCTTTGTTATGGTTGTGCATACTTGATCTAAAATAATGAAAAAATGGGTCATCGAGTAGGTCTCACACTATCACTTCCACTAGGATTTTCCTCATATATCACAAAAAATTCTTCATTAATGTCATGAAGCCTAATCCAAAAGTATGACAACATAACATTGATAGTTGTCCACCATCACAAAAAATAATAGACAATCAAGGTCTTTATTGACACCTCTCAAAATTAAAAAGGTATTCAAATTCCAGAGTATATGAAGAAGGAGCACCATCCATTCCACAGTGGAAAATATAGAAACAATTAATTTTGGCATGAGAACACTCTCTCATCATGTAAAGATCGATAGTGCACTGCATCTCTCAATTTATGCTGCCTTGATCAACCTCCTTCAAAAATACATCAACATATTTGCACTGAGATATGCTAACATTTCAAGACTCAATGAGTCAATCACAACCCATCGTCTCCCAACTATTTGCAATGTGTATCCCATCACAATACATATGGTCATAATGGGGTCAAAATATCTAGAAATAACTTTAGAAGTAGTATAATGCATGCTTCACATGACTAGAATGATATCCAAACTAGCTTGGAAACATTATATCAGTCCACAAGAATGATATATGGGTCATCATATATATCGATTATGGGGGAATTAGCAAATATTTTTTCAAGGATGAGTTTATACTACCACATATTGATATGATGATTAAAAACACAACCACCTATGGGATTATCAGCTTCATGGATGGATTCTAACGATAAAACTAGACCAAGATTGCATCAGTGAACATAGAAAATACACATCCACACTTAAGTGGGGATTATTTTACCCTAGGTCATGCCATTTGAACTAAAGAATGTAAATGCAACATGTTAAGATGCTACAGAAACTCTTTTACATGGTATATGAAAAGAGGGTAAAGAATACATTGATGCGATGATTTCAAAATCAAATCATGCAGAATATCATCTCTAAAAGTTTTTTCACAGAGTACAATATTTTCATCAATTCCACAACTCATAAAAATGTACCTTTAAAATCACCTCTAACAACCTATTAGGCTACCTCATTCAACAACAAGGCATCAAGGTTGATCGTAGGAAACCTATAGTGATTGTCAACTTCCCCCTCCTCATATAGACAAGGGGATTTAAGGACTACTAGGAAGACTCCAATATAATAACCATTTTATTATAAATCTAGCACCAAACAATCTTCAAGTTATTGTGAAAGAGATCTATCACCAACTAGAATGATTAAAATCAGGTAATTCTCAACAAGTTGGAGTCATACTTCTCTAGTCCTTCAGTTCCCAATACACCTATATACTAATATACATTAATTCTACACTTATTAATTAAAATTGAGTCCACTAGAGTCTTTAACCAACATGTTTTTACTAATAAATATGTTATCTATTACATGTCAAAGATGTTATAGGAGATTGAATGCAAGTATATAGTGTCAAAAAGAATTATTTTGCTTTGGTAATGACTTAACATTAACTCATGTCATACGTTGTCCAACTGGACATACTCAGTGATACTCTATGATACCCATGTACTTGTTTCCCCCCGATAAGATGATGCGCTACATGTTTTAAATGTTTGGGATCTTGAGACTCTATCTAACAAAATATGCCACCAATCTTGGTAGAAGGTAGTATTTTTAAGTCTATAATTGATTACAATACACAAGGGTATTTAAAGGAATGCAACACACTCTTTATAGTAAAACAATAAACAATGTTTTAATATTAATTGATTATTTAACATTGTGTATCAATATACGGTTTAGTATATTATGAGAAGTTAGTATATTATTATGATTGTCAGTACACAATATATGGTTCGATACAATGCATTAATTTCAATAAGTATTTTTTCTACTATGTAGACAATATCGATCACACAACATTCTTACATCATAGTTGTATGAGTTATGTTGTAGTGGAGTTGAAATAATTAAAAGGATATCATATTTGAACTACTAATAGCTTTATATGAGCTACTTGATTTTGAAGTAAAATATCTTCTGGATTTTAGACTAATATCTAAAATAAGAAAGCTAGGAATAGAAACTAGATAACAAATTTACGATAATTATAGAAAAATCAAGATTGTCTACCACTTGACCAAACTACATCATTCACCAGTAACTATTAAAACATAGAGATCTCTATACTTGACCTTCTCTCATGTTCAGACATAGCATGCATAGTGGATATTACCTCTCGCATGGCTAACTATCAATACCTACATGTTATGGCATTACAATAAATGGAATCAACATATCCCTCCACTTTTTCGATCATGACATATTTTCTATCTACTCGAGTTCACCAATTGACCATGAACATCATGAGCATGTATAATATAGAAAGACACTTGATAAGAGAGTACCTGATATCTATATTTTATGACAATTTTAGAGAACAAGTAGCATGATCGAGGGAGATATCCTTCAATGCAGAAATGAAAACTAGCCACTCATGTCTGAGTGATATTTATAGTAATCCAGTGTGAAGCTGAGTTCTATTATTGGTAAAGTTGGAGAGATCATAGTCAAAGAAGATAAATACATCAGGGAACTCAGGTTTCTTATGTGATGTTGATATGGTTATGATTTGAAGCTCTATGACATTGTGGTGTAACCATAGCAGTATGCTGAAGTAGTTAATCTCCAACAAGTTGGAGTGTGACGGTGGTTGGCAGTTGACTATACAAGAGGTGTTTGCTAAAATGACACTCTGTCATGGGTGTAGGATGGGTGTTAGTGGAGATGGTGAAGAAAAATGGCATGGGAGTGGGTTCTTGTAAGGAGTGGGTTGCAATGATGAGACCAATCCTTACTTATTTTAAAATAAACAATACAACCCCAAAATATATTCATTGAATCTAGAAAAAGAGGGGTGCATAGTGTTATTCAAAATAGTATGGAGTAGAAAGCATTGTGAAGAGTATGCAATGGAAGAAAACTTAAGCTATTACAAATAGAGTTATTGTCTAACACACCGGTCCATACTAGATAAAAGGATGTTCTAGAGTAAATTATCAAAAAATAAATAGGGTCGAGACAGAGGGCCACCTAGGCATCCTAGGTTCTTCTTATACTCTCAAATGGGTTCCTCCCAAAAATTGATTCCCAAAATCTTGATCTTCTAACTCTTACTGAACGACTTTCCTAAGGTCTGGGTGAGGGAACAACACCCAACAAAAGAAACAAAAGGTATGCATCAGATCAAATTGGTATATATTTTATAAATAAATATTCAGGCATTAAAAGAGAACAAGGACAAAAGTAAGGATGTTTCTCGTCAAAAGAGGATTATAATATTTGGATAAGTTCAAGAAGAAATGCAATCAAAGAATGGTGTCAATGGAATGATAATCCAAAGAACAAGACATTCATATGAGATGAGAAATAATATTCCTTGCCATTTTGAATAATCCACAAACAATAGTAAATAAGGAAATGCATGTTGATAATCACGAAGACTAGCATAATCAAAAAAGTAGTGTTCGAATCCATATATTCCAAACCTAGGGTAGGAAAACTAAAACCTATGTGCTAAATAAATATAGAATGACAGGAGGACTAAAACCTCAGTGTCTGGAATGAGGACTAAAACCTTAGTACCTAAATATATAATATTTGTCAAGGGGATTAAAGCCCCACTGTCTGGCAAGAGGACTAAAACCTCAGTGCCAATAACATAGGTATAAATACTTCTAGATAGGACTAGTCAAAATCACATATGCATAATATAGGAGGCAAGCCAGTCCAGAGTATAACAATTACAAAAAAGGATGAAAGCATCCAACATATAACCATTGGGGTCAAAGACCCATAAATGTATGAAGTAAGATTTCAATAGTCATCAATGAACAAATATGCAAATAACATTTGAGATTCCAAAAGGATTCAAGAGACTCTAAAGGAGGAGTATAACTCAAAATATGCCTCATTGATAACAATTACGTTTTAATCATTATATGCCCAAATAAAATTGGGAAGAAGCACATACCAGATCTTCACAGCTAAATGTTAACTCTATGGGTATATTTTGGTCCACATAGGCACGTTTTCACCCTATAAACACATTAGGTATGTTAGTTCAATCAAGATTAACAAGCATATACATCCCTAGTATAATTATGTCTATCTTTATTATCCTAATCTTACTTACTTGATAACATTTTAGGATTATAATATTTTGGATGAATGGACACTCTGTCATATACTTAGTAATGCCTTTGTCATAATTATTACATATATATTTATATATACAACCATTATAATGTAGGTACAATATGTTTCCTTACATAGTCATTAGTGATCACACATGTATGACCATTAGTTAGGGGCTATACATGGGTGGATTAGATTTCATATACAATCATCATTCTCATGTTATGTCAAATATTGCTATCAAATGTCAAGATTGACATTTTCAACTTTGATTTATGTTCCTTATTAATGTTTTCATTCCCAATGCAGCACTTACAATATTAGGGCTTATGCCTCTAATTACTTATGAAAATGATGATTACTACATTATAACAATTTGGGTATATTCATTCCATCTTTGATCTAGGATTTTTTGTATGGTTCAATACGTGACTATCACAAAGAGAGATAGGACATATGCATTATCAACTAGTATATAAAGTAACATGATATCAGTTAAGGTAAGCTAGTCTGGATAGATTATATCTTATATGGATGTTTATGCGTTCAACTAGATTATGCACTATCAAGGGTTCGAGTTGAGATTTTGGGGTGCATAGAAATTATATATATATATATATATATATATATATATATATATATATATATATATATATATATATATATATATATATGGGGATTTATTCGTTACCTGCGCGGGTAGCCTGATTTTTCGCTACCCGCACATCCAAAAATGTAACTATATGGTATACAAGAGTAACTCTAAGATCAAAAGAGTAACTATATATATATATATATATATATATATATATATATATATATATATATATATATATATATATATATATATATATATATATATATATATATATACACACACACACACACACACACACACACAACATACTATCCTTATTTACTTTACTTCATACGAAATAATGCACTTCAATGTGATGATTATTTTTTTTGTTTGATTCATGGATACTATATATGGAAGGAATTAGAAAATAAAATTAATATGTCTGGACTTAGGATAATCCATTAGGTTAAAGGATGAATGCAAGTCACTATAAATGTATATACCCGGTAAGGTAATAACTATATATACATGTATGAGTCCGATGGCAGAACGATACAACAAACACCACGTTCAGATTGGATAAACCCTATATAACTCAAACATAAGGATGAGGTACCCAGTTATGCAACTGTAATGGATTAATTGAGGTTCTTTTAGTCAGTATTTGATACTATGATGCATTTAAAATTGATCCTTCACAAGGTAAAAGGATAATATGACTAATCCATCAGATGGATTTTACTAAATGAGCCAAAGAGTCACCTAAGGTGATATGTGGAGAAGATACAAAACTATGAGAGCAGACTGAGAATTGGGTTGCACCACCACGTCTCAGACCCATTGATGGCTCCGGGTGATCTGGAACAGGGGCTCTATTGGCGATGGTGTCCCTGGATGCTGCTGTAGTTAAAGTCTTGCGGCTAAGAAGAGTAGAAGTTAGCCGCAAGGAGGAAGGAGTACTGGGTTAGGTTTCAATTTGGTGGAGGATGGTGGCTGATATGGTTCTGATGGAAGAGGTAGATCTGGAGGTGATGAAGTCTGGTGAATCCATGGTCTCAGGACACTACAAGAGTTCAGACGTGGCAAAGGATGTAGGCAGCGGTAGATTCCTTATTGTAGGTTGTTGGGCATGGAAGGAGATCTTCAGGCGGCTACAGGTACTCCTTGAGATACTGACGGTCTGAACAGAGAAGAATGGATGGATCTCTTCTGATCATGGTCCCTGAAGTAACCTCTGTCAGCCTCTTGTAGTTGCAGAGACAGTCAGGCACCGGGCGTTGCATCATCACCGGGCACAGGGAGGGGAGCAATGGTGGCTAGGGTTTGAGGAAAAAGATAGAAGTTGGGAGGAGGATAAGTAGGGATGAGAAGGAAGGGAAGAGGAGGAGGAGAGGTGATGGGGAAGAAATGGCCGCTGGCTGTGTCCGTTTGCGGCACAATCGTCTGGGCGCAGAACCGCACAGCTTGGGAGGGAGAAGAACGTGTTAAGAGAAAATACTGGGGTAGGCATTACGGCAATAAGGAAATAAATGTAATTTTATGAATTGAATGAAATGTAACGCATTTATTTGTATCAAATTAATTAATTAATTGGGAAAGGGAACCATGTGCAATTGGACTGAAATTTCACATATTGTCTAATAAGATGTGATGAACCCAATTTTAATGTTAGTTTTACCATTAGAGACCGTTAGATATTTTATTTGATTACTTGTAGGTTAAGCACTTAATAAATTCATTATATACATTACTTAGTAAATTTAGACTTGTTGCTTTGTATTTTAAATATTTCCTTTCATCACTAGACTTAGGATATATCATGAGTGTTAGTGTCAAAGCTAATTAATCAGTGAATTTATATATCATCTACTCCTAGTTGATACATAATTAAATAAGTAGTCATTAAATTAACATAATGGTTATTTGTTGAAACATTATATCTTCTTGACTCTATTAACTATTCCTTTATCTAATTTGATGAAAAATAATTTAATGTTATATTATTATAAATGGCCCCAATAAGGGGGATGTTGGAGCTTGATATTGAGATTTGAGTATGTTACAACACTCAACCCTTAAAAAGGGATTTCGTCCTCCAAATATACCCATTCATAATCTAGTCCACCAGTATGTCTGACGTCAAATAATTTGATTTATTTAAATCCCAAACTCATCACACCCTGGTAGATACAACCTAACATATGTATTTTCTTAGTTTATCTAGTTACTATCCCATGACATTCAGGTTGGCCTAATCTATAGAGTAGTTATATCTTTATGTGACATTTGACTGAGGTTTTTTTTCTCTCCAAGGTTTACCCTTCTAGGTTATTTGGTTATTTGGTTATAAGGTTGATTATTTCCTTTGGACAAATTTTAAATTTGCATTACCCTTCTAGGTTATTTGGTTATAAGGATCCATCCCTAAAAAGGAGTTATCTATGACTCAACCACTCTAAAGGGGTAACAAGAGGTAACTCAATTAAGGCACATATATATGGCTTCTAACTCATTGCTCTACTCTTAAGTCTAGGGTTTCCAGGTCAATATGGTCGGCCGAGTGTTTCATCTCCTAGTACTTCTCCAAAGTCCTCAATCTGTAGGTGGTGACTTGGTTTAGGAAAACATTGATAAAATCCAAAACCCTTTTTTTCTAACATATAATTTGATAATAATCAAAATAGTTTTTATATGAAAACCCGGCTATGAAAGCTAAATAAGATGCCAAAATCATTACGTGAACCAAGTCACCAACTTCTCCATAACCACAACTTATTGTATATACTTTAGTCATATGATTTTCTTGGGTTCTAATAACATCTTATAACTTGGAGCAAAATAGGCATGCACATATCGGAAAGAGTGATACATGACGAGAGTTTAGGTGCATATATTACACTCATTGACTCTTTTAACACCTTTAGGAATTTCAATGTTCACATCATAGCATGTCATGCACGCCTCTCAATTGTGGGTTGACATACATGCTAGTTATTACTATTTCTGAGTATGGGTATTTCATCTATCTCATGGGGGTGAATGAGATGGAGCAGGTTCTTCCTGAAGGTGTGGACATAACGACCTAATATGACTTGTAATTCTACAATGGTGGCAAATTACTTCTTTAGAACTTCTCTAAGAAGTAAAACTTTCCAAGGTGCACCTGCCTGGTGGATGATGGCGATGACACGCTCTACATCTTGTATACCTACGCTCATCATTCAGGTTCTTCCTCTTCTTGATGTTGTCACTGTGGACTGGGGCTCAAAAACTAGGATATGACTCTATTGAAAGAGCTTTATCAACCATTTGTTGGAAGATCAGTGGAACTAGTGGCATGATAGCACAACCAACTTGATAATTAAGGCCTTAGAAGAAGAGGGAGGACCGGCGAGGCTCTATGAGGCCAGTAGCATAATGTTCCAATAATGGGAATTTCTGGATGTATGTTGAGACACTTAGAATTCTTTGTTTTAGATTGTAAAATTCAGCCTCTTTCTTCCTCAGAGTGGATGGACAAATATATTTTTCCTAAAAGAGGGCAAGTAATTCTTCCCAAGTCATAACAAAAGTATCACATGTTTGCATAACTCCATTCCACCAGACTCTGGCGGGTCCATCTATAACATATGTAGCAAACATAACCTTTTGATGTGGAGGACAATCCATACCTTCAAAGGTATGCTCCAGACATAATACCCAATCGTCAGCTTTATTGACCATTTCCAATTTTCCTTCTCCTTTGAAATAGGGTGGTTTCATCTTAATGAATTCAGTGAGGGAGCATTCCTTAGGTCTATAAGAACTTTGATTCATATTAATACTTCCCCTCATAGTATTGGTGAGGAGTTGGCAGAGAAATGCTAGTTCTTACCCAAGAGTAACTTCAGGTTCCAGTGTGGTAGGAGCATTAGGGGTCACCGAAACCACATGTTGCACATGAATGATTGGCATGATGGGAGTTATTTTTTATTCAAGTATCCCAATAGGGGGTTCCACATGTGGCATCCCAAACCTTGGATCTAGAGGATTTGTGTACCTAGAAGGGTTACCCAGGGTGGATTCAACACTCGTATCTCCAACCGAATCTCCTTCTCTGAAAGATAGGAATAGCTATGAGAAAACCTAATTTATCTAGAGATAGCTAGTTTCCGATCGCTACAGCTCTGATACCATACTGTAAGGAGTGGGTCCCAATGATGGGACCACTCCTTACTTATTTTGAAATAAACAATACAACCCCAAAATATATTCATTGAATCCAAAAAAATAGGGTTGCATAGTGTTATTCAAAATAGTATGGAGTATAAAGCATTGTGAAGAGTTTGCAACAAATGAAAACTTAATCTATTACAAATAGAGTAACTGTCTAACACACTGGTCCATACTGCACAAAAGGAGGTTCTAGAGTAAATTATCAAAAGATAAACAAGATCAAGACGGAGGGCCACCTAGACTTCCCAGGTTCTTCTTATACTCTCGAATGGGTTCCTCCCAAAAATTGATTCCCTAAGTCTTGATCTTCTAACTCTTGCTCCACATCTTTACTAAGGTCTAGGTGAGGGTACAACACCCACCAAAAGAAACAAAAGGTATGCATGAGATAAAATTGGTATGTGTGCTATAAATAAATATTTGGGCATTAAAAGAACACAAGGACAAAATTAAGGATGTTCCCCGTCAAAAGAGGATTATAATATATGGGTAAGTTCAAGAAGAAATGCAATTAAATAATGGTGTCGGTAGAATGATAATACAAAGAATGAGGCATTCATATGAGATGAGAAATAACATTCCATGCCATTTTGAATAATCCACAAACAATAGTAAATAAGGAAATGCATGTTGATAATCACAAAGACTAGCATAATCTAAAAGTAGTGTTGGAATCCAAAAATTCCAAACCAAGGGTAGGGGGACTAAAACCTCTGTACCAAATAAATATAGAATGAAATGGGTACTAAAACCTCAGTGTCTGGTAGGAGGACTAAAGCCTCAGTGCCTAAATGTATAATATGTGGCAAGGGGATTAAAACCCCAGTGCCTGGAAGGAGGACTAAAACTTGAGTGCCAATAAAATATGGTATAACTACTTCTAGATATGACCAGTCAAAATCACTCATGCATAATATAGGAGGCAAGCCAGTCCAGAGTATAACAATTACAAAAAAGGATGAAAGCATCCAAAATATAACCATTGGGGTCAAAGACCCATAAACGTGTGAAGTAAGATTTCAATAGTCATCAATGAAGAAATATGCAAATAATATTTGAGATTCCAAAAGGATTCAACAGACTTGAAAGGAGGAGTATAACTCCAAATATGCCTCATTGATAACAATTATGATTTAGTCATTATATGCCCAAATAAAATCAGGAAGAAGCACATACATGGTCTTCACAGCTAAATGTTAACTCTATGGGTATATTTTGATCCACATAAGCAAGTTTTCACTCTATAAACACATTATGTATGTTTGTTCAATCAAGAAGAACATGCATACACATCCCTAGTATAATTATGTCTATCGTTATTATCCTAATCTTACTTACTTGATAGCATTTTAGGATTATAATATTTTGAATGAATGGATACTCTGTCATATACTTATTAATGCCTTAGACACAATTTATATATATATATATATCCATTATAATGTAGGTACAATATGTTGCCTTACATAGTCATTAGTGATCACACAAGTATTACCATTATTTAGGGGCTATACATGGGTGGATTAGATTTCATATACATACAACATTCTCATGTTATGTCAAATATTGCTATGAAAGATCAAGATTGACATTTTCAACTTTGATTTATGTTCCTTCTTAATGTGTTCGTTCCCAATGTAGCACTTACAAGATTAGGGCTTATGCCTCTAATTACTTATGATAATGATGATGATGACTACATTATAAAAATTTGGGTATATTCATGCCATCTTAGATCTGTGGTGTTCTATATGGTTCAATAAGTGACTATCACAAAGAGAGATAGGACATATGTATTATCAACTAGCATATAAAGTAACATGATATCAGTTAAGGTATGCTAGTCTGGATAGATTATATCTTATATGGATGTTTATGCATTCAACTAGATTATGCATGATCAAGAGTTCGAGTTGAGATTTTTGGGTGCATAGAAATTAAGGAGGTATATATATATATATATATATATATATATATATAACATACCATCCTTATTTACTTTACTTCATATGAAATAATGCACTTCAATGTAAGGATTGTTTTTTTTGTTTGATTGATGGATACTACATATGGAAGGAATTAGAAATTACAATTAATATGTCTAGAATTAGGGTATTCCATCATGTTAAAGGATGAATGCAAGCCACTATAAACATGTATACCCGGTAAGGTAATATCTGTGTATACATGTATGAATCTGATGGTAGAATGATACAACAAACACCACGTTCATATTGGATAAACCCTATATAACTCGAACATAAGGATGAGGTACCTAGTTATGAAAATTTAATGGATTAATTGGGGTTCTTTTAGTCACTATTTGTTACTATGATGCATTCAAACTAATCCTTCACAAGGTAAAGGGAGAATAAGACTAATCCATGTGATGGATTTTACCAAATGAGCCAAAGAGTCACATAAGGTGATATGTGGAGAAGATACAAAGCTATGAGGGAAGGCTGAGAACTCAGTTGCACCACCATGTCTCAGTTATGTTGATGGCTTCGGATGATCTGGAATAGGGGCTTTGTTGGTGATGGTGTCCCTAGATGCTATTGTAGTTAGTCTTGTAGCTAACAAGAGCCAAAGTTGTCCACAAGGAGGAAGGAGTACAGGGTTAGGTTTCAATTTGGTGGAGGATGGTGGCTGAGATGGTTCTAATGGTAGAGGTAGATCTGGATGTCATGAAGTCTGAAGAATCTGTGGTCTCATGCCACCACAAGAGTTCACGCATGGCAAAGGAAGTAGGCAGTGGTAGATTTCTTATTGTAGGTTGTTGGGTGTGGAGGAAGAGCTTTAGGTAGCTGTAGGTAGTCATTGAGATATTGACAGTCTCAAAAAATAAGAATGGACAGATCTCTTCCAATCCTGGTTCCTGAAGTAACCTCCGTCAACCTTTTGTAGTTGCATACGAAAGTGAGGCACTGGGCGTTGCATCATAACTGGGCACATGGAGGGGAATGTTGGTGACCAGGGTTTGAGGAAGGAGATAGAAGTCGGTAGAAGGATAAGTAGGGATGAGAAGGAAGGGAAGAGGAGGAGAGGTGATGGGGGAGAAACGACCTCCGGCTGTGGCTATTTGCGGTGTAGTCGTATGGGCACAGAACTACGCAACATGCGGGGACTGAAAAGAATGCATGAAGGGAAAAGACTGGGGGATAAGCATTATGCCAATAAGGAAATAAATTTAACCCTATGAATTGAATTAAATAGAATGCATTTATTTGTATCAAATTAATTAATCAATTGGAAAAGGGAACAATGTGCAATTGGACTAAAATTTCACATATTGTCTAATAAGATGTGATGAACCCAACTTTAATGTTAGTTTTACCATTAGAGGTTGTTAGATATTTTATTTGATTACTTGTACGTTAAGCACTTAATAAATTCATTAAATGCATTACTTAGTAAATTTTGACTTGTTGCTTTTTATTTTAAATATTTCCTTTCATCACTAGACTTAGGATGAATCATGAGTGCCAAATTAGTATCAAAGCTAATTATTAAGTGAATTTATATATCATCTACTCCTACTTGGTACATAACTATTTAATTAGTCATTAACATTAAATAATGGTTATTTGTTGAAACATTATATTTTCTTGACTCTATTTACTATTATTTTATCTTATTTGATGAAAAATAATTTAATGTTATATTATTATAAATGTTCCCAATAAGGGGTATGTTAGAGCTTGATATTGAGATTCGAGTATATTACGGTGTTGGTCCAAAATAACTATAAAAAACAATGTTGGTCCAAACCATGAGAGCGTTGGTGTAGAGTTATATTCATTGTTATAGGGCCTAACCAATGGGTATAATAGTCTTTTCATATGCATTCAAATGGAGTTGGATTAAGATGGTGTTGTTTCTAGGATGGGTAGTCATTGATATTTGATTGCTTAATTTCCTTTTTGATCATATGTCTATGGATCTAGTTCAAGATTCAATCATTTTGAAGACTTTGAAGATCACTCCTTTTATCCTAATTGGGTAGCAATTTTCCGGTCAAATAGGATTTAGGGTCTAGGAGAATGTAACTTGATCATCATCTAGTCGAGATCCTCTTCTTTGGCATGGTCGTGTATGACATCTGGATATCCAATTACTGAGGTAAAGGTCCTTCCCTTTTGGACCATTTACAATCAAGGAGGGATTTGAACCCACAACATTGTGGTTCATAGATGGGAAACCCATACACTAGAATGGAGTTGGTGCATGATTTTTGTGCCTCCAATGGTGGTGGAACTCTTCCATTGATGGATGTGCTTTCTACATGCTTGATGAAGGCTCATGGACATATGTTGAGAAGTAGTTGAATAATTCCTAATTTTTAGTTTATTTGACATGATAGTGTTTTTCTTTTTGTTTCTTAAATAAAAGCAAAAAACATTAATGATCATGCAATAAATCAGGTATATCTTTCATTTTAAGGCAAAATAGAGCTATTTGTATCTATGAGAATTAAAAAAGAATGTAATTGAACATTGTACACTTAAATCTTGCTTGTCATCAAGTACATCAATCAACTAAAATCAAGAAAGTTTTTTGATGAAAGACTTAAGATTCTAAAAAAATCATTTCTAGGAAAGATACTAATGGGTATTTTCTTACAAAATTTATAAATGATGAAATATGTATTCTCTATCCACCATTTCAAATCCTATTTGGGCTTGTTCATACTTATCAAAATCATATATCATATTGAGTTAATCCCTTATGAACTCAAGGCACACATACTTGACTTATCATATCATAGGTTATGAGGCGTTCAAATCAATCTTACAAGTGGTGAAACCCTCTTGTAACCATTGATAATCTTGCAGGATACAAGTAAAGAACAATCATTCAAACTCTTACTTAATTAGTTTACCCTCTATACGACACATGATAAATGTTCCCATGTTTTGGAGAGGAAATGATTTTCTACAATGGAGAAAGGTGAGATCATACAACAAAACATGTGCCCTGAACACTCCTTGGTGTAAGAAGTTTTTCATATTTACGGAGACAATATTTGAGGTGTTTGAACTCGCCTTGGTGACACCAATCATTGCATTCCACACTTTTAAGCAAGACGTCCACCTTGTTTTATTGTTAAAATTTGTTTTTCTAGCTATTCGTCTGATGGAACTCAACTGATCTTTCAATAGATTCTATCTTGGTTCAATATCCTCCAAATTTAGCTTTCTAAAGATTAAAATCTCATTAATTCATTAGGAAATAGTTTTTTGTGTTCAATCAAAGGATTCCATTCATCTGACCTCCATTTGCAAAGTGAAATGATTCTTACCACATATCTTATTGTCTCTTTTTCTACAAAAATTAAACTAGTGTAAAGTAGACTACCCCCGTCGAGAGACGATCATACCATCGTATACATCATGTAAAAAAATCAAAACAAGATCTATCATCATGTATGCTTCTTTCTCAACCCTCATCTGATATAAGGTGCTCCATGTTTCTCCAAAATTAGGAGTCCATTTACTCTTCTTGGAAAACACTTTAAATGTTTGAACACCCTCAAATCTTCATCTATAAAGTCAGTTCTTCCAAGTTCTCTCTCTTATCTATTCACCTCATAGAGAATTTTTAGACCAATCATAGCAAACTGATTGATTAGTTTCTTAATCTCTTGCATGTTTTGTATAACCTTTTAAATGATACTTTGCACTCCCTGATACAATATTGAGAAATATATCATCATTTGCTTCCACCAAATCTCCATTAATGTTTTCTTCATCACACACTTTGAGGGCCACAATCATCATCAAAGCATAAGTCTCATCATACTCCATTGCATTTATCCATGTTCTGAAAGCTAAGACCAAGTGATCTTATTCCTTCTCACAATGCCTACGCACCACCATCTACCCCAAGATTATGTTCACCTTGATTTGCCACAAGAGAGATTCATTTTCAGGTTATTGAAATCAAGTGGGTTCCATATGATAATCTATAGGCACCTAAAGATTACTCTCGGTTCACCTAAACCCATTTTTATAGTGTCTAGAGAAACTTTACTACTGCCCATCTTTTGTAATGTCTTGGTCTTCATTTTATAAGTTTTTAGGCTCAAAATTTCTCTTCATCTAATATCATGATTATTTACCTTCCCATCAAATCTTTTAGAGAATCTCTCTCTCCAAATAGACCAGCAAATGAGAGTGGGTATAGTTCTATGCTGCCAACCCATGAAAGATTGATCATTATGCTCCCAAATGAACTTTAGCTAGGAACTGATTGTGTGTTCCTCTCTGTTGAACTGAATTTGTAACATATTTTATAGATTTATCCTCTTCTCGTTATCTACATCATTGTATATCATAAGGTGTTGAATATTCTCCATCTTTGGATCCACACAACAAGAACATTTTGAAGCAAATAGAATCATACAATTTGCAATTTGATCATTGATAGAGATGGCACTATGCAAAACTTTGCAGGTCAAAGTTGTTGCTGTAGGTATTTTATCATCATTTTACACTCTTCTCCATGCGTCGGGTTTGATGTTCATTTTGTGGAATCAAAATATTTTTAGTCAGTCTCAAGAAGAAAATACCATCAGTAGCAGGCATCCAAATAGGATGGTTCTCTTCTTCATTAGGAGATAGTTGGGAAAAAGAAATAAGACTAAATTATTTTAGACAATCACAACACCCTATCATTTGATTTACTACAAGAGAGTTCAGTTCACTTCTAAAATAATTCATTTAGGAAATTATCACACTCTCTTCTAAGAAAACAATATTATATTGTGATAGTTAAGGTGATATTATTATTCAAGAATTTTCAGAAATTTGACTTAAAATGCTTACTATTAAGAATAAGAATTTTGGATAGGGTTACTAAGATCAATGAATGCATGGTCAATCTCTACTAGTTATAACATTTTGATAAAGAGATCAAAAAGTAAATTATTAAAACAAAGAATTACTAAACAAAACTAAAATTTGAAGTAAAAAAGAGAAGTGAAAGAAATTCAGGATTAAAAATGTTTTTTGTGAGATTGGACATGAGCTCTCTATTCTACACATAAAGACTAGCCTATCCTCAAACAAAAATGGAATGATAATTTGCCAAGAGTGACTTGAATTTTGATTTAGTTCTCATTTGGCATCATTGGTATTGTGCATGTAGAATGGGGTCTCGTTATCATAGATGATTGTGTGATTTGAAGCTCTCTCCCAACTGATGTCTAGGTATTAGTCTCTAGGATTCATGAATGTGTTATATCTATGTTTTGTTAGGGCAAGGGATATTTCCATAGTTGTTTAAGGTACTGATATTATTTGCACACATATAGAGAAGAAATGTCATTACACATTGAACAAGCAGGTAAATACTTGGTACAAAAGAGGTAGAATGGTTTAAAGTGAGGTTTTAGTTTCAAATGACCTTCTTTCTCTTTTCATGTCTTACTAAAAAATGTTAAACCAATAAGAAGGTATTTATTTGAATTAGAAAAAATAGTCGATCTCTATTCAAATATTTGTAAAATTACACACACACACAGATATATATATATATATATATAGAGAGAGAGAGAGAGAGAGAGAGAAACCTAGAATATAATCTTGTGTATATATTTCACATAAGATCAAGTGGAATCTACCTACCAAGACCAAATCTATAGGAAATCCAAATTTGTTATAAAAAATATACGTTGCATATAAATTTGTACCCGTTCATCCAAGGACAAAAAAATTGACCTACATAAATGCACTCAAGTGTGTCATGTTTTTTGTCTTTAGATGCATGAACAATAAATGACCAAACACACTCAAAACTTATATATAGGTTGGTCTCAATATGTCATAATATCAAATATTTATATTTTCAATATTCAAGATGTATAATGGAAAGTGACTTGAGTCTATTCTCTGATTCATGTGAGAGTATTCCATCCCAACACACACACGCACTCTCTTTCTTTCTCTCTCACTGTAAAGAGGCAAGATTACCCCTTTACGAAAATTTAACAGAAAATACACAACATCCATATTTTATGAGAAATTTAGATTATGAAGGATGCATGCATAATAATTCCATTTAAATAAGAAAGATCCAGATACAAAATTGTGAATAGTAGAAAAGGAAAGAAAAGACTATATATGAGTTCATGAAAAGAACTGGAAAAGATAGCTATAGGACCTAGGAGAAACAACCTAGATGTCTTAGTAGCAAAACTTTGAATCTACTCCTGGGTTGGTCCCTCATGGTATTGTTCCACACCTTGTCCTAGGCCTGGGTGGTTGGGGATTACCCAAAAAGAGAAATAAAACAAGGTATGTGTTAGTTAAGGAATAAGATCAAATAAGAACAATAAGGGAAAAGTTTGGGTAGAATATGGAGAGTCAAAAGTAAGGCACATAACAAATAGGATTCTTGCCATAACAAATAACAAGAAAAATTGCATGAATGATTAAGTTAGACTAAATTAACTAAGTAGGGTTGAGGCACATACCAAATCCCAACCATTAGGTGAGGAGAGAGTAAACACATTCCCAGTCACCTACAAAATATTTATATATGGGGAGAGTAACACATTCCCCTGGGTGAAATAACACATGTCCAACTATGGGTGGTTGTACATAAGACTACATTAGCTAATAACTCAAACATATCATCATGCTCAAAGAAATCATATGGCAAGATTAAGCAACAAATAATAGTGATATGGTAGGTGGGTTTAAGACCCAAGCAAGTAATGAAGTAATTGTGCCAAAAAGAGCAATAATAGGAATTATGGTTTTAGTCCACACCTCGTTGGGAAATTAGGGTTTGGATATCAAAATATGCCCAACTTAAGGGGTAAGATGCACATACCTTAATTCAGAATCCTAGTACTCACTTTTCGCCAACTAAGTTGTTTCCAATATCACTTTTTCCCAAGTTCAAGTCATTTTCAGGTATTAGGGTTTATAATTCACATAAGTATAAGGAAAACCCTAATTTTAGACCTTTGTGGAAAACCTCAGATTTTAATCACAAAACCTAAATCAATCGATTCTTTATGGTTTTTTTTATCAAGAAAACATATTTATTTATTTTATTTTGATTTCATATCAATTAGTACAACTTTTAGGGTTTTTTCATGTATTTATTAGATTTCCTTAAAATCAACTCTCGAAGCATTAGAATTAGACTATGGAATTGTTTTTATTAGAAATATCTCATTTTTTATTCCAAAATATGTTTATTTATAATTTTTGGATAAAGAGATAATTTGTTATGCTTTTTGCAAGTTTAACCAACCAGAAAATTTGAAAAGGCCAAATAAGCAATTTGTGCGAGAGAGAGGAGCCCAGCTGACATGGCCCAATCAGGATGGCAATGCCACCTGGTCAGCGGTCTGTTCGACTGACACCAAAGCAAAGGAAAAAATGAGGGTTAAAAAAAAGGAGAAAACAAGAGGGTAGAATCGGGAAATCCAATGGGGGATTCATCCCCTTCACATGCACTCCATAGTTGTCCACCCACAAGAAACTACTTGTGAGAAAGTTGGGAAAATCTGAATGAGGTGACAATTTGACGAACTAACTACACCAAGATGTAGAAAGGAAGGCAGGGAAACTTACCTTGAAGTGAATTAGGTCAAGGTGGAGACGGTGTGAGTCACAAAGCCAAGAACACACTGACTCCACTTAAAGTTCTAGATGATAGAGAATGCGACCTTCAGAGCAATTGATTGAAGGAAAATGTTGAGCAAGAAGCGGCAGAACTGAGGGTATGGTCCCCTTTATATAAGGTTGTGTTTCAAGGAGTTTGGATATAGAGGCTTCGAGAAGCATGAAGCACGATGAAAAATGTGTACACATGATGAAAGATCATGAGTAGCAATTTGTTGGATGTGGAATCCAAAAAGTAAACTGAGGACAAAAGAATCGAGCAAAAAAGCAAGAATCGAGAGAGATATTGAGATTCAAAATTCAGAAAACCCACGACTACTTTTCTTCTCATACTTGATCTTAGAGACGACTCGAGAACTGTTCGATCGTGATCTGATGGCCCAGATCATGTGCGCATCTACGTCTTAAAAAACATGCGTGTGACATTTATTTACAATATGAATATGATTTGGACTATATTGACATATTAAATAATTTCTTTTTTTCTCTCTCTTCAATTGAGGTGCAAACAAACTCCAAATTAAATAAAAATTGAAACATAGCCTAATTAGGACGTTTAGAATCCAATTTTGACATTAATGTTTAGTTTTGGAGACTCTAAGCCTTATATTTAATTATTTTAAAGTAAATCATATTTTCTCTTTCCTATCACATTAGAGACATCTAGAAACCACCAATTAATGTGAAACTTCACCCTCAAGCAAAACTGAACATACTAAATACAAATTTGCCATTAATTTCCTATCTTGGAATTATTTAACACATTATTTAATATTTTGGACTTTAATTACACTTT
The DNA here is from genome assembly GCA_963693085.1 of Alisma plantago-aquatica. Lineage (NCBI taxonomy): Eukaryota > Viridiplantae > Streptophyta > Magnoliopsida > Alismatales > Alismataceae > Alisma > Alisma plantago-aquatica. The sequence continues at coordinate 554,573,262 of OY856412.1, forward strand.
CTCTCTCCTAAACACATTAGAACATTAAAGATCGTCCAAGTTAGTTGAAATTCACACATAGGCAATATTAACATGTAGATTATGAATTTGAGATTAGTTGCCACTTTTTGAGTCATTAAATGAGTTATTTGATATTTTGGAGAAAAACTCACATTATCCTTTTCTCAAAATTGCATAGATAATTATTAATATTCTAAAGTTGTGAAACTTGGCATTCAAGACAATTGAGACCCAAAGAATTCAGATCTAAAATTATTTTTATCTAATGAGCCTACCTTTGATGAGGTTTATCTCCTTTATACATCATCACTATTTGTCCACTTAAATTATTTAATGGAACATTATTATTTTTAAAGCTTTATTATTTGTTCTTTTTTTTATTCCTTGCTCCATAAGGCTAAGGGAAGATCTAGAACAAAATTATTTTATCAATATATCACTTAAGTGATAATTTTGCATCATAGACCCTGATTGAAACATTAATTGGGGTATTTGTGCACAAACACATACATTGATATGAATAGTGATGAAATATACTCCAAACCACCAATAGTTCCCACAAATTCAACATCAAGGCCAAAAAGGATAGAAAGGAATGGAAAAACTTAGGAAAAGGGCCACATTAAACATATACCTAGATTTCAGTTCGTTACACTCACTCTCCATTTCTCTCTCTCTCACTCTATCTATCTATCTCTCTCCTCTCTCTCTCTCTCTATATATATATATATATATAGAGAGAGAGAGAGAGTTAAGAAGAGGAATGATGATTATGTCTTTCCAGTGATAGTTGTTACTCCACACTTATATTTTGTCAAATTGAACTCTACTACTTGTTGATTACCTAACGTAGTCATCAAGGGAGACGAGATTTGTGTTTCACTAAGAGAATTTTTTTGTGGCATGGTCTAAATTAATATCTTTTGTAGTGATAGATTTTATTACTTAGCAAAAGAGTAAACAATGAAAATAGAGACTACAATGTTATTTTTAAAATATGGGTGTCAATTAACATGTTTCCTTTATGTTAAATCAATCTGGCATATCCTAATATAATTAGTATTGTGTAAGAGGATTTTAGACACACACTCATGTCTCCTCAAGTTCCTTTGAAAACAAATTATTTAAGATACAAGAATTTGAGGCATATGTGATATATGATGTTTGTCACATAACTTTCCCTTGTTTCTCATTCTTTTTTGTTCTTCTCAAATCATGGCTCAAGAATTCAATTTTCCACTCTCTTTTCAATAGGTATACTATACTCATCCACCAGTTTGAACTAGTATTTCTAGCCATCTGGGATAGGATAATTCCTAGTCTATATGTGGGTGTAGTCGTGATATTCTATCCCCATGAATTGGCATAATCCGAATATATTTCACTAATTAGTGTCATGCACTTCATCTCAATGGATGGGAAACCACGGTTGATGGAGTGATGGCATATTAGGGATAGTTTTGAGTTGTTCTTCCACTTGATTTGTGATCACAAACTCAAGCCTCATCTCTTTCATCATGCTGAATCAACCTCCCTCTTTTCTTATGGAAAGAAATTTTTTCTTCTTCTTTTGTATTGCCAATCTCTGTATTTTGTTTTTAAATAAAATGAAATATATTTTCTTATTCTTGGCTTAAAAAAATATTTTAAAGAAATCAGAAGAAAGTTGCACATTATTAAATATGTAAAAAATAATATGTAAGGAGTCTGAGAGTATAAAACTAAAGAAAAAAAGCTATAATTAAAATAAAATATTGGTTGCTTCCCAATAGCATTGTATTGAGGTTCCAGCTTAACCCTCATTTAGATACTAGGAGGTTGAAATGAAGAGGTTTTGTTCCATTTCATTAAGGAAATCCTAAAAAGTGTTGGTAAGGTATGCCCGTAGAGACAATCATATGATGATTGACATGGCATAATTACCTAAAAGGATTTTATTAATAAAAATATAAATAAAGGCAATCTTCTAGTTCATCTGTTTCACTCAGTTATGAGATAATGGGGATACAGAGTGAATGTCTAGAGCATATAATATTACTCAATGATGTATGTCTTCAAGTATTAGCCTTGTGGAAATGAGACCATACATATGTTAAAAGTACATATACATGTTGTCATTATGTCCCTAGTCGGTTGTTACTGTGGAAGGTAGATAGACACCAATAACACATAAGACTAGAGTGTGAGTTGGTTTATGACTGAGTCTCACTAAGTCATGATATGGCAATATCATACTAAGCACACAGATACATATAGGAAAAAATGTATCAGACTAGTCCCACCTTGAGAGTGACACATGGTTGTGGTGGTCACAGTCGTCTCTCATAGTGAAGGTGGTGATTGTGATTCTTAGACCTAAAATCACTACACTCGTCACATGTCATTGGGTATGCTTTGACATCATCAAACACAGTCCTAAAACATGGGTTGTTATAACGATGATGATTGGGTGCCTTTGACACATGGGGATAGACTATGAGTAATAGATATGGGATTTGTCCCTCCTACAATATCCTGGCCACTTGATAAGCGAGACTGAGAAACACATGTGTAAGCACACATGAATCAATATATGATATTGAGTTCACATTATCTCATACAGTATTCTATTGGTTCAAGAAACATGGATTGAATGGCGAGAGGATGACCCTCCATGCCTCGCGTTCATCATGGATATCAGGGACAAAGGAATTATACAATCACTACAACACCTTTAACATATTTTAGGTTGAAGTTGTTATCTAACTTTCCATTCACTTGGGCAGCACTGATGTGCAACTAGGTACCACTCTTTTCTTGTGATGTCATAAGCTAGTTATGAACATTCACTTCCAATGTGATAATAGGGTGACACACATAGGGACTCGTCTAGAAGAGAAGTTTGATCTTGAATGACAATTGGATTGATTACTAAAGTGTTTAGGTATTCAATTCATGTAACAAATTGATTGATTGGATGACTGATCGGTTCAGCTCGACTCACTAGATGACCACCTGGATGAGCGATACAGGAGTCTCGCATGTGTGAGATGCCTCAGTTGGACCAAGAAAAGGTTCAAGATGTTTCCCAAATAGTTTTGATTGTACAAACTTAGAGTGCAACTAAATTAATATGTGATATTAATTAGAATCAAAATTTCCAAATTTGTATCTAATCGGGAAACTGCCAAACTACCATTTGACAGTGCGAGACGACCTATGACACTATAGACGGCTGTCTGGGTGTGCCAGACGACCATTTGACATCTCATAGGTTGTAAAAGTTCAAGTTCTTTTGCTCCCTACCACTCCCGTACGATCCCAATCTGACTGGGAACCATGACCCTGGCCTCGACTATAAATAGAGGGGTATGGGGGCTTCCTAGGACATAACATAGACAATTGAGAATCATTTCCTCTGACAATTATTTTCCTCTCTAGTTGTTGTAACAAAGAGAGCCTGATCAAGTCCTACCTGAGAAGGAGGGATAGCCAATGGAAAAGAACAACTGAGAAGTTGTCATTGTGGGAGAGTAGGTTGGTGACTAGTACACCAATGGGATGGACAACTCCTCCCTGTCCGTTCTTGGTGAACGCCAGGAGTTCTAGTTGGTTCGTGTGGACTACTCTAGAGGTAGGAGTTTGTTGGATACTGCTAGGAGGACAACTACAGTATGTAGTCTGTGGCTCGACAACAAGAGCTCTACAAAAGTTGTCTTGTTTGTTATTTGTGGTGAAGACCAGGAGCTCCACAACCACCATCCAATAGAAACTTATCAATAGTTGTAAAGAAGTGTGTCGCTAGACTTTCTCTAGGACTAGGTATAACTACCTAAAACCACCATTCCTATTTCATAGTAGTTTACGTGATCTTGCTGTTATCAGAATATGGATAGATAAAATTTTTGTTTCCGTTGCTATACTATGTGTCCATACTTTCCAACAGTTTTATCAGAGTGAGGTTAATTTATTATGTTTTAGGATAATCAATATGATCAGATTTTTAGTTTTCTTGTTTATTTATTATATATTATGTGAATATGTAAACTTCTCTCATATAAATATCCGATCAGAGACCACATAATCCCAAGCTAATATATATATATATATATATGCAATTTACATGTGTCACCTTAAAAGTGGTTTTATGGTGGATGTGCAGCGTGGTAATGGCCTAAACTCATTATCTATGTGTGATTGGATGGTTTGGTTCTTGTTTATCTTAGTCTACGTACTGAGCCTCTACCTCGCTCTTCCGAATGTAAACTTAATGCTTTCCTACCTTTGCTCCCCTCGAATGTAACTTGAGGTTTCTCTTATTCAATGTAATAAAGTAGCAATTGGATGGTTTCTTTTCTTGAAACGACGTTGAAGATGATCATCATCGATTGAGACGACTAGTTCGTGAGACAAGATGAGTGTCTAGAGGTACATGGGGGATAGAGCGATGGAACCAAATGACCACCTGGTGGACCTAGTTGACTGTTTGGAAGGAGTCCATATATCGGTTGGATAGGAGGCCAGACGACCATCCCAGAAGTCCCAACCAACCCTTTGGAAGGAGTTCAAACATTGGTTGGATAGGAGGACCAACCGACCGACCAAGATGCGAGATGACCAGTTCAAGAGTTGAAATAATATACCCAGATTGGCAAACACAAGTCTACACCAATAGCATGTTCATACATGTGATATATGATTGACCTAGGTGGTAGTAATTCCTTGTAGCTCCAAGGAATTACAAGTATACATGGCCATAACCATCACCTTTTGTTTTATACTGCATGTTTACATTGTGGGATATATCATGGATACAATACATGCTATATATGTGGTGATTGGATACAATATATGTGTATATATATGATATATATATAAAACCCCTCAATGAAACATATTAACTCTAATATTCTTTCCAATAGCAGTACACATGAAAATCTTGTTCGACCAAGCACAACTTATGACAAAGCACGGTGCACTGTCTACCTCATGGAAGTGTGATGGTAGTAATGTAGGTGCCACCAAAGCGGGGTGCATTATTATCATATTGGCTATTGGGTCAGGCTTAATTGGTGAGTCGTATAGCATTTGGGCCTAGAAGTATGTAGATGATCATGGAAAGGAGTTGCACATATCATCTATCCAAGAGTTACATATGATGCAATTGGCATGATTGCCTACCTAAATAATTAAGTTGTAGGTGATCAACCAAAGCTGACTCGTGACTTGATGAAATATGGATCTTGGCTCATTAGAAAATTGATTTACTACAATTTTCCAAATTCATAGTTGAGAGTTATGAATAAAATAATGAGAACGATAATTAATTAAAGACCTAATTATTATCGCCCAACTTTTAATCAAATCAAATCTAAATGAGTTTTTGATAAAATTGCAAATCGTTTGTAGAAACAAATGCCATTAAAAAATAATCACTTTTCTTTGTGATCGGTCCTTGAGAAGGACAAACTTATTGGGAACTACTTTCATGACTAGTTCAGGACGCTGAGAATTGTTCTCACATAGGAGCGAAAGCTCTACGTCTGGGAAATGCCAGAACTAGAGGAACCATCTCCAAATGCTTCAAGGGCTGACAGGGATGCTTACAAGAAGCATAATGAAGATGTCATGTATGTCAAGTGTCTAATGCTATGATCCATGAACCATGAGTTGCAGAGGAAACATGAGAACATGGGGGTGATTGAGATGGTCACACATCTCAAGAACATGTACAAAGATCAGGAAAGATGTGAGAGATACGATGTCTTCAAGGCGTTGGTTAAGTACAACATGGCAGAAGAAGATCCAGGAGGTCCTCATGTACTCAAGCTCAATGGGTAGGTGGAGAACGTGGCTAGACTAGGATTCCCCTTGGGTTAAAAGTTGGCCACTGACGTGATTCTGTAGCCCCTTCCAGAGTCATATAGTAAGTTTTTCATGAACTACAACATGAACGATTTTGACAAATCGTTGACAGAGTTGTTGGGCATGTTGAGGACATGTGAGGCACGAATGAAGAAAGACAAACTTAAGCTTGGGATGATGATCAACAAGACTAAAGGGAAGTATAAAAGCAAAGGCAAAGGCAAAGTTAATAAAGGTTCTAAATCTATCCAAAAGGCCAAGTCTTTAGATCTCAAAGCAAAAGGTGGAATCAAGATAACAAGAGGCGATTTTCACCATTGTCACCAGTATGGACATTGGAAGAGAAATTTTCCACTCTATTTTGAGGAGTTAAAGAAGAAGAAGGATGGCACTAATGCTTCCACTTCAGGTATAAATAGTATAAGATAAATTTGATCACTTCTTCATATTGGTATATGATACCAAATAGAGATCTGATGTACTGATGTGTAGGATCTAATAAGAAGTAAAGGCCTTCATGAAAGGAAAAAGGTGGATAAGGCAGAGCAAGTGTTTTGAAAGACATAGTCTACATTTTAATTTATCTTATCCCAATGGGTGTGTAGTAGAGTTATTAGAATTGCTATTTCAGTATGCCATTAGAATAGAAACATTTCTTTATGCATTTTGTTTGGACAAGGATGATTATCAATAAAGAACTATTAGTGCTTCTATTTCAAGGATATGATCTTGCATGACATTATCCCTAAAACATCTTGTGATCTTTTTGTGAAATGATCCAAAAATGAATGTTTATAATGCTTATACCAAAGGAATATAATTGACAACTCAAGAATATCATTATCATTAGTCATCTTGTATGTACACATAAGAAATGCATACCTAGATTACATATTGATGTTGATATAGATTCCCTTGGTTAGTGAACCTAAGGGAACATGCAAAGTCTTAGTTACACACAATATGACATGATGTCATTCACTAGATGCAGTGGGAGGATAAGTTTTTCATTAGACCTCATACATATGATTCATGAAGATCTTATGAAATGAATGCTTTAGATAATTAAGTATATGTTACAACCCCAATTTTTGGGTTCTTTTGGTGAGAAATGTAATTTCTCTTATTAAAGATATTTGAACAATCAATGATATAATTTGTTCTGAATAAAAGGATTTCGTTTACAATAGCCTTGTTGGTTGTTTTGTGGGCTTTATTGGCTATTAGGCCCAATAACAAGGAAAAGACAAAGGAAACTCCATTATTAAATGAGTAAATAAGAAAATGGAGAAAAGAAAGATGTAGAAACCTCTAGAAGGCAAAGTAATGTTATCCAAAGTTGGATTTCGTGCCTCTTGGGTTCCAAGGAGTTCAAAGTTGCAAAAATAATGCAATAATAAAAGAAAAGATCAATTAAATATTTCTTTATTAAGAAAGAAATTGGAGATAATGATAAAATGTGGAAAATAAGTGGAAAGAGGTAAGATTGAGTCATCCTTGATGGATTTTCGTATCCATAAGGTTTATAATATTAAAAGGAATTCCAATAAGGAAAATAAAAAGAGAGATAAATAGAAATTCTCATAAAGAGATATTTTAATAAAGAAATAAAAATGATAATGAGAAATAATGGATAAAAGATAAGTAAAAGGCTAATGTATATTCCCAAGATGGGATTTCGAGCCATTAAGGTTCCTTGAGGTTCAAGGAACTCAGAATAATAATTTAATAGCAAGGGAAAGAGAAAATATGTGAGAAATATATATAATTAAGTGATATCTTGCACCTAAATAAAAGGCACGTTTTCTTTTAGATAATGAGCCCAAACTTGGCATGATGATAGATTAAGTCATTAGTAAGATTCCCTCAAGATTTGGGATTAAACAGAGCCATGGTTGGAGAGTTATAATTTTCCAAAGTTATCTTAAAATAAAGAGGGTTTTTTTTAATAGAAATATGGTTTTCCCTTGTTTTGGCACGAGTCGTGTGGATCGTTGGATCCTGATCCAATACAGGACATGCATCTCCTAGTCCTAGAAGAAACCAGGAGTAGGACGCCAATCGAGGGATCTTTCCTTTGATTTTTCTCGTGTTTTAATTGATGTGCAAGCAAGGAAAGAGGTTGGTTGGAATCGGGAGTTTGTTCCACACCCAACCAACCTAGGTTTTGGGTGGTTTCATGCATTCTAGAAAGAACACCCAATTGGGTTGAGCACAAGGGCAGCGACAAGACTAGTAACCCTAAAAATAGCCACTAGATCCTATAAATAGGACCACCCTCGTCTATGGCAGACCCTCACGAACACAACCGGTGCTTTCTCTTGTTCCCTCATGCCCCGAGTCGACGATGCCAACTTGCTCCAGTGAGCTCCTGGGACGGCGCCTCTGTGGAAGGAAGCTACTGGATCAGGTGGGAAAGTGTTCCAGCCACCGTCCGATCGTGGTCAACCGTGGACCATGGGGGCGGATCAATGACCCTGGTCATCTGCGACTTCAACCAGTTGCTAGTGGGCGTGAGCGTCGCAAGCCGTGCGATCTCGCTTGGTCAAAGATGACTGAGGATCCAATGGCTCTAGTTTTACCGAATTTAGCAAGTTAACTCGCCTCTCTCGGCAATATTCAAGAAAAGTATTGAATCTTGTATAAATCGCTAAAAATAGATCATGTGGCTTAAAAATACAAATAAGTAGTGTTTTTTTATCAGAAAAATGAGAGGAATCCATTAAAAATAGATTTAGAAGCTAATTCCTCTTGAAATTCGAGAAATAATAAAATTTATCAACTTTAATGTATTAATGATTAAGAAACCCTATTTTGAGATGATTAATGTATTAAGATGGGTTTTATGGATGATTAAAGTTGATATTAACCTGTTAATCATAAAAAGATCCATTAAGATTGAAAAGGATGAACTTTGCATGTAATCGATTTAATTTAGAGTTCCATGTACATGAATGAGCTTTAATGGGCCTTGAAACCCTAATGTTAGTAATTGTGACTCTTAATGGCTTTAATTGTTCAAATTCATGAATAAGCTGAGATATGCTAGTTCTAAGCTATTTTGAGTATAAAAGCTCCTAATTATGGATAAATACACCTAATATGGTAATTAGGGTTTTCTAATGGATAAATGTGGAATTAGTAATAAATGGAATCCAAATATGAATTAGGTCATGGTGAAATATGAGTTGTCAACTCGAAAGAAATTAAAGGTGATAATTGGGACAAAAGATCGTATCATGAATTAAAAGGGATAAAAATTGTAGTTTTAATGTAAAAGAGGCATAATAGACTGAATTGACATTTAATTGTGCCTTTAATTCTAAATTAAGGTTATATATTGTTAAAAGGTAACCTTAATTTCTTTCGTGAAGAATGGATGAGATAATTAGGGTTTCTGAGTAATTGTATAAAATTAGGGTTTAAAAGAGTAAAAATGAAGAGGAACCCTAATTGCAACAGAAACCCTAAAAGTGGACTAGAGACCCTAGGAAGTGAGCTAGGTTTAATAGATCTTGATGGCATGATCAATGATAGGAAATTGTATGCATATTTCAGGATCTCTTTGTGTGCTTGCTTGCCTATTGGATTTCTTACATTGATTGGATTAATTCTATCTCAAAGCAGCCTAACAAGTATGTGGTTAATTATGGTTAATCGCATTAGTTTCCTAAATGTTTTCTGGACAGTTAATCACATTGAATGCAACCTATCAGTTTGGATGTTCATACTTGCAAATTATAAAGTCATTATGATTATCACAATTATGATATTAGTGTGTATTCTCACACCTACATGCCACCCTAATGGATGATGCCAAAAGGTCAAGCCCAGGAGGGAAGACCCATGGGCACCATGAGTGGTGACCCCAGACACTGAGCTTGGGATTGAGAAGGTGGTCTTTATTGTATGACTCACGGGCACCATGAGAGGTGACCCCAGGCACCAAGATCGGGATTGAGAAGGTGGCCTTAAGTCAATGGCAAAAGAGAAACCCTAAAGTGGGTATTCCAGGGTTAGGGCAAAAGCGGTGGAGAATGGCACATTGAAAGCGTAAATTGGCTTGTTAATTAACTTGATTGTGATATTTAGATTGTTAGCCATATTTGTGAAATTTTGGTTGTCCCCACATACCGACATATTCCTATATGCTGACTGACGTTTTGTTTGTCGGTGTTTTAGGTACAACCCTGAAAAGAACAAATAGTAAAGTGACACATTGTGAAAATAAGAAATAAAGTGTGAGGAGGATTAGATAGTATAGATTCAAGCTGTGGATAGAAGTAGATATCCAAAGTTTCTAAAAGGTATGCAAAGTTTTATTTTATACCAGCTTTCAGTTTAGTTTGGCAGAATTTCATAATTATTACTGATTAATTTTTGAACCTTTGATCATGTTAATTGGGATAACGGCTCTGACCTTTTGGTCTCCCTTAATTGGGGGTTACCGGGAGGCGGGGTCGTTACATTTGGTATAAGTGCATCGGTTCCTCATTTAATCTTTAATAATTATTAAATTTTACAAACTCAATAGAACCAAAGGGAGTTATTAGAGGATTTTCTGAAAGACAGAGGTGTCTAGAAAAGGATCACGTCTGGGGGCTGGCAATATTTTCCTCCACACCGCTAGTCAGAATATGAGGACTCCCATATTTTTGTGATTGTCTGGCCAATGTCTCAGGATCTGACTTGAAGTAAGATACCTTTAGGACTCTCTCATCTTATTCATCCCTTCTCAACTCAAATGTTGTTAAAGACTTTAAGGATTATGTTTTTCTCTCTCTTTTCCTCACCCTCTTGAGGTATGAGTAAAGTTGATAAGGTAAAAGGAATCCTCCACAAAATTAATGAAAAACATGTAAATAAGATGTCATGGACATAAGCTTAATAGTTTAAGTGTAAACTAATGAATAGATGCATGCTTAGGTCGTATGACACGTGTTGTCATGCCCTCTAGGGAGACTTGAGGCTAGACCTTCTTGTCAGGAGGATGAGTAGAGGACGTTAGTCTTATAAGTAGAGACCTGACACATCCTCTAAGGATGATGCTAACCCTAACCCTAAGTGGTGGTTAGAGAGAGAGATGACACAATGAGTTAGATCTCATGATGGACCAGGTGTGTGGACATGCTTTCGGATGCCCATGATGATATGAGCCATGTGAGGTTGGATGACCTAGTACCCTTGGTGACCCAAACCTGGAAAGGGCCGTGCATGTTAGAGTGTAGGATAGCTCCTTCAATGATGAGGTTAGTGAAGAACATATAGAAATCCTAGGGGCTTATGCGAGTAGGGCATAACATGCACCCAGAGTACGTCAGTAGTGTGGGCAGTAGGTTGAAACCCTGGCCAGGAGAGTATGTTGGATAGCTTATGAGATAAGCATAAGGAGCTCTGGATAATCTTGAGCAAACGTAAGTTTGAACATAGGCTTCACCCATGTAGGGGTATGTTGTGAGTTTGATCCTTCATGGGGAGAGCACCTCTAGTAGTAAGGCTGTTTGTAGGGTTAGCTCTAGAGAGAGAGAGTTGGACCCAAGAAAGAAGGTTGGAAGCTTAGACTCAGAGATATGAGGAACAATGGGGAGTTGAAGATGATGTGACCTAAGTGGATGGTTGCAGTTCTCTCATGCATGATCCCTGGAGGCTGATGATATCTTGGTTTCCTTTATAGGAACCAAACCCTAGAAAGAGGATGAAATTGCTAGTACCTATATGCAAATAGGTGCTTACCTTCTGAGCTAGGAAGAAGAGTTCCTTAGACCTGAAGAGGTTTAGTAACAATTTGTAAGGCCTTATACCTAGTTGGTTGTCCTTGAGAAGGACTCCACTCTAAAGTTTTGCTTGAATAGAAGGATGACAGGAAGTGCATGTCATACCTTGTACATGTTTGGTTCGTGGTTAAGAGGTTGAGCATGCAGTTGGATGCCCAAAAGTGAACCTAGGGTTCCTAGGCCTAAGAGGAGAAGTGGTGTACCTGATGCTCATGATGAGATTTGAGTTTCTATAGAGTTGAGCATGGCACTCCTCATGTTAAGAGGAAAGGGAAACCCCTTAAGTTTAAAGGTATGTTTGATGAACCCCTCACAGCTAAGTTGGTGACATGGGAAGGTTTGTTCTTGATCCAATGTTGAGGAATGAGAACAAGTATGGCCTAGCATGGTTTAGTAGGTGGTCTGCTTGTGCCTTAGTAGCTTTCTAGGGTTAAGCATGATGTAAACCCTAGATACAAGGACATTTGTGACCTTTATTTCTATCAAGAGATAGTTTCCTCCCATCCTAGGAGAGGGACCCTTTTGTAGGGTGTATACCAGTTTTTGTTGGTTTTGAGGTAACCTAAAGAGGTCTCATAGGATCTTTTGAAGCTAAGTGAAAAGTACATAGTAAAAGAATGAACTTTTAGACCCATAGATAACCATCTCTAAGTGCATGTCGGTGTGTTACCATGGAGGTAACTGGTATGGGGCCTGACCAAGGTAAGAAGGTCGCCATGACCCCTATGAAAGGATGAAAGTCAGCCCGGGAATGCAGAGAGAGATGATGGAGACTTGGATAAGGTTCTAAGTTGGACATGTACTATGTTAGAATCCTAAGTCTATCCTAGGGTCAGGTACGGATAAGACCGGTGGGAGTAGGAGTTATCTAATTCCCTAGTTGCACATGACCATAGGGTCGGGAGGTAACAACTATCATTGCCTAAGGGCCATGGGTTAGGAGATTGATCACCTTCATGAACTCATGGGACCTAAAGGGCAGATGAGGAGGGCACTCTCTGGATGCATAAGGGAAGAGGGATGACCCCAAAAGTGCTGACACCCTACAGACACAGAGGAGATGACCAAGGATTGTGTGGTGACCCAAGTAGGTTCTAGACCAGTTTTCCATGGAAGTAACTTTGATATCGAGATGTTTGTGATGTAGAGACATAAGTTGCATGTTTCAACTTAGTTTTGAAGGTGTACTGGAAATATGGGATGTACCATCTCTACTCTTAGAATAGGAAGAACTTTGTGTTTGGACGGCCGTCAAATGCTTAATTCCTCTTGTTATGGGAGTGAGAGATAGGACAATTCGCATGCCATACACCAAGGATAAAGATGATGTGAATTGGAATGTTGCTATGAGGTATGAGGACAGAGATGATAACATACCCTTGTGGAGTGAACGATATGTGGATGGTTTACAAACATCAAGAGAACTAAGGTGGTCATCTTGTGAGGATGTTTTTATCATGAGCAATGTGGAATTTGCAAGCTATACAAGGTTGAGTTCAAAAACGAAGAGGATGAGCTCAGAGTTTTCTTGATGAAGATAGACTTAGAGTTGAGATGAGATAATAAGTGGAATATATGGAGGTGTATGTCTTCAACATTTCCTTACACATAAGGATGTGAAGTGGTTGAGATGCAGCTTCCTAGTTTAGCTAGAGGCTAGAAGAGGTTGTTAGGTTAACCCTAAGTTTTAAAAAGGAGATACGTTTGGGCTAACACTCAGATGTAACGAGATCTGTTGAACAAGTTAGTAGTTGTTTGGTTAGCCATCCTAGGCCTTAATGCAATAAAAGGACAGTTGTAGAACCTCAGATGCACTTCTTTAGAAAGGAAGGTGATTAAACCCTGACTATAGTGGTTTAGGGTTTCTGAGGAATCAATCTTGAGGAATCATGACATACAAGAGATCATGATTTTAAGTTCATCATACACCGTGGTACTACTAAGATAGTAAGTTGCAGTAGTACATTCGATGCTTAAGATGAAGTTGCACATGGTTTGTCACCATGCAAGCCAGGAGGTGAAGGACGAACACCAGTAACCCAAAGAGTTGATGTAGAGGATAAAGCGTCACCGAGAGGGAATGGGAGTTCATCACTATGGATGTTGTGGTAAGTCTCCCCTAGACCAAGGAAGGTCAAGATGAAATATGGGTTATGGTAGATCACCTTACCTAGATGAAATGAGAAAGAAAGAATGTTGTCAAGGGATGGATCCGGTTGAACTACATATGAGAGAGAGATGGTTCAACTACACCATGATGCGAGTTCAAAAGTTCTTTATAACCTAAAGATTCACCTCCATGAGGTGGAAGTAGACGAACTCGATGCTAGTACAGTTTATCACCCCTAACTAATGGTTAGTATGATCCAGACTAGAGGGTTTGATGAGAGCATGTGTGCTTGTTCAGGGTGATACATGGAGACAGTTCTTGTCCTCTGTAAGATGTGATAATAACCACCATAGCTAGTATTGGGGTGTAAAGAAGCTCTGTAAGGGAGGTTGTGTCGGTCACCACTTCATTAAGATGATGTTGGTGAAGGGACCTCATGAAGGTCAAGAAAGAACCACAATGTGTGCAGATGAAGTCACTTTGATCGTGCAATGGATGAAAGAGAGCCCAAGGATGACATGAGTCGTGAACTGATGCAAAGAAGACTGACATGCAGTTCACTATGGGAGAGTATGTGATGTGAAAATCTGATCCCTCTAAGCTACAACTGAGAAAATTGAGTCCCCGGTATATGAATCCATTTGAGATGGATTGGTCGAAATGGTTCTGTTTATCCTTACCCCTCAGGATAACATGATGTATAGTGTGTTCCATGAGTCCTATCTAGATCCCTATGTGAGGTACCCAAGCCATGTGTTGAGCCATGAACCTATTCAGCTTTACGAGAGGCTGAAATGTCCTAAGTCACCTATGAGGGTACAATATACCAAGGTGAGAGAGAACTCAGATGAAAGAATATGAGATGATGAAGGTTATTGGTAAGCACCATGGAGAGGGTGAAGCCACATAAGAGCCATGATGGATATAAGAAAGGCTAATCCTATTTGTTTGTGTGCCTGGTGGAATTTTGGGGGCAAAATTCCTATAAGAGGGGAAGGATGTTTTAACCCCAATTTTTGGGTTCTTTTGGTGAGAAATGTAATTTCTCCTATTAAAGATATTTGAACAAATAATAATATAATTTTTTTTGAATAAAAGGATTTCATTTACAATAGCCTTGTTGGTTGTTTTGTGGGCTTTATTGGCTATTGGGCCCAATAACAAGGAAAAGACAAAGGAAACTCCATTATTAAATGAGTAAATAAGAAAATGGAGAAAAGATAGATGTAGAAACCTCTAGAAGGAAAAGGAATGTTATCCAAAGTTGGATTTCGTGCCTCTTGGGTTCCTTGGGTTCTAAGGAGTCTAAAGTTGCAAAAATAATGCAATAAGAAAAAAAAGATCAATTAAATATTTCTTTATTAAGAAAGAAATAGGAGATAATGATAAAATATGGAAAATAAGTGGAAAGAGGTAAGATTGAGTCATCCTTGATGGATTTTCATATCCATAAGGTTTCTAATATTAAAAGGAATTCCAATAAGGAAAATAAAAAGAGAGATAAAGAGAAATCCTCAAAAAGAGATATTTTAATAAAGAAATAAAAAGGATAATGAAAAATAATGGATAAAAGATAAGTAAAAAGCTAATGTATGTTACCAAGATGGGATTTCGAGCCATTAAGGTTCCTTAAGGTTCAAGGAACTCAGAATAATAATTTAATAGCAAGGGAAAGAGAAAATATGTGAGAAATATATATAATTAAGTGATATCTTGCACCTAAATAAAAGGCACGTTTTCTTTTATATAATGAGCCCAAACTTGGTATGATGATAGATTAAGTCATTAATAAAATTCCCTCAAGATTTGGGATTAAACGGAGCCATGGTTGAAGAGTTATGATTTTCCAAAGTTATCTTAAAATAAAGAGGGTTTTCTTTAAAAAAGAAATATGGTTTTCCCTTGTTTTGGTGCGAGCAGTGTGGATCGTTGGATCCTGATCCAACACAGACTGTGCATCTCCTAGTCTAGCCGAACCAGGAGTAGGCCGCCAATCGAGGGATCTTTCCTTCAATTTCTCTCACGTTTTAATCGATGTGCAAGCAAGGAAATAGGTTGGTTGGAATCGGGAGTTTGTTCCGCACCCAACCAGTCTAGGTTTTTGGTGGTTTCGTGCACTCTAGAAATAACGCCCAATTGGACCAAGCACAAGGGCGGTGGAAAGATCACTAACCCTAAAAATAGCCACTAGATCCTATAAATAGGACCACCCTCATCTGTGGCAGACCCTCGCGAACACAATTGACACTTTCTCTTGTTCCCTCATGCCCCGAGTCGATGATGCTAACTTGATCTGGCCAGCTCCTGGGACGGCGCCACCGTGGAAGGAAGCTGCTGGATCGGGTGGGCAAGTGTTCCAGCCACCATCTGATCGTGGTCAACTATGGACCACGGGGGCCGATCAATGGCCCTGGTTATCTGCGACTTCAACCAGTTGCTAGTGGGCGTGAGTGTCGCAAGCCGTGCGTTCTTGCTCGGTTAATGATGACTGAGGATCCAACGACTCCAATTTTACCGAATTTAGCAAGGTAACTCACCTCTCTAGGCAATATTCAAGAAAAGTATTCAATCTTGTATAAATCGCTAAAAATAGATCCTTTGGCTGAAAAATACAAATAAGTAATGCTTTTTGATCAAAAAAAATGTGAGGAATCCATTAAAAAATATTTAGAAGCTAATTCCTCTTGCAATTCAAAAAATAGTGAAAGTTATCAACTTTAATATATTAATGATTAAGAAACCCTATTTTGAGATGATTAATGTATTAAGAAGGGTTTATGGATGATTAAAGTTGATATTAACCTGTGAATCATAAAAAGACACATTAAGATAAAAAAGGATGAACTTTGCATGTAATTGGTTTAGTTTAGAGTTCCATGTACATGAATGAGCTTTAATGGGCCTTGAAACCCTAATGTTAGTAATTGTGACTCGAAATGGATTTAATTGTTCAAATTCATGAATAAGCTAAGATATGATGGATCTAAGCTATTTTGAGTATAAAAGTTCCTAATTGTGGATAAATACACTTAATATGGTAATTAGGGTTTTCTAATGGATAAATGTGGAATTAGTAATAAATGGAATCCAAATATGAATTAGGTCATGGTGAAATATGAGTTGTCAACTCGAAAGAAATTAAAGGTGATAATTGGGCCTAAAGATCGTATCATGAATTAAAAGGGATAAAAATGGTAGTTTTAATGTAAAAGAGGCATAATAGACTTAATTGACGTTTAATTGTGCCTTTACTCTGAAATTAAGGTTATATGTTGTTAAAAGGTAACCTTAATATCTTTCGTGAAGAATAGATGAGATCATTAGGGTTTGTGAGTAATTGTATAAAATTAGGGTTTAAAAGAGTAAAAATGAAGAGGAACCCTAATTACAATAGAAACCCTAAAAGTGGACTAGAAACCCTAGGAAGCGAGCTAGGTTTAATAGATCTTGATGGCATGATCAATGATAGGAAATTGTATGCATATTTCAGGATCTCTTTGTGTTCTTGCTTGCCTATTGGATTTCTTGCATTGATTGGATTAATTATGTCTCAAATCATCCTGACAGGTATGTGGTTAATTATGGTTAATCGCATTAGTTTCCTGAAGGTTTTCCAGATGGTTAATCACATTGAATGCAACCTATCAATTTGGATGTCCAAAATTTCAAATTATAAAGTCACTATGAGTATCACAATTATGATATTAGTTTGTATTCTCGCACCTACATGCCACCCTGATGGATGATGCCAAAAGGTCAAGCCCAGGAGGGAAGACCCATGGGCACCATGAGTGGTGACCCCTGACACCAAGCTTGGGATTGAGAAGGTGGTCTTTATTGCATAACTCACGGGTACCATGAGAGGTGACCCCAAGCACCAAGCTCAGGATTGAGAAGGTGGCCTTAAGTCAATGGCAAAAGAGAAACCCTAAAGAGGGTATTCCAGGGTTAGGGCAAAAGCAGTGGAGAATGTCACATTGAAAGCATAAATTGGCTTGTTAATTAACTTGATTGTGATATTTAGATTGTTAGCCATATTTGTGAAATTTTGGTTGTCCCCACATACCGCCATATTCCTATATGCTAACTGATGTTTTGTTTGTCGGCGTTTTAGGCACAATCCTGAAAAGAACAAACAGTAAAGTGACACATTGTGAAAATAAGAAATAAAGTGAGAGGTGGATTAGATAATATAGATTCAAGCTGTGGATAGAAGTAGATATCCAAAGTTTTTAAAAGGTATGCAAAGTTTTATTTTATACCAGATTTCAGTTTAGTTTGGTAGAATTTCATAATTATTACTGATTAGTTGTTGAACCTTTGATCTTGTTAATTGGGATAACGACTCTGACCTTTTGGTCTCCCTTAATTGGGGGTCACCGGGAGGCAGGGTCATTACAGTATACTCTATTTACTGGTAATATGATGATCTGTACCAAGAGAAATGAAAGCAGAAATCTCTTGAAATGTTCAAAAAGATTATAAGGAAGTATGATTTTGATGAAAGTATTAAGAAATATTGATGAGATCAAATGTTGAAATACTTTATATCTTGAGAACCTTCAAGGAAGACATGTGATAATGTATCACAAGTCAAATCCACCTAAGCATGATGATGTCTCATAATGAAGGAATTATACCATGATGAGTCATGATATAATTGTCTATTAATCTAATCTTCTTACATCCTCATAAATATATGCCTATAACTAAATAATGTACCATCTGAATGGTTTATGAGACAACATATGTGATACGATTTGGGAGTGTCCCAATATGTCTAAAGGATTAAAACCAATGTTAAGAACATTTATCCACAAACCATAATTTTTTAACATTACTATTAATCCCAATCCAATAATAAAAGTGTTTTGCTGATAGGATAACTGAGTTCCTAAAGAATCAGTGGGGGTTAAAAGTAAAACTGGAAATGTTTGAGAACAACAAAGAGGTACAATGAGAACTAAGAGAATCACAAGTTGTTGTGGAATCATGAATTCATCATGTAACATAGAATAAAATAGTTCTAATAGAGAACATCTAAAATTGGAGGATTGTGAATCCAACAATTCAGATGGGTTGTTCATAAAGGATGAGCCAACTAGTCAACTACAAGCTATTTCTAAGTATTATGGGATCCATGTAAGCTAACAAGGTAGGACCATGATAGTACTACCTGAGGAGTAAAACCCAAAAGGTGAAATTAGGGTCTTGTGGCTAAGTCCTATATGGATAACATAAAAGTGACATATTGGTTGAAGAAGGTTTTTCAAATTAGTTCAAGTTGTTGAACATGATAGAAATTCCATTACCAATTGTCATGCTTGTTTTGTAGTTAAATAGACTAAGAAATTTGGCATATGAAGATAAAACTAGATTTCTTGATGGAATACCTCAAAGGATGTGTATGTGGCACAACCTAAAAGGTTTTATAACTTCAAGAATGTAAATAAATTCTATAAACTACAATTTCAATCTGGCATCAAAACAAGCATCTTGGGATGAGATCTTTTAATTTTATAAGACAGTCAAAGAGTTTGACTTGAATCAAGATAAAAGATGAAATCTATGGTTACAAAAGATTTAGTGGGAGCATATATGAATATTCTACATGTGATGAGGAATGGAATCTCAATATTATGAATATTAAGAACTGGCATGAAGAACACCTTCAGCAATGAAGGATAAGGTGAAACTTCTTATAAGATAAGGATCAAGATCTATAAGATAGTTCTTAAATGTTTCAGAATAGATGTTTAAGCACATATAATAGAAATGTGTTGTAAGAGTTCAACATGGAAGTATTCAATGAGAGAGAATTTGGATTAGTCTCTCATGAACCCTATATTTTGATTCTTGTGAAGAATGGAAATATCATGAATAAGATTCCATGGGTCAGCCCAATAGTTGACCTATCATGTAAGCTATTAACACACTTATCCCATATAATCTTGTATGTATTGGATGTGACAAGATGATATAAACTCCAATAAGGATTATTGGTAAGTCATTAAAGATATGCATTAGTACTTGAGAAGTGACTAAGGATAGATTGTTTTCCTATGAGGATAGTAATAGAAGGAAGAGTTGGATGTCAAGAGTTACATCGATGCAAGCTTCCAAAAAGGATAAATATGATCACACATTAAAAAATGTTTGATTTAAAATAACAAGTGATGATTAGTTGGAAAGGTTCCAAACTACTAGCCAATAATCCTTTTGTACAATAGAAGTCAAGTTTACTTATGTTGTGAACACAGAGTGACACTATATGTTCATATGATGAACTTATAGATGTTCCAACCATTGATGGATCAGTAGTGACTGTGACAACAATGGAGCTAATCATTAGGCAAGGAATATCATATACCATATTTTGCCAATTCCATCTCATATGACAAAATCATACATCAAAGAGAAGGAAATATGCAATATACTGACTATAAGAAAAATGTTGCTAACCCGCTAAATCAGCACTAGCATAGCAGAAGCATGTTGGACATGTTTAGGTCACTAAGGATGAGTTTCTTTGGTGATTGGATCTAAGTGCAAGTGGGAGTCTGTTGGTAAGATATGACCATAGATCCAATCATATGATGATTACCTAAAGGGATTTGATTAATGGCAATATAAATAAATTCAAGCTTCCAATTCATCTATTTCACTCAGTTATGAGATAATGAGGATATTGAGTGAATGTCTAGAGAATAATATTACTCAATGACGTATGTCTTCATGTATTAGCCTTGAGGAAATGAGATCATATGAATGTTAAGAGTACATATACATATTATCATTATATCCCTAGTTAGTTATTATTGTGGATGGTAGATAGACACCAGTAACACATAAGATTGGAGTGTGAGTTGGTTGATGACTAAGTCTCACCAAGTCATGATATGGCAATGTCAAACCAAGCACACAGATACATGTTAGGGAACAATGTATCAGACAGAGCCACCTTGAGAGTGACACATGGTTGTGGTGGTCACAGTCATCTCTCATAGTGAAGGTGGTGATTGTGATTCTTAGACCTGAAATCACTGCATTCGTTACATGGCGTTGGGTACACTTTCACATCATCAAATGCAGTCCTAAAATATGGGTTGTTATAATGGTGATGATTGGGTGACTTTGACACATGGGGATAGACTGTGAGTGATAGATATAGACTTTTTCACTTCTACTGGAGTATGATATCCTGGCCACTTGATAAGCGAGACCAAGAAACGCATGCACATGCACATGTGAATCAATATATGATATTGAGGTCACATTATCTCAGATAGTCTTCTCTTAGTTCAAGAAATATGGATTGAACATTGAGAGGATGACCCTCCATGCCTTGAGTTCATCCTGGATATTAGAGACAAAAGGAATTATACAATCACTACAACACCTTACATAGATTGTAGGTTGAAGTTGTTCTCCAAATTTCCATTCACTTGGGTAGCACTGATGTGTGACTAGGCACCACTCTTTGCTTGTGATATCATAAGCTAGTCATGGGCATTCACTACCAATGTGATATGGGATCTATAGAGTCACATACATAGGAACTCCTGACCAAATAAAGGAGTAAAACTATGTAATACTTGGAATTACATACCTGAAGAAAATGAGGATGTGACATTACCAAATTATACACCTTGGGTCTAGAAGAGGAGTTTGATCTTGAATGACAATTGGCTTGATTACTAAAGTGTTTAGGTATTCAATTCACACAACATATCAATTGATTGGCTGACTAAGCTTCCAAATGACCATATCACTGAGTGATACGGCTGTTTGGAAAGCCAGACAGGCATATCAAGCTGTTGAAATGGCCATTTGAGGGTCAGGTTGACTGGAGTTTGAATCGGTTAAGTTCTTCCCTTGAACCAACTAGCTCAATGTGATTGAATCGACCGGTTCAGCTCAACTCACCAGACGGTAGTCTGGGTGAGCGAGAGAGATATCTTGCATGTGTGAGACAGATCAGTTGGGCCGAGCAAAGGTTCAGGATGTTTCCAAAATAGTTTATATTGCACAAACTTGGAGTGCAAGTAAATTAATATGTGATATTAATTAGAATCAAAATTTCCAAATTTGTATCCAATTGAGAAACTGCCAAACGACCGTTTGGTAGTGTGAGATGATTATCTTGCACACCATACAACTATTTGGCATCTTGTGGGTTGTGAAAGTTCAAGTTCTTTCAATCTCTTCTACTCCTGCATGATCCCCCAGAACACAACACAGACAACTAAGAATTACTTCCTTCAACAACTGATGTTCTCTTTGATTGTGGTAACCAAGAGAGCCTGGGTAAGTTCTACCTAAAAAGGAAAGATAGCCAAAGGGAGAGAACAATTGAGAAGTTATCATTGTGGGAGAGCAGGTTGGTGACTAGTACACCAACGGGAGGGACAACTCCTTCCTGTCCATTCTTGTTGAACAATAGGAGTTCTAGTTAGTCCGTGTGGACTACTCTAGAGGCAGGAGTCTATTGGTTGTTGTAAGGAGGAAAACTACAGTCTATAGTTTGTAGCCCAACTACAGGAGTGCTACAGAAGTTGCCTTGTTCGTTGTTCATGGTGAAGAGCAAGGTTGTATAGCCACCATCCAAGAGAAACTTATTAGCAATTGCAAAGAAGTGAGTTTTGTCGTTGCACTTGCTCCAGAACTAGGTTTTATTCGCTAAAACCATCCTTCCTATTTCATAGTATTTGACATGATCTTGTTGTTATAGAAATATAGATAGATAAAATTTTTGTTTTTGCTTCTATACTATGTGTCTCTATTTCCCAAACAAAAGAATTTTTTTATATGAGTTATAATTGTTTTTGTAAGTGAAACTGACTGATTTCTAATATTTTTATTTTGTTTTAGTACTTCAAGTAACTGAAAATAAAAAATTGCACCAAATATTAGAGATTGACTTCATTATTACTTAAGAAGGGATTCTAATTTTTAAAATCATAATGGTTCCTTTGTTAATATTTTATCTCAAGATGTCCATTACCTATCTGGTTGGTCTATTGATTTGAGATATTTTAGTTGAGATCGTTGTTTTTGAGCAAATGTGCATTTTTAGTAGCATGTGTATTTCCATAGAAAAGACTTGGACGTTTTTCCTTAATTCCATTAACAAATTAGGTGCTCATCCACCTCTTAGGGTCTTGTGTATTAGCACAAAACATAGGAATATGGAAGAAATCTCCACATCTATGAGAAACTTCAATAATTTACTCCTTTCATTTAGAGTTATTAGATAACATATGGATTTCATCTTTCCTATCTATCCAACTCTACATTAGGGATTTGATGACATTTATATATGTTCTACATTAGTGAAGAATCCTTTGACTAATGAGGATGGATTCTGATGAAGGATCTAGCCACCGTCCCCTACACCTCCTACACTGGCACACATAGCACAATGTTCAATCCTACAATGGAGATGAATAGATTTGATCAAAACTCTAAATAATGATATGGAACTGAGGAAAATTGTAAGGGAGTTGTACAAGGCTACCACCCGTGCTAGGAAAACTGCCCACCTGTCTAGTTGTGTATGTCTATTGCAGATGTGGTGTTGGGAGAGGTTAGGAAAAGGACACCCAGGTTCACTGGTTATGAACTGGGGGGAGTGGCCAGAAGATGTTCCCTTGGGTTACATGTAAAGATTTACACAATTTATTTATACATTTGTCCAAACATTTTGTAATGTTTATCTAAATTTAGTTTGTCAATTTAATAGGTGGCCTACATTTCTTGAATGGAGTGATACTATGAGAGGATCAGTCTGATTTTATGATTTAGCATTTGACCAAATTTTACCCTCTCAGGTATAACTTACTTACTTCTACTAACATGTTAATGATTCCATGCCAGATTGCTTGTAGACATATTATATATAATTGACACACATTTATCTAGATCATACTTCATGAATGATGTACATGTTGCTATTTTGAGAAGAGTTTTCATTCCACTATTGACATCTATAAAGAAGTTATTAATAAGAAACCATTCATGTAGGCAATAATGTGAAAACTCCCTTTGGTGCCCTCTTAATCTAGACCATACTTCATTTTGATCTTCTGAGATACCATTTTTATATACCAAAGTTGGGCCTTGTGGTGCCCTGTTTTCACACACATGTAAAATTTCTTTAAGACAATGTCAGCTAGCTCTTGCCCTACATGAATAGTACCACCAGTAATGGCATTGTACCATGTTTCATCTTTGCCATGTAAGGAGAAGTTGAATATATGAATGTAAACATCTTGCAAGCTTACTCTTTTACAATATCAAGAATTTTAAATATCTAGATATGTTGTAAAGGATTCTCTATTGGACTACCACAAAATTGCATGGATAGAATAAGATTGATAATCTTGGTTTGACAACGGTTATTATTGACATTTCAAGGGGGCTTGGCAACAATAAACATAATATTATTTGTCTTAGGAGAAAGAAAATCCTTGAGAAAAATACATGTATACAAAATGGTGTTATCATCAATCCTCCTCTCCTCCTTTTTTCTCATTTTGATCTCCCATTTCAATAGATAATGTATATATGTGATTTTTCTCTTATAATCACAAGGGTCTGCGGAAGGTTGTGTCGGTCACCAAATTTACTACTAAAAAACTTATTAAATTTGAAGGTCAAATCCCTAACCAATATATACTGGTCAGATCCAATCTCTAACCAACATTTCCTCAAAAAAATCTTGGTGACCAATAGTGTTGGTCAGCAGTCATCCCTACAATAATGACAGAATTCTTCAGTAGGTTAAAAGAAGAATTAGTATCTGAGTCCATACCTTATATCTAACACACATTCTTGATTGGAAGAAATGAATGTCATTGCCTTATAAACATTTATTTTGTAATAGATACAACATCCAAAATAAGTACACCATGATAAGTTGATCACCATTGATCAAATGACAAAAGTGTAATGTTTAAACATGTGTCAATATTTTATTAATATTAAATTGTAGTGCTTTCATTGAAAACACATGATGAAAGCATCATTTGTTTCTCAAAGAAGCAAGGCATATCCTATAGGACACTTCATCTAATATTGATATACATCATACAACTTATTGTATGTCTTTTCTTAATCAAATTGCATGTTTAATAGAACTATTTTGCTTGACTTGGTTTGTCTCTATTGAGAAATTGAATCAATGCTACACTAGTTGTGACCCAAATTATCATAGGTGGAAAGGAGTTTCTTTGTTTTATTATTGACAGATCACTTCGTGCACACGTCATTCAAAACTATGCATCTCTTATCTGTCAATGCAAACCTCATAAATTCGTATTATGATTGACGCCATTGGTTGTTGTCGAGAACACCCACTAATTTTTTTTAACCCCTTATCAGCAAGGATAGTGGTACCCATGGATCATCAAATAATATGAGGGTTAACATTCTAGAACATCATGTCTATAATAGAAGGATCACAACTATTATGTCAAGGCATGACATTATACAATATAAACATGACCCCTAAATTTACCAAACGATCCATCTTTTGATGCAAGATGACACCATCTGGTATCTTATAAAGAATATGGTTAAACACAAAAACTAGGGGACCCAAAAGCTTCATAACTACTAGATATGTTTACATGTCTAGTTTAAATTTCCCTCTCATTAATTGTCATATAAAATATTCTTTAATCTTTCTATCCTAAAAACTTTCTAAACCAACGCTATTTCATTAAATACCTTTACAAGGTCCAACTTCTAATTGGTTAAAAGGTCGAGGTATACTAAGACATTTTTTTAATATTCTGCATACTTCAAATGGGTGATGCTACATCATTCCATTTGTAAGTTTATCCTCTTTAAAAATCTTAGAAAGTAGTAGCCTTAAGATAGCAAGGTAACGATCACCATTCTCCACCATCACCCCCACATTGCTTTACACGTAGTGATTTAGACAATAGGTAAGACAATGTTCCACTACGCCAATACTCACATACACCCCATGTTTACAATCACCAATGTAGGTTTCCTGCTTCCTACACAATCTTGACAATACGAGGGTTAGACTCAGAAAAAATCCATCAACATGGTATTTACATAATCATGTCCCCACCCTAAGGATTTAGGAATTATTATTTGGAAATACTTTTCTTTTAATAGGTATTTTCTTGAGACAGATCACCTATGTCCGACAATTTCTCATGAGACATGATGTCAATGACTAGTGAGGCACAAAGACCCTCCATACAAGAAGGGGTGGTGTAACATGTGGGCCCACTGCCCAAGGCTCTAGTAGAGTTTCAAGAATGACGTCTGGCCCCACAGACCACCACTAGCCTTAACTGCATGCTTTATCCTCACTCACACACAAGCCATGATCAACTTCTCGACTAGTCACCCATCCTAGTACTACTCTAAGTTGAGCATGCTTAACTGTGGAGTTCTTTCGTGATGGGCTCCCAGAAAAGGAGGTGCACCTTGGTGATATGGGTAGTCCAATCATTCTTTTTAAGATCATTATATCCAAGGCCTTAAGTCCTGGCACGTTACATGTGGAGCTAGGAGTTGAGTGTTGGGATTCCAAAATATGTCTTGAGGATAAATTTCTATATCGAGTTGTTCAACATCACACAATTTCATATAACACATCATATAGTTCAAAACAAATCCTTTCCTAATGTTGTGCCATTTTTCATACTATTATGTGGGATCCAATATAAAATACTTTAAGAATGTGGACTCATTCATATGAATTAGAGAAAATGTTAAATAACTGCACAAGTTTCTCTTTGAAAAAAAATAACCACGCAACATAGAAAGAAAATAATGAGCATGCAATTGAATTTGAAAAAGCAACCATCAACTCTAACAACAGGCCACACACTATTGCACCAATACAACAACCAATGCAAGGCATAACACATATATATAAATATATTTATGACTATTCATGGATTGAAAAATTAATTAAAATATGCACTCACAAGGAGTGGAACCAAAGACCTCAAGATCTAAGGTGTTGTTTGGTTCAAGATCTAATCTGGGCTAATCTTTGTCTTTTTGTGCCACATAGGTTTTAATCCCGACTAACCCAACCTAGTTTCAGTCTTGTTTTGTTTGGTAGAAATTGGACTAATGGATCCATTTCAGATTCTGTAATCTTCTGATCCAGACCAAGTCAGTCCCGCTGGCAATAGGATTTCATATCCCAATCTGGATTTGATTATGTTTTTTTTATTATTTTGTTTTATATGCCAGACTGAAAAACATAAGTTACAAGGCCAGTCCAATCTAATGAGTGTTTGCAATGAAATGAGCTGCCAAATAGAAACAAGACCACATCTAGATAAACTAATCCAAATCTATCGACTAACCCAATCTAGATTTTATAATCCCAATCTCAGACCAAATAGGGGCTAAGTGATGAATTGCCTACCACTACACTATAGAAGAACACGTTCTATGGGATCAGAACATACTATAATAGAACATCACTCCATTTAAAAGTTTATCCTCTTTAAAATCTTAGTAAGTTGTAGTCTTAAGAGAGCAAGGTAACGATCACCATTTTCCACCATTATTGTCACCTTGCTTTACACATAGTGAATTAGACAATAGGGAAGACAATGTTCCACTACGCCAATACTCACATACACCCATGTTTACAATCACCAATGTAGGTTTCCTGCTCCCTATACAATCTTGACAATACAAGGGTTAGACCCGGGCAAAATCCATGAATGTGGTATTTATATAATCATGTCCCCACCCTAGGGATTTAGGAATTATTATTTGGAAATATTTTATTTTTAACAGGTATTTTCTTGAGATGAATCACCTACGTCCAACAACTTCTCGTGAGACATGATGTCAATGACTAGTGAGGCACAAAGACCCTCCATACAAGCACGGGTGGAGCCAGGAGTCAGAGTGTTGGGAGGCTAAAATATGTCTTGAAGATAAATTTCTATATCGAGTGGTTCAACATCACACAATTCCTTATACCACATCATATAGTTCTACACAAATTCTTTCCTAATAGTGTCATTTTTCATACTATTATGTGGGATCTAATATAATAAGCCTTTAAGAATGTGAACTCATTCTATAAATTAGAGAAACTATTAAATAATTGTACTAGTTTTCCTTCCAAAAAAAAAGATAACTGCACAACCTAGAAAGAAAATAATGAACATGAAATTGAACTTTAAAAAGCAACCATCTACTTTAACAACAAACCACACACTATTGCACCAATAAAACAATCAATTCAAGGCATAACATACACACACACACACACACACACACACACATATATATATATATATATATATATATATATTAGTATTCATAGATTGACAAGACAATTAAAATATGAACTCACAAGGAGTGGAACCAAAGACCACAAGCTCTAAGGTGTTGTTAGGTGTGGGACCTAATCCGGACTAGTCATTGTATTTTTGTGCCACATAGGCACTAATCCTGACTAACCCATCCCAGTTTCAGTCTAGTTTTGTTTGGCAGAAATTGGATTGACGGGGTTCATTTCAGACTCTGCAATCCTCTAATCCAGACCAAGTCAGTCATGCTGGCAGTAGGATTTCATATCTCAGTCCGGATTTGACTCTGTCTTTTGTGTTATTTTATTTTATATGTTAGATTGAAAAACATAAGTTACGAAGTCAGTCCACTCTAATGAGTGCTTGCAATGAAATGAGCTTCCAAATAGAAACAAGACCACATCCGGATAAACTAATTTAGATCTATCGACTAACCCAATCTGGATTTTATAATCTCGATATTGAACCAAACGCAGAGCTCACATAATGAAGCTGGAACCACTACACCATAGAAGATCTGATGATTTGTAGGCATTGACAACTATTATATTTATGGTGTATACCTAAAGAGGTATATATATGTATGTATATATATATATATATATATATATTGGGGGGGCATGGCCCCTTCTTTTCCCCCTCTGAATTTGCCCATGCATACAAAGTCGTGAGCATCACTGTCCTCCTTCCCAAACTGATTGGATAAAAGCAAGACACGTACCCATTAGAAAGTGTACTATGAAAAGCATTCAAAATTTAATTGGCCAAAACAAGTTCCATAAAATCTTAGTTTGCACTCATCAAGAGAAAACAAGACAACAAGTTTTTCTTTTCTGTAAAGAAAGGACATTCTGGTGGGAAAGCTTATGGATCAAGTGACACACCTACTAGTACTGAAGTCGAGTCATGGCAGTGACATTTTAGAGGGAATGCTTATGGATCAAGTGACACACCTACCAGAAGTGAAGTCAAGTCATGGCGGTGA
This sequence comes from Alisma plantago-aquatica, assembly GCA_963693085.1. NCBI lineage: Eukaryota > Viridiplantae > Streptophyta > Magnoliopsida > Alismatales > Alismataceae > Alisma > Alisma plantago-aquatica. The sequence goes on from OY856412.1 coordinate 554,602,305, forward strand.
ACATCATGCTAGAGATTATTATCTAGGAAACTACATAGGAAAGTCGTGATAATCAAGTTTTGTAGATAAAAAAACATTGCTTCACCCACAATCATTCATTAAAGCATAGATTTTCACATTCTCAGTGCCATGACACTCATGTTTCTTTGATCTACATAAAGGATATGCCCTATAATAGTTTGAATTCATGTAACCTAACATTTGGAATAATCTATCTCAATGTACACTTTCACGAGATATCAAGTAGGAATAATATTTCAACTTTAATTGGTTCACAGTTAAATTTTAAAAGTTACATCTTCATGATTCGGAAAAGTAGGTTAACAAGAGCATATATATAACATGAATTCTTAAGCACCATACAACATTTTCTCTCCATCACAAAGTTCCATCTGTGTCCATATTTCCATCATCCTTACAACTCACTAGAAAATATGGCCACTATAGTAAAAATCGACTATAGGCTCCCCCAAAAATGAAACTCATGCAAGGAATACACCTAGCTGAAGTGAAGGCTCCCTCTATAACATGTCACCAACTCCTCCAACACGCCATAATCCACCAACCTTAGCTTGTACTAACAAAGAAACTCCAATAGATAGTAGGGCACATAATGCCTCAATCTTGTAAGAATGATAAGGTTACAAAAGCCTTCTGCAATTTTTCCACACAAGGATATTTGGCACCCATCTCATACCCCTATATGGCATACATCAACATTAGTTCGAGTTGCCAATCTCCCTCAAGAATGTGTAAGACCATTACTAATATGTTGTAATGATGCACAATAGACACAAACAAAGTTGGCATTTATGACCTTGAGGCTAACATAGTGATGCACAACCCAAATGCATGGTGAACCATATCCAAAGGCACACAATGCTGATCCTATAGGACAACTATTGTGTTTGAAATTATATAGGCATCGGTACACTTCTAACAACACCACATGCATGGTGCATTTACTACAAAGAACAACCTTTATTCCTAGAAGAATTTCCGGTAGAGAGATTATTGCTACACTAATAGAAGATTATTTGGGATAACAATGTGATTAAAGATATTGAAAATATCCCCCAAAGAGAAAAGCACATTGTAAGACCATTTCATGACCACAAATATTCCAATAGGTTTCTATACTTAAACTATCATTTCTTAGATATTGAGGGTCGTCATTGCAACAAGCCTCTCCCACCAAACATGAATAGATGTAACTCAGAATCTTAAGTAGACTAACTAAACCAATGATCATGGAGCAACAACCACATAATGTTCACCATCTTGTATTATTTGACACTAGATACATCTAAACAAATTGGAATGTATTCCCTTATGCATCCAAAAAGTGGGTTATACACTCAGAAAATTTATGTCAATGAGAGTATAGGATTAATCAAACATACCCTATAGCCGCAACACTCTAACTTTGAGTGACTTATGGTGAATACAATATACTTCCATCATGAGTCACACCTCAACTTTGACATATGAAGAGAGGTTGTAAGTTGAACTGAAATTCATAGGGAATGCAAAAACAAATATGAATGGAACAGATGCATAAGATTCTAACAAATGTAGAGCAAACTATACCCATCCAAGTCCTTCTAGATTCAATATCAACAGCTCTTTGTGCAAAATGCAAATCTCAAGGTTAGGGATGCCCTGGGATTGTAAATTCATTTTGATAAAACACCATACCAGGCATGCCTCTGATATGCACTCACTTGCTGATCATTTTATTCATTGGATTTCTTATGATATATGAAACACATGACCAAAAGGTGGAAGCTTGGGATGTCTCTAACATGATACCACCCCTAATACAGGAGTGTACATGTAATATACATGTTTCCATCTACATAGAGAAGCATATTCAGCTATAAAACCTTAAAATTGATGTACACTATACATATGATGTTTCATCAAAAGTGACATGGGCATCCATTTTGGTTACTTGATACAATACAATTTAAAGAAATCCACATTATTATCGTCCATCGAAACCAATGCTTAGTTTCACTAACAAATGAATAGGAATATCGCATCAATTGTCCACATATTCTTCCCTATCATAGGAGACCAAGATTCTTCATAAAAAATGCCAAAAGGTAATCAAACTTTACCAGACCTATATCTTAGTGTCACCTACATGATGACATGATCATCTCCTCAATCAAAAATTCAATTATTTCATTACTATGGTAGAAATGGTAGATTTTCTCAAACTGCAACATTACATATAATGATAATGTTTGCCATTGGGTACTCAGGCATTAAAATTCAAATTACACAGATTACAATTAGAAATGTTGGATCTGAATCTTGACCTTCCAAACACAAAAGGGGGCTCTTCATGTATCAATTTTACAACCTACAAATATGATTCCAAAATTCATCAACATTTGAAGACAAATCCATGTCAAAGATCTAAAAATTCCCAAAATGAGTATGACAAAGATAATTATATAGCCTCTATAAGATATTACAAATACTAGAGTAATAAAGCAATCTATAATCTAGGTTTCTTAATTCAACTCCAACCTTTTTCAATGTAATGCAAGGACCAAGGGGACATGGATATATGGTGATAACGACCTCAGAAAATGTTGTAGCTGATGCTCTTAGCTGAAAATTGCTCAGGTGTGCAGTTGTCTTGTCTAGCCAGTGGAGAAAGCTACAAGGTCTTATGGAGTGGACTCCACAACCATTAGAAGACTGAGTCTATTTAGCTAACATACATATTAAACCAGACTTGTTGACCGAGTTGGTAGCTGCCCAGTTAGCCAGCCCAAAGCTTGATAAGATGAAACATTTGATGGAGAAACCTCAGACCCATCTCTCAGTACGAGTGGATGGCGGGATCTGTTACAAGAGTCCTATTTGGGTCCCTGGAGATTCACTATGGAAGGTTCATATCTTGCAAGATGCTCATGGTTCGAAGTACACAGTACACCCAGGCACTACCAAAATGTTTAAGGATCTATAGAAGTACATTTGGTGGCCCGGAATGAAAGGAGATATTGCGGCATATGTGGCCAATTATCTCACTTGCCAGATGGTGAGGGATGAACACCAGTGATAAGGCGGATTACTATAGTCAATTGAGATTCCTGAGTGGAAATGGGAACAGATCAGCATGGACTTTGTGGTGAGTCTCCCAAAGACCAAGAAAGGTCATTACGCAATATGAGTTGTGGTGGATCGCCTTACCAAGTTGGCACATTTCCTCACCCTAAAGACCACTGCCAAAGTGACAGACTTAGCTGAATTGTACATTCGAGAGATTATATGACTACATGGTGTTCTGAGTTTGATCATTTTTGACTGCGATTCGAAGTTCATTTCCAAGCTATAGAAGTAGGTACAAGAGGAACTTGGCACTAGACTAAAGTTTAGTATAGCATATCACCCCCAGACTGATGGACAGTCAGAGAGGACAATCTAGACATTAGAGGATTTGTTGAGAGCTTGTATGCTTGATTGGGGTGGATCGTGGGAGCAGTACCTGCCCCTCATTGAGTTTACCTATAATAACAGCTACCAGGCCAGTATCGGGATGCTACCATATGAAGCTCTCTATGGGAGGCCATGTCAGTCACCACTTCACTGGGATGATGTTGGTGAGAGGACCTTGTTGAGATCAGATGAGCTCCAGGTGTATGCAAATAAAGTCACTTTGATCAGGCAGAGGCTGAAGAGAGCCCAGGATCGACAAAAGTCATATGCAGATGCGAAGCAGACTGACTTGCAGTTCACCGTGGGAGAGCATGTGTTTTTGAAAATATGACCCCTCTGAGCTATAGTAGAGAATAGAGGGAAGGTGAGTCCCCAATACGTGGGTCTGTTTGAGATTTTAGAATGGATTGGTGAAGTTGCTTATTGTTTGGCCTTAACCCCTCAGTATAGTATGATGCATGATGTTTTCCACATGTCAAATCTAAAGCACTATGTGAAGAACCCCGTCCATGTGTTGAGCATTGAACCTATTGAGCTCCAAGGGAGACTGACATATCCTGAGACACCTATGAGAGTATTGGATACCAAGGTGAAGGAACTCAGGAATAAAGAAATAGAGATGATAAATGTTCTTTGGAAGCACCATGGGGAGGATGAAGCCACATGAAGTTGAAAACAGACATGGAAAAGGCATACCTTGAATTGTTTGTTTGATTGCCTGAATTTGGGGGGGGGGGAATTCTTATAAGGAGAGGAGGATGTTATAACCTCAAATTTTGCTTATATGATTGTAATTACAATTGTTTCAAAAGAAATGTACTTGGATGTAAATTGCATAAATATATGGATTTCTTTTATAACTTTTCTGTGTGCATGGTTTTTCATGGACCCTTTGGTAATAATGGGTCCAAGATAATAAAAGAGGAAGATAAGTTAAAAGAAAATAAGTAATGCATTAATAATAAGAAAGGAAATTGGAATAATGGTGAAATTATAATAAATATTTGGAAAATGTGTGATTGAACATAATGGATGATATTTTGAACTCCACAGTTTCTTGAGATACAAGGAATCGAAATAAAGGAAAATAATAAAGTGAGAGAGAGGAAATATGAATGAAATATATATAATTAACAAATAACTTGCACATAAAGAAAAGGCTCGTTTGCTTTTGTTTTATGACCCCAAACTTGACACGCCAATGGATAAAGTCATTATTAATTTTCCCTCAAAATTGGGATTAAAAGATCCATGGTTTGAGAGTTATGAATTTTCCAAAATTTCCTAAAGTGAGAGGATTTTCTTGAAATAAAAATTGAATTCCTTTGTTTGGGTGTGAGTGACGTAGATCATTGGATCTTGATCCAACTGAGGCCGCTCATCATCTAGTTCTAACCGAACTAGGAAACAGACTGCTGACAGGAGATTCTTTCCATCTGATTTTCTCACGATTTACTCCATGTCCGAACAAGGAAAGACCATGGATGAGTTTGGGAGAGAACTTTGCGTATCATATACCTAGGTTTTTCGCACTTTGGAGGCATATAGAAGAAATGCCCAATTCACCTAAAATGGTGGGTGACGGCAAGGGTTGGGAACCCTAGAACCATCCCACGAGTCCTATATATATGACCCCCCTCTTGACTCCTTACGATTCCACAAACTCAACCAGACACTTCCCTTCTGTTCTCGTGCCTCAGATCCTTATGTTGGCATTGCTTCGGTGAGCTCCAAGTTGTGGCGCCACCACGGGCGTCTTTGCTGGATCGAGTGGAGACGAGAAGCAGTAGTCGTCTGATCAGTTTCCATGGTAGGCCATGAGATAGATCAATGGCCCAGAAGTGCTCTGCGTTTCTGAAGTCCACAAGTGGGCGCAAGTGCTAGAGACCATGTGATCCCACTCAGTCAATGATGACCCAAGATCCAACGGCTGCCGTTTTTCCAAAAAGAAAAGGGCAATTCACCTCTCTAGTCAAAATTCCAGAAAATCAGTAGAACTTGCTTAATTCACTAAAAATTGATCCTTTGGCCAAAAAAATAAAAGTAAATAGTGTTTTTTGATCAGACTAATACATAGAATCGGATAAAAATAGAATTGGAGTCTGATATCGTGTGCAATTGAAAAAGTATATGAAGTTGCCTCTCTTATCACATTAGATCATAATAAAACCCTAAAAAGATGTGAAAATCGAGTATGGTGAATCTTTTAGGTTATTTTGAGTAATGTTAACCTGTTAAGGGTAAAAGAAAAGATGAATCTAGAAAATGATTATTGTATGCTTGTTTTAAAGCTTTCATGCACATGCTTATGCCTTAATGGATTAAAACCCTAATTTGGGGAAAACATGGGTTTTAATGGTACTAATATGAAAATGTAATTATACAACAGAGATGTGATGATCTCAAACTTGTTTTAAGATTAAAGAACCCTTAATGAGGATCATGGGAATAATTGGGGTTTTTTTAATAAGAAACTTATTTTAGGGTTGCTAGACTAAAAAGGAGGTAAATTTGATAAAGAAACCCTAATGAACCCTAAGGAGATTAGGAAGCCATAGAAAGTATCCTCATGTCATTAGTGGTTGTTTAGGATTTAATAGTGACATTAAGTCATCTATATGTTTCAGGAATTAAGGGTTACTTACAGTAGGTGCTTGATTGGATATATTGTTGACTTTGGATTATCTTGCTCAAGAACATGTATGTGGTTACGCTTATGGTTGAATCGCTTTAGATTCTCAACGATTCCTGAGGTTTTATCGGTTGCTTGGAAATAATTTCTTGATTGTCTTTTATTTCATGCAACTTTAAAGTGACTATGATTATCACCATAATTATATGTGCATGTCTAGCTCATATCATGGTCCTCCTATATAGCTCTAATGATGATGAGATAGATGACCTAGTACATGGTCTACCTGTGAGGTAGGATCATCAGGTTATTATGAGTCAATGTGTTGGTCTACCCTTGGGTAGGACCATATGACTCCATGACCCTATGTATTGATCTACCTATAAGGTAGGATCATGGGGGTTAGTTGAGATCTACCATATGAGAGGTAGTATCCATGTCCACTATAGGGATAGCACAGAGGTTAGGGTATGTAAGGATTGAGTAGTTGTGTTTAAAATGTGAAGTTTGCTTTGTTAAACCATAATTGCTTGCAATATGTTGTTACACTTAAATGCATGATTATTGGTTCCCCCACATATCAGTATAATTCATTATACTGACCGTCGTTTGGTTTTTCGGCGTTTTAGGTTACCAAGAAAATGGATATTCCTTTAAAGTGACATTGATGGAATAAAGCTTAATAAAGAATTAGAGGATTGTAGTTAGATAAGTTCTTTCTTGGGTAAAGACTTTCACTTCCTATATTTTGCAAGGTATGAATAGAAAAATTTTATTCCAGTAAAAGTTTAGTTGTAGTAGAATTTATTAATTATTGTTGATTATTTGCAAAACCACTGATCCTATTTTGGGATAATGCCTCTGACCTCTTAGTCTCCCTTAATAGGGGTTACCGAGAGGCGGAGTCATTACAATTAGCTAGCAATTTCTTCTCAAATGTACATTTCTGAGGATAGAAAGTTCATGTAAGAATCTTTTTAACAAAGTTTGTGAATTAATGAAGTTATTTTCTATTATTTGTTATTTGACTAATTTGAAGCTTGGGTAAAAATTGTAGGTAACGAATCTCATTTTTTTGGCCTTCCTTAATTGGAGGTTGCTAAAAAGTGAGGTCGTAATAGAGCCCACCTATACAAAAAGAGATGTAACAAAGTATTTATCCAAGAAGTAGTAATGTATGGAGTATTCCTTCTATCTAGAACCATCATGCCTCTAGATCTCATAGAAAGATATGTATAGTCAGTACCAACCCAACCCTCCTCCATGTTGGCTCCCTCCAAACCAATAGAGTGTGTGACAGAGTTCACCATTTTGTGTACACAACTGTTGATAATGGAGAACTCCTCAAGGATCTCTTTACTATAATTGATGTAAGAAATTAAGTGTCATGAGCATTACTATCTCCCCATAACATCCTATAAACCTGATCATGATCAATCTCAATTATCGAGATAAAAAGGTTTCTCTCCTTGATAATCTTAAGCACCTCAACTATACCCTACACCATCGCATATACCCGATGTCTCTCTATCAATCAATTTCTAAAAGCAACTATCAACTGCACATTCTTGTCTATGATAAGTCCAACCATCCATCTTCTCCTGGCTTATTAGTATGGTAAGCCCTTCCCATGCAACATTCATGTTTAAAATTTGTAAATCATGAGGAACCCACCTAACTAGATATATGCACCAAATCTTGATATGTGGTTCTATGATTCATTGAGTGGTAAGAATATTGTAAAAGGTTGGTTCCTCAGTCCTTTGGAAGAATTTTCTCCTAATCTTCCCATTAATAACCCACACGATATCTTCCTAAATACATCTAAGTGGAAGCCTCCTATCATCATATTTGACTCTACATATGTACCTCCAAATCGCCCAACAAATAAAAAGGGGAAAACTTACAAGAAGACAACCACTTTTGCTTATATTCCAGATGTACACACTGACATGTGCAAAAAATGTGAAGATGGGTGCCCCTCCATTCTCTCTCTACCATCACTAAGTCTTCAACTTTGCTCCAGAGAAACCCCACAACCTCATTTTACAAAAAAATGATGTTTTACTTATTCCTTCTGTTGTAAATTGCAACATAAACAAGTCGATGGAAGAGCAATACTTCATCCCCTCACATTATCATCTGTTGGCAAAGTGACTTTGTATATCTTCCAAGTGATGGCATTTTCCCATGGAAGGGAATCATTGCTCCAAATTTAGGACATGGATTCAGCGGAACCAAAGGAGTTGGTGATAAAATTCTTTGTGGATCGTAAGGAGAACATGTCCAACGTGGTAGGTGTTCGAAGCAGAAGATTTACATAATGGGATATGCACTAATATGTTGTTGTAAAAATTCTTATAACATCCGCCATTAGAAGCTCAGATAAAACCTCCCAATCCCATCCTTCGTCACCCTCCATACATCCTTACTTTGATGTCCATGTTAATGTCATATGCATATCTAGAAAAGGTGTCAAGCTTCTCCTCACACTAAAGATCGGCTGAGAAGGAAATATCTCCCATCCCTAATTATCAGCTGTAATAAGGACATTGGGGAATAAGTTCCAAAGAATTTTCTAGAAAGGTGAAGCAAATGGCTACACTTTAGGAACTACGGATAGACTCCACCTTGATTCTTGTATAAACATGCATATTTTTGAATATAGGACACCCATATTGACGATGCCTTCAACACTTCTCAGCAAGCTTTATATCTAAAAGCCCTTGAAGTAAGTTGCATGGATGTAATACCAAGGCCTCCTTGATCACAAGGCTGGGTAACAATGCCCCAAGCCACCCATTCACTTTGAATGTGTGATTCTATAGATCTCCATGAAAAAGCAGACATCATATAGTTAATCCTTTTCATAACCCTAGTGGGTACCCTGTGGCTGCTATAACATATAGAGAGATAGAGGAGAGGGGTGTGCTTGATTAAAATCCTACTACCTACAAAATATAGCATAATCTTCTCTAGAAAGAACTCAAAATTTGGTATCTTCTACCGATCCTTAATAATTGGAATTCCAAAATATTCAAATGACTCCCAATTATTCTGTAGTTGGAGAGCATCAACAACACTTTGCTCCAATACACCTTCCTCACTACCGATTAGCTCTATTTATCTTTATTGACCATCTTTCCAAAGACCGTGTGATACTATTAAAACCTTAGGTCCAACTACTACAAATAACCTATATCAGACCGAGTGAACAAGACAAGGTCATCCACATATAGTAGAATAGGGGGAGCCATCCCCCTTCCTCTAGTTTGATATCTCTACATATGCCCGGTCTATAGGTCCCTACAAATCTGTACGTATTTCATATAAAGGATAAACATCACATGACATAATGAATTACCCTATGTTAATCCTTTGTGTGGTTGGAAGAAGCCACTAGAATCCCATTAATGGACACAGTGATCCACAATCCATTGAAAAAACTCATCAACATGTCAATAAGAGTGGAGTCATGCCTAACTTATCCAGGACCATCCTGAGATAATCTTAGTTAATATTATCATAGCTTTAGCTAAGTCATACTTGATAAGCATATTCCTATCGTCCTCACCTTGTTTGATGTCATGGACCGATTCCTTCGTGAGCCTGGTATTATTAGCAATATGCATTCCTCTTATGAAATCCCCAGACTAAAGTTGGGGGGAACTCAATAAACCTATTGCTAAGAATTCCAGCCACTATAAGTAAGAATACTTTCTCAACTGAAATAGGCCAAAAACCCTTATCCAACCTCTAGGGGTCATCAACCTTCAGAATCAAGATCAACCTACATGAAAGTATACTACTATGCGCCACCCTACCCTAAAAATATGAGCAATCCGATATAGAAAATCCACATTGATAACTTTCTACGCCGTCAGGTAGAACTTCAAACCAAACCCATCTGGTCCTGGCATCGAGGAGGCATCCATAATCTTCATATTGTTCATAACCTCCTCCTCAGTGGGAATGCAATCATCACATGTTATCATCCATGGTGAGAATTGGATTCAACAGATCAAGGAACATTGACATCATACCTCGTCGTCTAAGGCCCGTAACTCCACAAATCAACCATCAAATTGATTTGTTGCATGCAATGTTATCTACGATTTGTCCACAATCATCACCACATTAGGTAACATCATCTTGATGAAAACCCTCCTCTTTCTCTTAGCTTTGACAATAGAATGATAGAAGTGTGTAGTTCTCTCACTGTCATCCAACCAAGACATCCTTGACTTTTCCTTACAAGGGGCTTCTTATTTACCTAAGGTAACCTCCTTCTCTACTTCTACTTCCAATAATAGCGTCTCATTTAGTTGAGTTAGATCCTCATCAAACACCACATGTAAAGAATGCACTATGCCCCCCAAATCCCTTTTCATCTAGGATATATTGCCAAGTGTCTCTTTGTTCCAAACCTAAAGTTTTTCCCTCATGTTATTCATTTTGGAGAAGAACCTAAAAGCATGATTTTCCCAACCTTTCATGCTCCATCCTTCCTCAATGACCTCCACATAGTTGTCATGTGAAGACCATATTTCTAGAAAAGTAGATGGGCTAGGTGAGGTATGGACTGTAGACTCACCAAAACTCACTAGTATCGGGCAATGATTTGAACCCCTATACCTGGTAAGATGGTCATCCTTTATCATAGGGGCATGGTCCAACCATGTCCATTGACAAACCCTCTATCAAGCCTCTCTCAAGTGATTCTACTCCCATCAAATTGTTCACCCAAGTGATTCTACTCCCCTCAAATAGGATCTTGTGAGGTTTAGATCATCCACCCAATGATTAAAATCCATCATTCCCAATCCTTCAGGTTCATTCACCCCTCACTTCTCCATACAGACCTAGAATATGTTGATGTCTCCTAATACCTCCCAATCATTATCACTAATTAACAAAGACATATCTATCAGAGACGTCCATAAATCTTTACATTTTGGCATCGTGCATTTAGCATATACCATGCTGACAAAAGAGGCTCCCCGCATACTATCCAACAGCCAAATAGTGATGTGCTACTTGTGAGAGTGGAAAACCATTGATTTAAGGAATGAGTCAACATATGCCCAAATGTTACCTCCCAATATCTCATACCAATCCAACTAAACAATGTTGTAGAGCTCCTTCGAACGCACTACATGAATGAGGGGCTCTATGATGCCAACCATAAATGCCCCATGCTTCCCACAAAACCTTCCTAGAATCTTCCGAGTAGAATTATTTCCTACACCTCTGGTGGACTAGAACAGATGTTTCAACATTAGAAACACAAAAGGTAGGTACATATTTTGACTGTCATTGGATATATATATCCCCCTTCCGCATGGGGTTCCACCTAGCATAAAGGCTCTCCTCATCCTAGATACCTTCATCTGACTCATATGGATCATGTTCCCAATCATAACCTCTAAAATCAGACCCTTTAGAAAATCATTTCTTGTGATTTCTCGTACACCCATGCCCCATCGCCTTGAAATGCACCCTTATTCTGTAAAAACTTTTGTCATTCATCCTTCATGAATCTGCACAATCAAACTATGCACCCCCTTCTCACTCTCTCAACACTTCTATCCCTCCTCATTTCTCATTTGAGATGAAATCTCCCAAATTTCTCTGAAGCAGGACTCATGTGCTCCCTTCATGATCAAGGACAACTCTCCTGTGTGCTCACTCCTTAGCAAAAACCTCCTCATTCAGACCCTCAAAACTTGGATTTGCTCTTTGTTCCTGAGACTCCTCATCATAGGGCCTAGGTACAATTGCCTTCTGTGTTATTTCATGTTATCGTCAAACCAAAAAGATCAGTCATTACTTCCTTTGGAATCAATAGTTCTTTCCCCAATTCAGTCATGTTTAAAGTAGAATCAGTTTGATCTACCACCGCTACCTTGGTCAGTTTAGCATAGCATCACCTATGAAAGCATATCATGGACATGAATTGTGTCTCGTCTTCATTGAATGCCTCAATCAAAACTAGAACACCCATCTCATCATCTGGTCTTCTCCTCCACCTCGAAACCTCAACCATCTTGCCAAAATGTTGTGTAATCTCTTGTAATGATACCTCATCTCTACATGAGATAGGCAACCCAGTGAACTAGTACCAAGGTAGGTGCCTAGCTACTCCCTGTCCAAGTTCATCCATTGGACCAAGGCGTAGTGTGAACTCTCCAAACCTTAGATTCCCACTCTCCAACAATCTCTCAGCTTCCTCCTGGGAACCAAAGAAAGCAATATCCTTCATTTCTGTAAATCAATAAAGGTAAATAGTAGATGGATAGAAGATCTTCATGAAGGGAACTATCTATCACAAGCCATTCACATTCGTGTGGCCACATAACTTCCACATATATAACTCATCAATCCCACTTTCTGACTTCTCACTCTATCCTTTGAGTTCAGCACTATAGCTAGCTGCTTGGAAACATGCTGTGGTCCAACCCTGGTTCACCCTAAGAGAATCCTAGGTTGTAACACTGGGAAGATTCTTTGAGATTGCAAGTCTAGTGGCAGAGGTGGGGGTGACCTCCATTGGCACTTAGCACTGCTAGTTGATGTAGGATTCTATGGATATTATGGAGAAACACACCTCGATAAGTATTGGTGGCCTCTATGTGATTGGTCATCGATGGGGCTTGATTGACATTTTAATGCCTTTCTTTGATGAATATTTGAGCAGTGTCTCTATTAAACTTTTACTATGTTTGTGAAAGCCACAAAATTGCCCTTGATAGACATATTGAGAGGTGATTATCAACATCCTCTGGCATTATTGGACGAGTCTTCTTTGTTTAATTTCCATGTTTCTAGAGGTTGACACGATGTAATGGATGATTGCTTCCCCTTTCCATGAAAATGAATTTCCTGCATAAAGAGAATTATCTTAACATCGTTAAATCAAGACAAAATAGCTACAAAGCCAAAATCTAATAATGAACTAAAACAATGCTTAAAATGGCCATATGAGGTGCCTATTTAACTTTAAAAATATAATTGAACCATGATGAATTTACCGTGGAGCTTGACAGATCATATGTTACTACCCTGATTGAGAACTTCTTGGAAATTCTAATCTAATTCTTGGGTTCCACTTTTTTCTTTTTCTTTTATAATTTCTATTATTTTTATTTGGAATTTCTTATATTTCCTCTTAATTCATACATTTAACAACTTCTAACATAAATGTTGCTCGTATCAAGGTAACTCAAGATCTAAAATAGTCCCTAATTCAATACTTTTGACCCATTGGTTGTCCCAACTTCACATCACACTATTTATGTTACCATAAAAATTGGCTAAAATGTCCAAATCCCTGATATCATAGACTACATCTATCCATGTATTTGTTCAAAATTTTGATTTTCAGAAAAACTTCCTCACCATCATTGCTAACATCAAATATGCCTAAGAGGTTCATAAGAGTTCAGAGAGACCTTGTGAACAACAAGTATGCATATGCTTCACCACTATATTGCACAAAAAGTGTGTAAAAATAAGGAAATCATTATGCTCGTGGGTGGAACATGAGTGAATGTAGATATGGAAGGAAGATTAAATCTCTCCTCTATTCGACTTAAAATTTCAAATTTATTTTCTTTGTCCATGAATGGTATATATGCTTTCTTTATTGTGTACATAGGTATCTTTATTGTTTTGTGGTACATCCCTATTATATAGAGAGGGGTATATATGAAGTGAATGGAGAGGAAAGGAGTTGTGCCACCCCAAACTTAGGACTTCACCCTATTTTGTGGTTTTTTTATTTTTGTTTGATGGATGAAGGGCAATAAGATGGAATGAGAAGTTTTAAAGAGGGTTCAGATCAACATGTGACTTGATTTCCAATGTAATACATAAAAGTATTCTCCTTGTCCCACTACTCAAATAATGACACAAAGAGGGAACAAGTGGCAATTCCATGCAATTGTTTCACTACTCTATCAGAACAATGATGTGTGTGATCCCTCTCAGTTCCTCTAACATTTGTGATTTTTTTTGCAATGAAATAGGATATTCGAGTCCTTAGCTACATAGGGTAATTTTTTACCATTAGTTAGTTTAAAATTTTGGTCATTTTGAGATTTTTTTCTTAAAATTATGGGATTTGAAATATGTGAATATGCATGGATGAAAACATAAAATTTTAATATAAGCTAAATAGATAACAACTTGATTACTCTATAACTTGGTTTTTTTAATAATACACTAAGTGTCATGCATGCAATGTTAATATGTTTTAAAATATAATAAAATACTTAAGGTAGTAAAATATCAAATTGAATGAAAGTGCATTATAAATGATCAAAATGAGGCACAAACTTAATGTAAAGATGCAATTAAATGATGATATATATCCATTTGTCGTAACAACTCCAAACCTAGTTGTTTTTTGTCCTTGAGTAGCACCAAATCAGAAGCCCTCAAAAAATTAATACTATCAACCCATGAAACCCCTCTCTTTCACATCATGATATATCCCATACCACCAAATATGACCAAGCTTCCCAACCTCATGAAATCACTAAACACATCCATCTTTGTCTTTGTTCCTAGTTTCATTTCCCAAGAAAACTTCCTCAACACCATCAACAAAATGAAGTATGTCTAAGAGTTTTGTGAGAGTTTACTGAGACCCATGGGACAACAAGTATGCATATGATCCAAAACATGGTTTAGTGAAAAGGATGTAAAGTTAAGGAATTCATTCTGCTGATAGATTGAAAAGGGAGTGAATGAAGGTGTTAAAGGAAGACATCAATCTCTCCTATAGTTGACTTGAGATTGCATTTTTATTTTATTTTTGCCTTGAATGATGCACATGATTTCTTTTTGTGCACATTGGCATATTTTCTTTTGCTTTCTGGTGGTAAGATTCTTTAACACAGATGCATATTGAAGAAGAAAATAAAAAGGAAGAATGTGGATATAATATGTGAATCTCTGACTCTCTACCTCACGATGTCTCCTTCTTGGGTAAGAGAGGTTGATGGGTAGGTGAGCCTTGTAAAAGGAAGGCACCCCTTGGCAAGCAACTATATCAAGGAAAAGAGGAGTTAGAGGGTAAGCAGCCCATAGCAAGGGAAGGTGTCCTTTGGTGATTGAAGTTCTTCCTTGGTGAAGGAAAGCTCTAGGACACAAGACTCTTGGTAAGGGTGGGTAAGTCCCTTGTTGGGTTGTTGTCTCCCTTGTCACAGAAAAGGGAATCTAGATACTCTTAGCATCAAAAGAGGGGTCTCTTGGTGTATCTTTTATAGTGGAATATAATGAGTAAATGAAGGTATACATAACCTAGAGGTCGATGTTTTTGTAGGTAGTGGAGCAACATCCTTAGAGATAGAATCACTCCAAATCCTTTTGTATATTAATGTCTTGCTCAGTATCCCTCTCTATTGATTGTTTTTCTTGTTGCACTTAACTTGTGATATAATTTGAAGGTCAAACTAGTTAGAAATAAGTTTTTATAGCTCATTTGCATCCTCACTCTTGATACCATAGTTTCAATACAAATGATATCTTCATGAACATGCTTTGTCAACTCATCTAGAATAAGAATGAATGGAATTGGGAATAGTGTTCATTCTTGATGTAAACCAATGTGATTGGATATTTTGGTGCATCTCCTTATGGGTCCTAAACTTCCAAATGAGCTATCATACATGGACTTAATCAATGTATTGGATAATCACACTCTTGTTCTCCAAAACCAATCACAATGGTTTCCTATGTAATAAATCATAAGACTTCTTCAAATACATAGAAACCATTTGAAAATATCTTTTTATCTATACTTCTCCTGATGTGTCTTATTAGAAAAATTACATTTGTGATGGATATCTAGGAAAAAAATCAAATAGATTATTTGATATGTGTGTTATGGATCGACATTTTCTCAATAAATTCTTACAAAGCTCAATGTGTGAATCATCAATTTGATACCATTGTATTTTGTGCAACTTGAAACATCTCTTTGTTCTTCTATGTGCGGGAAATAGTATGACCACTACTCTCATTTTTCATTTTCTAGGTCTTCATACTCTTATTGAAGAAATTCATTAACCACATTTCCTTTATACCCCCATATTATTTCATACATCAAAATAAATGACTTCTGGCCCACATGCATATCTCTCTTTCATATTTTTCAAGGATTCTTGACATTATACAATGAATCTAACCATGCATAAGTGAAATCTCTTGTGGGTTTAAACACCTCAATAGGGTTCCCTTTGTTTCCCCTTGATAACATGTGATAAGTGAGGTTAGCTTAGACTTTTGACTCTTCTTTCTATATATAACCTAACCCCCCTCTCTAGCACCAATTTTCTAGAAGCAAACATGAAGATAGAGCTTTGGACTCTCAACATCCTTGCTTGGAGGTCGATAGCCGTGATCAAGTGCTTGCATACACTTGTAGTTGGAGGTTTCACCTTCCTTGGTGGTTTCTAGCTTCCTTATCTCTTCCCTACATTATTCCATGTAAGTTCTTCTCTATATGCTCTACTTTCCATATTTTCCCCTCTCATCTTCAACCTTCAGTCGATATCCTTGAGTTTCCATGATGGAAAGTAGATCATCTGGATAAATCACCTCTTTTGCCTTTCTCTACCCTAGTGGGCTTGATCTATCTTAGAGGAATCACCTTAGAGCTTAGGTGGCTGACTTGGACGTGGACAAGAACCATCTTGAGGAGTGTATTGCTTAGTCATGTTTAACTTCACCTTGGAAGGTGAGTGTCATAACTTTTTGATGCATGTCTTTCTTGCATTCACATGCAAAGCCTAATTCTTGCTGGAACTTGCTATATATGTCTAAAGGATGAGATTTAATATGCCATGTTTTGTTGTAATATGGATTAAAAATGATTTTTTATATTCCTCCCTACTATTTAGTGGTGATGCATGTTCATTCCACTATATGCTCTATTGTTTTCTTAAGGGCTGAATTATTAGTTTGGTACATTGGTGCCCTAATCATGCTCTTTTTAAGGTATTATGATATCATGTTGATGGAAAACGAAATGTACATCTTTTATTACTATTTTAAGGTGTTTATAAATAGAAATTTAGAAGATTGCCTAACTTTTATGCTTCAATTTTTTTTACCTAAACTTTATGTTTGAAAGTGGTTGATTTGTGCCTTAAAATGGCATTTTATGCTCTATCTTGTATCTAGCATAAATTTTACATCCTTGGGAGATTTTATCCAAAATGTTGGCTTCTTTCTTGTTAATTTCATGTGAGGATATGTGTAAACTTAATATGAATAAGATATTCCCTACATGAGCCCACTCTTAATATGTATTATACACTAATTTGAGCCTTATGTGCCCCAGATTGGGGTAATATTAGGCCTTGTTATGAACAAGGATGGTCTCTTGTACCTTGTATGTGTACTTAGAATATGTTCCATATGTGTTATAAGTTATGAATCTGTCATATATTTGATCAATTTTGTAGTTGCATCTCTGTGTGTTATTTGTAACTTGACTAATGCATTGAAATATGAGATTTGACCTAAGGAATCAAAGTATAACCAACATCATATAGTTCCCAAAGACTGTAGGAACTATCACAACGTTTTAGCATTCAGGATAAAAAAATGAGTTTCCTTGTAGCAGTCTTGTATTGTGAGAAGGAACTTAATGTCATATATCTTTGTGTATATGTGGCTATCTAGAGGTCGCATATCCAACACTCAAAGTGAGTACATGAATGGGCATGGTCGAGGTCATAAATCCAGTGATATGTGATGATTTTAGGTTGCAATTGGAATGTGATATATATAGCCACAAAGGTTTTATACTCTAATATAGGTATTGATAAGTAAATGTAATGTTTTTAGATGGCCTTTGAGAACTCCATGAGTAAGCACACAATTCTACTTATACTCAAATGAATAAGGTGTATCCAGGTCTTATGGAGTCTGATAATCCTAAAGACCTTGCACTATGGCTAGGGGATTTCTTAATCACAAGTTTGTGGTTTGACTTGGTACATCACAAGCCACCTAGGGCTTAATATTAAAACAGCAATGGTGTGGTATATATGTATAGGATTTACTTGGTGAACTTAGTTTGTAATGTAACAGATACTTACACCTACAAAGTATTTTGTTTCCATTTGTTGTTCCACACAAACAGTCAATTTATACTTTATTTTGATTATATTGAATTTTATATTCTTTTATTATTTATCATGTTATCCTGTTTCTTGTAAGAAATAAATGTTATCATTTGTTCAATCATATCACTAGGACATGGGTCTCACCTCATCGTTATACTCACTTTTAGGTGACCAACAACATACATGGGGTTTATGTGGAGAGAAGTAGTTCCCTGATGGACAATGGAGCTTGGATTATTGTGGAAATGTTTTATAGGAGTGGTCTAGATGATGTCTGTATACTCTAAGGTCGAGGAAGGGTGATTTAAATTATATGTATTTATGGCTTGTGGTTTGGCTTGCATTCCTTTTTACAAATACATATGTTGTAAGTGTAATGATCATATATATTGTACATCCATGTAGCGATAGTGGTCGTAGAACAACATGTTGTAAAGTTAACCTATTAGGAATGAACAACATGTTGTAAAGTTGACCTTTGTGCAATCTTATCTAATATGGAATTAGAATTTGGATTATGTGTTTTTCATAACATGTTGTTTGATGTTGTTTATTAGCTTATTCAGAGTTCTATTTTGAATAATATCACTTTTATGTGGTGGGGCATCATAGTTTGATTGCTATTGAAGCTTAGTTCACTGAGTTTACATAGACATAGGAAATTATGTTTATTGTTTTGTATTCTCTATGACCTAATCTTTTATATGGTTTTATAGATATTTTTTATTCACATGAATAAGATATATAGTTCTAGGAGGTGGCGAGCAACAAAGGATACTGGAGGTAGGAGACCCAAGGTATAGGTAGGTCTGCCCATAATCATACCTTAGATCGTGTGGCTCTTGTTAATTCGACCTTTCAGAATTATTTGTGCAAATGATGGCCACATACCAGATCTGGAAGATAGGGTGCATGTTCCTCCATAAATAGTACCCCCACCACATGTAGAGCCTTCACAATGATCTACGAAGACTTTTAAGAGTTTTAAGTGTATAGGTGCCACATAGTACACATGCAAAACTTGTCGATAGATGTGAATCAATTCTTGATAAAGCTTGAGAAGGCATTATGGTTGTTCGATATTCTATGGAAGACAAGATCAAGCATGTGATCTACCTATTGAAGGATAGTGTTAGCCACTGGTAGGCCATAGAAGAGGAGAAAATTCCTATGAGGTGATCACATGGGATGAGTTCTATATGGAGTTTGACATTTGTTACTTCCCTAAACCCAATATGTCGGAGAAGATGATTCAATCTGAGTACCTAAGTTAGGATTTGTTGTTTGTGAACTACTATGAAGCATAGTTTATGGAGTTGCTGAGGTTTTTTCCTCATATAGTTGCTACATAGGAGGAGATAATTTGTAGGTTTGAGAAAGGTACAAACATGTAGTTGGCCTGTTTGGCTTCCATGTTGGGGTTACATGAGAAGTTTTCTACATTTTTAGAGGTTGTGAAGAGGATATAGAGGATGATGGTAAACCATTATGATGTTGATTCTAGGAAGAGGCCTACCTAATATCAAGGATATCAGTATGGAGGGTAAGAGAAGTAAAGGATTTTAGCACCATATCAATAACAAAAGTATCAAAAGATACATCAGAGTTCAACAGTGTCAGAGTTGAGGCCACATGTTCAATCTTATGGTCTTCTATAAAGGATAGAGGACATTGTTTTTGCCCTCATGGTCTATGCCAGTGATAGGGCCGTCTAGGACATAGTATGGAAGATTGTGCCTCATGTGCAACAACTGTGACTTTGGTCCTTTCCTTTGTGAATTGAGGGTATGTTTCTAGTGTGGACAACCTACACATGTGAGGGTCTATTGTCCATATTTGTATCTAGAGGTTTATAGTAGCAACAGAGGTAGAGCCAGCATGGCTCACTATAGAAAAGTGATATTGGTAGATGACACAGCTAGCCATCACAAAAAGGGTTTAAGGACCAAATAGTAGAGGCCATGGATGACAAGAGGAAACCGTGAGGTTCAATGTGATGACTCATCCATAAGGAGTTTTCAACATAGGGTTGTGATAGATCAGATAAAACATTTTCATCCTAAGTTATATGCTTCTTCATGTTTGTCTATCTTAACTGACATGAGTGTGAGACGCCCATTTATCTTTAGAGAGGTGACCCTTCTCTATAACCTGCATGTTAATTGTATAGTTGAGGAGTATTTCATGGAGACTCTTTTGGAAGAGTCTACCATTTTGCAAGAAGTGTGTCCCTATTGTGTTCTTAGTTTCTTTGGACACAACATTCAAGTGGATATCATGCCACTTGACATGCATGGATTTAGCGTGATCCTAGGGATGGATAGTTTAGAGGGAGAAATATAAGGTTATTTTGGACTATGAGTCCAAGGTTGCAGATTTCAATGATGGAAGTATATGTTGGACTTCAAAAAGATATAGGAAGATCCTTTTTACATGTATGATGTCTACAACTATATAAGAGAGTTTTATGGGTAGGGTTTTGAATCTTTTATTGTGCATGAGGTTGATATCAAGGCAGGGATTCTGAGGATAGAGGTCATTTTGGTGGTGTAGGAGTTTTTTATGTGTTTCCTAAGGAGTTTCTAGGTGTTCCACCCCGTAGAGAGATTGATTTTGAGATTGATCTAGTACCTATTACTCAACTGATAACACAATCATTTTATAGGATGGAATATGTGAAGATGAAGGAGTTAATAAGCATTTGCACAAGTTGTTGGATGGGGGTTTATTCAACTGAGAATGTTCCCTTCGGGTGCTCCAATGATTTTTGTAAAGAAGGGCATATATACATACATATATATATATATGAAGTTGAACATAAACTAACAACAACTGAACAAGGTGATGGTTAAGAACAAATATATACTGCCAAGGATAGATGATATTCTTGACCAATTGAAGGTATCTAGTCTCCTAGAAGAAAAATAAAAAATCAAGGTACCATCAGTTAAGGATCTGGGTTAGTACACACATAAGATTGCTTTTAGGACTAAGTATGGTCACTACAAGTTTTTGGTTATCTTATTTGGGCTGACCAATGAAGCATGAAATGTTTGTGATCTGATGAAGAGAGTGTTAAGGCACTACCTAGAACAGTCTGTGGTGGTGTTCATAGATAATATCTTGATCTACTCTAGAGATAGAGAGGAACATATTCGCTGGGCATTGGAGTGTTGAGACATCATAGGTTTCATGCTAAATTTAGTGAGTATAACTTTTGTCTTACTGAGGGGTCTTTTATTGGTATTCATCTTGTGTAAAGGGGTTTTTTTATATCCCAAGAAAGTAGAGTCAATGTTGGATTGGAAGAATCCCAAGACGTCAATATAGGTTTGAAGTTTTCTAGGTTTACTTGGTTATTACAAGATCTTCATTGCAAACTTTGGTTCTATTACTTTGTCGTCAATCATGCTAACTAAGAAGGATGTGTAATTTGTTTAGGATGAGAAGTGCAATCTTGTTTTCCATTTTTGAAGGAAAAATTGACATATTACCAATGTTGGTATTTTCAAACTCTACAAAAGGCTATATAATTCTTTATGATTCCTTAAAGAATGGGTTAGGATGTGTGATGATGCAAGCCAATAATGTGGTCTCATAAGCATCTACATATCTTAAGAAACATGATGAGATCTACCCAACTCATGACCTAGATTTGGCATGGTGGTCTTAACTTTGAAGGTTTCAAGGCATTATATCCATGGGGGAAGTGCCAAGTCTTTATTGACCACAAGACTCTCCAATAGTCTTTTTAAAGTAGTAGATGAGCATGAGGCAAATGAGATGGTTGGTTGATCAAGGATACATTTATACTATAGGCTATCATCTAGGAAAGGTAAATGTAGTGGTCGATGTGTAGAGAATAAAGTCATCTTCATATTATTATATAAATAGATCAAAATTGTACTCCATATCTTGTATCAAGGCATTATATCCATGGGGGAAGTTCCAAGTCTTTATTGACCACAAGACTCTCCAATAGTCTTTTTAAAGTAGTAAATGAGCATGAGGCAAATGAGATGGTTAGTTAATCAAGGATACATTTATACTATAGGCTATCATCTAGGAAAGGTAAATGTAGTGGTCGATGTGTAGAGAATAAAGTCATCTTCATATTATTATATAAATTGATCAAAATTGTACTCAAGATGTATATGTTGGTGTCTCTATAAATATGGACTTGCAGATTGAGGCTTCCATGTTAGGTTACTTGTTGCCATAATTATAGTTGAAGTTGATACTGATATAGTAGATCAGAGATGCACTTCATGATGGTATCGTGATACATAATATCTAAGTATAGTTTGGCAGTGGGATGCATGATGTGTTTCATGAGACAAATAATTGGAAAATGTTATTTCACAATAGGATGGTGGTTCCAAACTCTAGAGGTACGAGGGAGATGGTGCTCGAGGGGGCACATTTCTCCATATACGTGATCCATCTTGGCATTAGCAAGATGTGCCACAATATCAAATATTTTCATGGTAGACAATATTGATGAATGACATGGATGAGTTTGTGGAAAGGTTTCTAGTTTGTCAAAAAGTCAAGGTGGAGCACCAAAAGCCTATAGGGTTGTTGCATCCCATGTCAATTACTGAATGGAAGTGGGATCATGCCATCATGAACTTTGTGATTGGTCTTCCTAGTATATCCAAGTGACATGATCCCATTTGGGTGATTGTAATCATTTCACAAAGTCCTTTCACTTCTCTCTAGTCAATATCACATACTTGCTACTAAGTTGCCTCAGACATACATGAATAAGATCATTTGTATACATGGTTCTCCAGATAGATTAATGTCATACAAAGGAACTGAGTTCATGAGGAATTTTTGGGAGCATTTGCATACAAGTTTGGAGACATAGTTGCAGTAGTACAAGACTTTCGATCCTTAGACATATTGTTAGTCAGAGAGACTACCTAGACTTTGGAATATTTTTGTTGACATGTGTTCTGCAACTTTTGTGTAGTTGATATAATAACCTAAGCTTGATTGAGTTCACCTACGATAAAAATAATTATAGGAGCATAGACATGGCACCATACGAGGCTTTGTACATCATTCATTGTAGATCGCCTCTTTATTGGTTTAAGGCAGGTAAATATCAGTTGTTAGGTCCAGAGTTGGTGCATAAAATGATAGAGAAGACCAAGGTGACTAGACATTACTTGAAGGTAGTACAAGATAGGAAGAACTAATATGGAAATAGTGGGCAGAGAGCATAGGATTTCCAGGTTGGGGATCGTGTGTATCTCAAGGTCTCACCTTTGAAAGATATTTTGAGTTTTGGTAAGAGGGATAAGTTGGATTCCAAGTTCATGGGACATTACCCTATCTTGGCTCGAGTTGGGAAAGTGTCTTATAGGTTGGAGTTATTTCTATAGTTGCAAATTTGCACAATGTATTTAATGTATCTATGTTGAGGAAGTGTCATCCAAATGTAGAATCGATGATCCATATGGTGGAGTTTCCGTTAGATGATGATATCTCCTATGTTAAGGATCCAATTTTGATCTTATATAGATGTGTTAAACAGTTGATAAATAAGATTATAGTTCTTGTGAAGATGTTGTGGCATCACCTCAGTGTGGAGGAAGACACATGAGAGCTAGATGATGATATGTGTAGGAAGTACCTAACCTTATTTGCTTAGGATTTTAGGGGAGAATCCTTACTGGGGGTTGTAAGTACCTTGACCAATATTAACATCTTATCACATTTTATAATCATAATTGAATTCTTAGTCAATTTTTTAACTCAAAATATTAAGATATTTCTCCAATTTGACTCAATTTGCTCTTTGATTGCCCTAATTGGAAATTTTATGCACTTTTGTAGACAAATGTGTATATTGACCATAGTTGGGTATCTAATTGAAATTTGAGTTCATCTATATACATGTTTTCTTTATCACCTTTGGATGCTTTTGAACTAGGTTGGATGAAGTTTCACCTTGGTCTCAAACAAAGTTGAGATGATCAAGTTTGTGTTGGATGAACCATGAGGACCTATAGATATAGGCCCACCCAAACTCTATAGCTTGTATATATAGGGTCCAAAGGGATTCTATCTATTGAGGCTCTCTTGTGGGTGGACCATTGACAGGTTGGTACATGGTTGAAGGTCGATTGGTGTGTTATATGTGCACCTCATTACATCTTGTTTTGTACCCCTTGATAGGCTCACCTTTGGACCTCAATAGGTTAAGGTGTGACATTTTAGTGTTCCTGATGATATAATCAACGATATTTAAGGTGTCTGTAAGGACCCTTGATAGGCCTAGCCTTGGTGACTTGGGTCCAAACACCTCGATAGGGTTCCCTCTTTTGCCCCTCGATATAATGTAATAAGTGAGGTTAGTTTAGACTTTTGACCCATCCCTTTATATATACCCAACTAATTCTCGACATGTAGCCTCACTTTTCTATCAAGATACCTTTTGAAAACTAGGATATGAATCCTTATACTCTTGACAATCTTTCTTGGAGGTTGGTATCCTTGATCAAGTGCATGCGCACTTGCATGTTGAAGATTTAACCTTCTTTAATGCTTTGTAGGTTCCCTATCTTGTTTCCTACCTACTTCCACATAGTTTATTCTCTCTATGCTCTATTTTTCATAGTTTTTCCTCTCAAGTTTAGCATTCGACTGAGATTTTTGAGTTTCTATGGTGGAAAGAAGTGCATCAAGCTAAAGCACATCTTCTCTCTCTCTTTCTTTATCTCTCTCTCTCTCTCAAGGCCCTAGGGAGCTTGACCTAGCTTGGAGGGATCATCTTGGAGATTGGGTTGATGTCTTGGACATGTATAGGAAGCTTCTTGATAGGTTGTTTTTCTTGATCATGTTTTCTTCACATGGGAAGGTGAGTGATATAACTTTTTGATGCAATTATTGCCTATACTCACATATAAACCCTAATCCTAGCTAGAACTTGCTCTATAGGTCTAGAAGATGAGTTCCTATGGGTTTGTTATAATTTGAACTAAAAATGAATTTGTACTATCTTTCCTACTCTCTAATGGAAATTCATGGTGGTTCTAATATGCTCTATTTCTTACTTAAGGGCTGACTTTTTGCATGTGGTGTATTTATTCCCTAAAAATGCTCTTTTTGAGGTATTTTCATGCCATGTTGATGAAAAATAAATTGTGGATATTTATTATTTTTTTGAGTTTTTATAAACTGAAATTTATATGCTTACCTAACTTTAATGGTGGAAAATATCATTGGAACTAAACTTGATGCTTGAAAATGACAAAATTTTGCCCCGAAGTGCCCTTTTACCACAATCTTATATATAGAATAACTTTTACATCCTTGAGAGTTTTGAACCAAACATTTGTTTGATGTCTTGTCACTGACAATGTGAGGATATTGGCAAACTATTAGGTGAATATGATATCCCTATATGGGATTACCCTTGGAATGACCTAGAGAGTGATTTGGGCCTTGTTGTGCTCTAGATTGGTGTATTAGGCCTTGTTATGGCCAAGGATTTTTACTTGCACCTTGTATGGGTACATAAAATTTGTTTCGTACATATATATATATATATATATATATATATATATATATATATAGAGAGAGAGAGAGAGAGTCAGGCTAGAATACACTCGAGTGTACAGATCACGCCGTACACCCCAATGGTGTTTGCCTATCTAGACCATGTTTTTTCAAAATCTAATCTATTGATCTTCATGGTTACAATAATAATAGGCCACATACAAAATTTGAGCTCATTTGGATGAGTATAAGTCACTCATCTAAGAACAATAAAATCGACGCACAAAACTAATTTGAAATTCATGATTTTTGCCTCCTTTAGATGCATGACCTATAAGTGTCCAAATGAGCTAAAATTTATTATATAGCATGTTCTTAAGATAATTAAGAAGATCAACGGTTTTGATTTTTCAAAAAGTTACTCTATTTTTTAAAATGACTGAGGTGTATGGTGCCTCCGGTACACTCGAGTGTACACTAGCCTGACTCTCTCTCTCTCTCTCTCTCTCTCTCTCTCTCTATATATATATATATATATATATATATATATATATATATATATATATAGAGAGAGAGAGAGAGAGAGAGAGTCAGGCTAGAATACACTCGAGTGTACGGATCGCACGGATACACTCAAGTGTGTTTGCATATCAAGACTATTTTTTGCAAAATGTAAACCATTGATCTTCACCGTCATACTATAACTAGGCTACATACAAATTTTGAGCCCATTTGGATGAGTGTAAGTCACTCATCCAAGGGAAACAAAATCAAAGCGCGAAACTAATTTGAAATGCATAATTTTTGCAGTCTTCATAACATGAGCTATACATATCCAAATGTGCTCAAATTTTGCATATGAGTTGTTCACGAGATGTTTAGGAAGATCACCAGATTAGATTTTAAAAAAAAATATTACATCATGGAAAACTAATTGAGTGTATTCCGCTCCAGATACACTCGAGTGTATTCTAGCCTGACTATATATATATATATATATATATATATATATATATATATATATTCAGTTTGTTATAGACTTGATTAATTCTACAATTGTATCCTCAGATCTTGTTTCTAACTTGATTAATGCATTGTAATATTTGAATTGATCTAATTAATTAAAGTATAACATGCATTATATAGTGCCCTAACACCACAGGAACTGTCTCAATGTTCAATACTTTGGATGGCAAACATGCTACAATCATGTAACGTGAGAAGTAAGTTGTAGTTGTATACTTTTGAGTATATCTAGGTGACTAGAGGCAGTTTTATTCAACACTCAATATGATGATGTGAACGGGTATGACTGAGGCCATAGATATGTGACAATTTGAAATGCAATTGGTATATATATATATATATATATATATATATATATATATATATATATACAATCAGGCTAGAATACACTCAAGTGTATGGATCACACGCTACACTCAAGTGGTGTTCGCATAACAAGACTATTTTTTGTAAAATGTAAACCATTGATCTTCATTGTCATACTATAATTAGGCAACATACAAATTTTGAGTTCATTTTGTTGAGTGTAAGTCACTCATCCAAGGGAAACAAAATCGACTCACAAAACTAATTTGAAATCTATAATTTGTGTGGTCTTCATAACATGAGATATACATATCCAAATGGGCTCAAATTTTATATATGAGCTATTCACGAGATGTTTAAGAAGACCAACATATTAGATTTTCAAAAAAAATATTGCATCATGAAAAACTACTTGAGTGTATTCTACTCTGGATACACTCGAGTGTATTCTAGCCTGACTCTCTCTCTCTCTCTCTATATATATATATATATATATATATATAGAGAGAGAGAGAGAGAGAGAGAGAGAGTCGGGCTAGAATACACTCGAGTATACATATCACATGAATACACTCAAGTGTGTTTGCATATCAAGACTATTTTTTGCAAAATTTAAACCATTGATCTTCACTGTCATACTATAACTAGGCTACATACAAATTTTGAGCCCATTTGGATGAGTGTAACTCACTCATCCAAGGGCAACAAAATCGACGCGCGAAACTAATTTGAAATGCATACTTTTTGCGGTCTGTATAACATGACCTATAAATGTCCAAATGTGCTCAAATTTTGCAAATGAGCTACTCATAAGATGTTTAAGAAGATCAACGGATTATATTTTTGAAAAAAAAATATTGCATCTTGAAAAACTACTTGAGTGTATTCTGCTCCAAATAACTCTAGTGTATTCTAGCCTATCTCTCCTCTCTCTCTCTCTTTCTCTCTCTCTCTCTCTCTCTATATATATATATATATATATATGTATGTATGTATGTATGTATGTATGTATATATATTCATAAGGGTTTTACACCCCTAATATAGGTGACGACACATGAGTACCATTTGGACCTAATGTTTATGGAGTGACCTTTGAGTACTTTGAGTACTCTACAAGTATCCCGGCCTTTGAGCATGCTACTTTGTTTATACTTGAAGTGACCATGGTGTGGCACAATCCAATGGAGTTTAGTATTCCTAAAGACCTTACATGTTGGCTAGGGAATTTCTCAATACAAGTTTGTGGTTTAACTTGGTATGTCTCAAACCACCTAGGGTTTAATCTTAAAACATTAGTGATAGACCTAAATCGTGCGTCTGAAAGGAGGCAGGCTCAGAAGGATCGAACTTTAAATTTATAACCCTAAACCTTCAAGGACTCCCGCAAATTTATTATGAGGTCAAACACATGGACGTGGGGATGTTTAGGACACTTAAGACCTCACTTTTAAGTCAGATAAGCCAATCTGATAGTCGATAAAAGTATGGAGCTAGAACTAGTCTAGCAGATTGTACGAAGTAAAGCAAAACAAAGAAAGAAAACAAAATAGAGTCTGTCAGAGTCTACTAATCATAGGGAAGGAGTTCCTGACTATGTAACCACAAGTTGGACAGCCTACGAACCAATTCTCGGGCGTAGACAACCCTTGAACACCCATAAAAGCAACCTACATCCATACATAGTACGTACAATGGTATATGTTCATGTGGGGTCATCCCACACGCTTTTGCGCATCGTGACTAAAACCCATTAATGATATGAAACCTTTCTTGAGGATGACAAATCAAAACCCTAGAATATTCTAGATACCCTCTCAGGTCTAGAATATTCTGAGATGCTAGGAACATGTTTGATCTGGGTAGAACATGGTAGTGGGCTCAATCGCGCTGGGTTGGGCCCGGTCGTGCCCAGGTCTACAATTTTTCACAGATCACATTGAACCATCCTCTTTTATATTATGATCCAAACTACCTTCTCTTATCTATTTCTATAATGAATCTCTCGATATAGGCAGAAATAGAAGTTCAAGCAAGAAAGAGATCAACTGAAGTAGCAATCATAACCAGAAAGAGAAGAAGAACATAAAACGTACTAGATCTGGAATAAAACTGATTGCTTAAGGTAAAAGTACATAAACATGCCTGAAACAGGCTACATAGACAAGAAGGAGCTCAACTAGCCATGGACAATCATAGTTGGCATTGAACAAAGATGGAAGAACATCATTTATACAGAAAAAAATGAGAACAAAAGAAGAAAGGAGAAGAAGAGAATTTAGCCTGTAGAGGAGATGTGGCTCTCGCTCCTTAGCCTCAGTATAGGCTGAATCACATCTTTGGGTCATCCTTCTTGGTCTTCTAAACTCCTTGACCTCCTTTCTCTTTGATTCCACCCCAAACAACAGCTTGGTGAGTGTATAGAGGTGGAAGATGGATGGGAATGGTGGGAAGTGGGTGAACGGTAGTGGAAAATGATGGTGGATGGAAGCAAACTAAACAGACAGGCGTAGGATGAGTACTTCAGCCTTTTTGGACCTCAAAACTCTCCCATGGGGCTCTGGGAACCAAAATGGGTCAAAACTATGGAATGGAACCTCCAATGTTTGGAACCACAGATCTGGAACCTCCAAAAATCAGAACCCCACTTCATGTAGTGAGAGGTGGGTATTTATAGGTGAAGATGGAGTGTATGTGATAAGTGGTCGCACACCCATTTCAGTCACTACACTTGTCTCGGCCCGACTGTGCCAGGAGTCATGGTCACAGTGGATGTAGCGATCGTGATGAGTGTAGCAGTCGCGACAGTCTTTGTTGCGGTCACAAAGCCCTATAGTGGTCACAATGAGTGTAGAGGTCAGTAGACCTTGACCTCGGCCCGACCGTGATGGGCTAGGCACGGACGTGCCCAGTGTGGTGGTCGAGACTGTGTAGCGGCCAAAATTCCTTTGTAGTGGTCATGACCTTACTCCTTAGGGACAAACCCACCTGGGGTATTACTGGTGGTTGATGGGCTCGCGTCGATGAACCTTCTGATAGACAAGGATGCTTTCTGATAAAAGACTGGCCATTGAAAATAGGGTCCAAGATATCAAAAGTTTCTTGGGCCCACTAGTCAGTTAGCAGTCACACCATCTCCTAAGGTGGTGCACATAACGCGCCACTTATGGGGTAGAATCTAGAGAAATAAAATCTTCTTGAGTTTGGTGCCAGCAAGTCTCAAAATTGGCTAGTTGAGCAACTATATCTATAAATTACTGAAAGATAAGGACTTAAGATTATTTTGGATATATTAAGGTTATAATGACACAAAACCATGGATAAATGCTTAGCATAAATGCCTAAATTTGGGTGTTATCAATTAGACATGTAATATATATTTTACTAAGATCGATTTTGCAAATTCACTTTTGTAATGGTGTATGTGTAGTTACATGTGCAAAGTATTTACCTATCATTCATCAATCTAAACTTATTGTCAGTTCATGCTTTGTAGTGATTATTATTGGATTTTATCTTAAACTCTTATTTATCATGTTATCTTATAAGAAATAATGTTATTCATTGAAATTTTAGATCAGTAGGACATGTCTCATCTAGTGATTATCCACATCTATTGCTTTTGTGGATAGGAACTGTTTCCCATTGGACAATATATCTTGGGAGGTTTCTGGAGAATTTTTTTAGGAGTGTCCTAAATGTCATACATGTACTCTCAGGTACATGGTGATTTGAATCAGATGTATTTACAACTTGTGTTTTGACTTGCATACCTAATACAAGTGCATATGTTATAACTATGATGATCATATATCTTTTATATACATATTGTGAAAGTAGTCACATAATAATATATTATAAAGTAAACATGTTTAGAATTAATAAAAATTCATAACTTGTTTTGACTTTGATATTTTGTATATATATATATATATATATATATATATATATATATATATATATATATATATATATATGGGCCCATCTTTATTGCCCGCGCGGGTAGCTACCCGCCCACCCTTCCGGCCACTTTTAAAAAAAAAAATCACAATTGTAGAGCACTATTTTGTCTAGCTCTCCAAACCATTTTGACCAAAAATAATATCATTTGCCCCTCTAAAATAAAAAAACTCATCCTTATATATATCTGATGTATATTTTGTATAGAGTTACTCTTTTATTTGTGTAGTTACTTTCTGATCACCATAGTTACTATTTTGACAGCATAGTTACTTTTTTGGCCATTAGAGTTACTTTTTTGGCTGCCGGGTAGCAAAAATCCAGGCTACTCGCGCGGGCAACGAATGAACGCCATATATATATATATATATATACACACAAAGAGAGAGAGAGTCAGGCTAAAATACACTCGAGTGTATAGATTACACCATACACCTCAATGGTGTTTGCCTATCTTGACCTTGTCTTTCCAATATCCAATCCATTGATCTTCATGGTTACAATAATAATAGGCCACTTACAAAATTTGAGCTCATCCAAGGACAACAAAATCGATGCACAAAACTAATTTGAAATGCATGATTCTTGCCTCCTTTAGATACACGACCTATAAGTATCAAAATGACCTAAAATTTATTATATATTATGTTCTTAAGATATTTAAGAAGATCAACGGTTTAGAATTTACAAAAAGTTACTGCATCTTTGAAAATGACTGAGGTGTACGGTGCCACTAGTACACTCGAGTGTATACTAGCCTGACTCTCTATCTCTCTCTCTCTCTCTATATATATATATATATATATATATATATATGTATATATATATGTATATATATATATGTATATATATGTATATATATATATTTATATATATATATATATATGTATATATGTATATATATAGTCCGGCTAGAATACACAAATAATTTTTCATGATGCAATATTTTTTTGAAAAATCTAATCCGCTGATCTTCATAAACATGTTGTGAATAGCTCATACACAAAATTTGAGTACATTTGAACATTTATAGGTCATGTTATAAAGACCGCAAAAATTATGCATTTCAAATTAGTTTCACGCGTCAATTTTGTTGCCCTTGGATGAGTGACTTACACTCATCCAAATGGGCTCAAAATTTTTATGTAGACTAGTTATAGTATGATGGTGAAGATCAATGGTTTACATCTTGCAAAAAATAGTCTTGATATGCAAACACACTTGAGTGTATTCGTGCGATCCGTACACTCGAGTGTATTCTAGCCTGACTCTCTCTCTCTCTCTCTCTCTATATATATATATATATATATATATAGAGAGAGAGAGAGAGAGAGAGAGTATATATATATATAGAGAGAGAGAGAGAGAGTCAGGCTAGAATACACTCGAGTGTACGGATCGCACGAATACACTCAAGTGTGTTTGCATATCAAGACTATTTTTTGCAAGATGTAAACCATTGATCTTCACCGTCATACTATAACTAGGTTACATACAAATTTTGAGCCCATTTGGATGAGTGTAAGTCACTCATCCAAGGGCAACAAAATCGACGTGCGAAACTAATTTGACATGCATAATTTTTGCGGTCTTCATAACATGAGCTATACATATCTAAATGTGCTCAAATTTTACATATGAGTTGTTCACGAGATGTTTAATAAGATCAATGGATTAGATTTTCAAAAAAAATATTACATCATGAAAAACTATTTGAGTGTATCCCGCTCCGGATACACTCGAGTGTATTCTAGCCTAACTCTCTCTCTCTCTCTCTCTCTCTCTCTCTCTCTATATATATATATATATATATATATATATATATATAATAACTATGACGACCTATATCCTTTGTAAACATATGATAAAAGTAGTCACAGAACAATATATCATAAAGTGAACCTGTCAAGAATGAATAACAATTAAACCTTTGTGCAATCATGTATAACATGAAATGAGAATTTTATTCGATGTTTCTCATTTCTTCAATGTTTTCCATAATATGTCTATTGATGTGGCTGGTTATTATTATCATCGTCGTGGTTTTATTTTGAGTATAGCGGGACGTTTGTTGTGGCGGGACGTCACATTACTATCTTACAATTATTCCGCCTTCCCTGGAGAGGCTAACCGGAAGATCAACGGAAAACATATGTGAAGATGGAGGACGCATCAGCACTATTCTTATGCGACCAGGTCCAAGAAAAGGCGCACCATGAAGCGCTGATGAAAGGAACTCAACCGTAGGCTTCTTGAAGAAATGACACGTAACGGAGCTCCGTGACGACTTACACAATAATTTATTTATTTTATTTCTCTTCCTTGTACCATGTATATCAGCCAAAGTGATTTGGTGCGAGAAGAAAATCACACTTGCAAACTTATAGAAAATCCCCTTTGACATTGCCAAAAGGGGACCTGATGAAAGGATAAAACCGTCACTTCAAGTTCAGAAGAATATTTATTTGGCCGCCACATACACTTCCATTCATGCAGATGATTGCATCATCCGGGACATCTAACCCATAAAGAGAGACAAATATCTAGCGAATCCAACACTTGCACCAAACCACTACAACTTTTTGGAACCTTCAGGTTTCTCAGAGGATTCAAAGGAAACCGACTGCATAGGCTGATCCTTGACCGTCAGACTCAAGACCTCTGGCCTCGAGTAATGCCCAACGACATCAAAGTCAAATTTGGCCCGAACTATTTCCGCAAGATCTGCAAGATCACAGAATTTTAGAAGAGTTAGACAAAACAAGCCGATATTCTTTAGCATAAAGTAGATCTGCTTACTATATGCTGCCATTACTCACCGAGATCAGCAGATATAAGTGCCTCTCCTTCATAGTTGGGCCCTGCCAGCACGGCTCCTGAAGGGGAAATGATCACGCTTCCTCCGGCACAGACTACGGAATCTGGTGTAAGTACGTCATCTGCATCTCCAAAAACATAATCTGGAGACGGTGGGTAGTCTTTCCTCCTGCAAAACTGGTTTGCTGACAGTACAAAACAGCCTCCTTCTAGAGCAATGTGGGTCATGGATGCCTGCCAGATGTCCCTCGCATCCGCTGTTGGAGCGCAATATATTTCAACACCTGCAGAAACGAAAACAATGCTATAAATATAGTAACGAAGTGATTGATACTTGATACATCTCAATTAATGTAACAAATATCAGGTTTTACAGCTCAATATTCTAGGAGCTACCATGCCAGCTAAGACCAAACATGTTTCAGACTCAGTAGATATCAAAAGGAAGCTCCAATGTATCAGGTACCTAAGATGGCGAGAGACTAAAAAATTAGCAGTCAAGAATGAATTCGCCTCAGTTATTAACTTAAAATTTAAAAGCCACTTCCTGCAAATGCATATAAATCAAATCATAGATCCACTGTCTGACAAAAAACATGGATACACTGGCTGTGCAGCAGATATCAAACTCTCTTATAACACGCTCTATCACAGAAGCTGCACAATCCGTTATGTAAACACTACTGGTGTAATGTGATATGTTACAAAATAGATTGGATCAGGGCATGATGCTTCTAGAAAGCCTGTCCCAAATCCCAAAATTGGTTACAGTTTTACAGCAGTAAAAGGAACACACGTTATACTGAGTTAGTTAATAACATCCCTCCGAAACCATACACATGTGATCAATACATCTTATATAATAATTTAATTACTATATATATAAACAACATCAACGAATACGATCTATCATAGCTCAGAGGAGAAGGTGGAAAGTGGGCACCTTTAGCATATAATGCAGTTCTCAGCAGAGGCATCCGATTTTCCCAGCAAATGAGAGCTCCTATTTTCCCAACAGGAGTTTCAAACACCGGAATAGTAGATCCATCTCCAAATCCCCATATCACACGTTCTAGTGCTGTAGGCATGAGCTTGCGGTGTTTCCCCAAGTATTTTCCCTGTGGATCAAAAAACAAAACAGTGCAATAAAGTGTATACCCTGATCTCTCTATCACACCCATTACCAGGAAAACTTTATATTTTCCAGCCATCGAAGACAGACGATCAACTTCAGGACCTGAAAGCAAGGAAAAACTAAGAGCATAGTAGGAAGAAAACGAAAAAAAGTAAGGCTATATGCCATCAGAAAGACTCTGTCCTAGATATAATTTGTGCATAGAAGACCAAAATCTCAATTTCATGGCTAGGAGACATGCTACTTAGATGAATGAGAACGTTTAATAGTTGACCAAAATGTACATTCGGATGTGATTATGGTAAATAATATTGTACATATCCTCTGTGGCCAAATGATCACAGAGCAGGGGCGGACCCACCCGGGGGGGGGGGGGGGGGGGGGGGCAAAAAATTAAAATGTAATATATATATATATATATATATATATATATATATATATATATATCTGTGTGTGTGTGTGTGTGTGTGTGTAAATATTTTTGTAATAGTATATTGATAATATATATTATATTTACTGCATATGCATCACAGACATGGACTTGGTGTAGTGGTTTAAAGTCACACTCATATCTTAGAGGTCTCAGGTTCGATCCTTTGTGCATGCATTATTTATTTTTCGTAATACATGCAGAACGCAGATGCTATATATATGTTGTTTGACATAGCAAATCACATAGCTAGACTTGGTGTAGTGGTAAACATGTTTATTGTTGTATTTGAGGTCATGAGTACAAATCCTATATTAAGTACTTAAATATTTTTGCCCCCCCCCCAATCGCTAACTCCTGGTGCCGCCACTGTCACAGAGGATTACTAAAATTGATTAGTAGAAAATTGAAAATCTATGTAAACAAAATGGTGAAAAATTAGAGACATTATGTAAAAGAATAAAGCAGTCTTGAACAACGCTTATTGATTTCCATATGAACGGTATGAATAGTAAGGCCACAAAATAAGTATAAAGATTAAAGGCTCAGGCATTTATAATACTTTAAAAAAGAATATTGGCATCAATTGGCAAAGCTCACTTACAAAAATGATACCAACATATAAAGTTGTGGCCACTATTATTAATTCCAGACAACAAATGCTATTCCGAGCTAATTCGAGGTGCTCATACTATGACCTGAAATACATGGAAGGCATCCTAAGTTCTGAGGCTAGTCTAAATTGTAGCCTCTTATTCCACAAGAACTCGGATACAATATACAAGTCAGAAAGACCCTTCTTTGTGATGCTTATAGAAGGTGGAAAAGTAGAATGCATCTGGACTGTGGTCTGAACGGAATCATCACCAAAAAGGAAGAAAAATAACATGGCTAATATATTTAGGATCACTGAAGTCCTGAACAACTACATGCTTCATAGATTGTGTGATCCTAAGCTTCCCCTGCCAACAATGTCTGCACACACTTTTTGTAACAAAAACACCAATGATCAGACTAAATCTCAATATTAGGGCTAGTTTGGTAGGGTGTAGAAGGTGTGCAAAGTATGATTTAGAGAACACATAGTTAAACTTAATGATTTTAAACGGAAACAAGATATTTGGTAGGGGGTAACTGGAACACACTGATTTCAAATAATTTTATTGGGTTGGAAGGTGTTTGGGTGTTAATTATACAGCAGATGCAGTCGTTTACATGGCATGCGTTGGTTTTGCACCCGACCGCTCTCTTTTAGGGGGTGGTACAAACTCCGTGAATTGGGACCTGATCGTGCGTTCCAATTCGTAACTTATCTCTTCCCTGCACTGCACCAAACACTAAACTCCAGGAAAATAAAAGTAACAAGTCAGTTTTCAGTCCTACCAAATAGGGCCTTAGTTGGAAGCAGGAACCATTGACTATTGAACTCATAAACCTAAGAGTCTGTTCTGTTTTCAAGCTAACAGGATCCTTCTAGAGATTATGAAAATTACAGTAGCATCAGCCCTTTGATCTAGATCTTGGATCTCCTGACTCCTGTAATCTATACTGAGATGATTTTTTTCCTCAGGCGTCTTGGAGCAATAGTTCATTTTATAAATAAAATGCTAAAAGATATGCTTCTTCTAGCAAATCTAACACTGTTGGAAGGAATTGAGAGTTAATCCAACATGAAATAACCAGACTGCTTCAGAGAATTACATGGAGAAAGGATATACCAGGTATATCAATTGCAGCCGCATGATACTTTCTAAAGTCTTCTTTCCCCTTTGCTGAGCGGTTGCCGATCATGACACCAAAATCTGAACCTCGTGGATAACCACCAACAAAAGCTTCCGGAAAGACTACGAGTTGTGCACCATAAGCAGCAGCCTCTGCAATCAACCGTTCAGCTTTATCTGCAATACAAAGAGACGGTAAGCAAAAAGATTTTCCACCTTTTTCCTCTGTAACTCACATACAGTAACTTCTATTTCGCATCCAAGAGTGGTATTTAAGGTCGTCAATCAGAAAGGCAAGCTTTTAGTAATATACTCAAAATGGACTTTGAATACTGGGCTAAAATGGTATCAAATTACACGAAGATTTGGCACGCCCTTTGGTTTTCACAATATAGTACAAAGTCTGATGTTTAAACTACAGGAATCTGGAAAGTGACATTTGAACAGTGACATACATTAGTGTCAGTAGTTTAATGTTTAAACTACTGGAAGCTAGAAAGTGACATTTGAAGTGACATACATTAGTATCGGTAGTTACAGTGTCCTTATTTGATTCTGTAGGAAAACAATCAAGCATGTTATTAAACAGATTAGATCCATTGTCGTAGTTCAATCATAATCACAGGGTTTCCATTTAATTATGTAGTTGGGCAATGCTACTAAGTGGAGCATAGTTAAAAGAGGACGAGGCTGCCCTAAATTAACTCGGGAAGAGCCTATAGAGAGAGATTTAGAAACTGCGCATCATAATAAGAATGTAACCCACAACATAGCTGAATTGAAAAGAAGGATCCATTTACCCGAACCCAACATGGTCGGAGTGAGGCTAAGATGATGATTATGATTTTTCTATAGCTGAAGTACTAGCATGCGAACCATAAATAAATTTGGCACAATAGAAATTACATAGTATTAGAGCAAACATTCTTGATCAAGGTTCTTTTCCTATTCTCTAAATACACTAGAATATTTTTCTTTGACATGCCAAAAAGCTCAATCACTAACATCAACCACTAGCCACCATGAGTTGTGTTAGAGAAACTTATTATTTAGTTACTTCAGCTATTGGATCTATTTGTAATATGGACCCAATTGTCTCTTAGCCCATTAGAGTTTTGCTGAAGTCTGTATGTTTCCCCCCTTCTCCTATATATAAGAGGGGGCTGCCATCTATTAACAAGAAATACATCACCAGAAAATTTTACATTATTCATGTACTCCTACATGGTATCAGGACAGGCTTTCCTGCGTCCCTAACCCTAAGAGAGGAAAGGAGAAAGACGCCCCTCCTCGCAGGCGGTCACTGCACCTATGCATTGCTTGGCTACCTACAGGAATGTCCATTCCCTACATCTTCTACAAGTCGTCTCCATGGATCGTCCCCATCTTAAAAATCCAATCTTTACGATGCTTCATTGTTGTTGTTGTCAAACCTATTGGGTTGCCGCCTCATGTATCGTTGTCGTTGCTTACCTTTGGTGGAGCCATGGCCGCCCTTCTATACTACCACATCGTCGCCGCCCGTCTACGTCACCGCCCTCCTATTATCTCATCTGCATCGTCGCCATCTACAATGTTGTCACCAAAATCACCGCCAACTACATTGCCACCATCCATCTACAGGCCATCGTCTTTAAAAGATAATGCCAAATCATGGCAAAAGATCATCTTTCTTACTGCTATTAGGGATTCCCAATCCCCACTTCACCTTGGTGGAGGTCCAAAAGAATATATTTCCATCCTTTTGTTGCGTTTTTGTATCTTCACGTAGTTGTTCCGTCATGCAACACGGCGTGTGTGGAGAATTTTGTCCTTCAACTGTAGCCGGCCTAAACTCCAACTACTAGACATGTCTTGTTGGTTACACAGTTATCGCCTATGACACGGTGTGTGGGTCTGCCAAAACGGTGTTTCAACTACTCTGTCCTGACTTTTGTCAAACGCCATGACATGTAAGGCAAAAAGATCCATTTATTTTTTACCTGAATCTGCATAATCAGGACGAGTAGTACATCGACCCATGTTACCGGTTACTCTCCTACACATATATGCGTACCTATCAACTACCACTACCTTCGTTTATAACCATCCACTACAATTCCTCTCTTGATTTTGCTCGTTGGTGAGGGGAAGAAATAGAGGAAGAAATGAGATAAAGGCAGAGAGATGGGATGAAGAGAGTAACAATTTATTTCAGCTGCTATCTATGTGGATCTTCCTTCTTCTCTATATATTTTTTTGGATCTTCCTAATGCTCTATATATATTTTTGGACCTTCGTTATTGTTGCTATATGTGCTTCTTGATGATTTTTGGACCTTCATTGCTCAAGTGGACCCTTCTCCTTCCACTCCTCCGTACCTCCGCCTCCTCTTCCTCCTCCCCTCCTCTTCATGCTCCCCCTCTTACCTGCTTTCTCCATGCCACAGCCATAGCAAGCATTTCTGCGGACGAAGGAACTACATGAAACTATAGTCTAACACAACAACTCTTATTAAACAATATGTTATTTTGTTCTTGGTTTTTTTCTTTGTTTGTGATTGCCTACTATATCCTTCTCTCTTTCTCCTTTATCTACATGAGACAACCTTAACGTTACTTGACAAAGGCAACACGAACAAAGTGAGAGAATGACACTACAAAGAAGCACCACAAAGTATTTTCCAATGTCAATCCCTCAAGCCAAACGGTGAGGGAGGAAAGTAGCACAATCAGGCATGAGGCATATGGTGAAAGCGTGAAGATATGTAGAACACTTTAATAATATGTCTAATGAGAACATGTGTAGAACGAAGGGGTAGACTAATAATGGATTGGAAATTTCAAAACCATTGATAATATGTAGGACGGGATGAATCTCCATCCACTGACCAAAATTGGAAAATTTTAGAAGTACAATTCTTGTCCATTGTCATTATATTGACATGTGTTTCTTACAAATTATAATACAATTGATTGTCCATTTATTACCCAAGTCCATGTTGGTTCATAGGATGGGAAGTTGATGGAATATAATAGAGGATGGTACTAGATAGGAAATGGTGAAGAAAAGAAAGTAAATTTCTTTCATGTGTTTGTTTGGCAAAGAAAGCCGCACTACTTAGTTTACATCAAATTTGCATCCAAGTTTATTTACCAACTTGCTCAAACAGTCATCTTATAATATGGTCACAACGCCTTGACTGCACAATTAGGATGGTCAGAGAAAAAGAGAAGGGTATTGGGGTCCTACAAGATAGCAAGAACTTGTGAGTGGGAGAGGAAGAAGACCGGGTAGCCTATGGGTGTCTGTCTCTTCAGCCAATGTTGGCCTTTTTTAATGTTGAGGGATAGGCCATGTGTTATCAGTGATTGTGCTTCCAAAGTTCCAATTGATTGCCGTGTTCAGCTTCTAACTTTTTTCTTTCTCACTTAAAACCAAATTAGATGGGTTTTCTCCCCCAGATAAAAACATCAGTCCCAAAAGTCGTTTGAAGTCAAACAATGCAGTGGGTATATGATCATATGTTAATATTTAATATCCTAAAAGCCCCTTCCACTCTTCAGCATCGAGAAA
The DNA here is from genome assembly GCA_963693085.1 of Alisma plantago-aquatica. NCBI lineage: Eukaryota > Viridiplantae > Streptophyta > Magnoliopsida > Alismatales > Alismataceae > Alisma > Alisma plantago-aquatica. The sequence continues at coordinate 554,642,994 of OY856412.1, forward strand.
GTGAAATACCACGATGTATCCATCCTAACCATTTATTAAGCACCCCACTAAGCAGCAGAGTCACTCTATGTATGACGACCTGGAATCTTGTTCATGAAATGCGACAGCCAATAAGAATAATAAGAGCACGCTAGAACCGTACTGTGTATATTTCTCTGTCAGTCTGAGATCATAAATGAATGAATCTACGTTCGGCAGTTGTTCGAGGTATGTCCCAACGGTAATTAGTTAGCACAATCCGCAATATGAAGTAATCAGTATATGCTGGAAAGTAAAAGGTTTAAAGATAGTATTAGGGAAGCACCTAGAGTAGCTGGAGTGTCATAGAAGATTGTGGAAGCCTGCACGACCGTCGCCCTCACTATGTTCGAAGAATTGTCGGATCCTCCTCCCATGTCGACCTCCGCGATGAGTGCGTCTCCTATGGCAGTCGAAGGCACCAGTGCCATGGCCTCGGCGTTCTACTGGGGCTTTTCTGCTCCTCCTACTCCACCACCACTACCACCTCCGCCGCCGCGGTAACCGTACTTCTTTAGGAGGTACTCCCGGAGGAAATCGCTGCGGGCCTTGGCACGAGCCTGCTGGGGCTCAACGTTGAGGTATGACAGGTGGACGCCAACCCCGAACAGGGTAGCACCGAGCGCGAAGCAGCCGATGGTCTTCACAAGCTGCCCTGTAGTGAGCAGACGGTTCCACGCCATACGTAAGGGCTAAGATGGAAGGAAACGGGTCCAGATTGTTCCTCTGTTTTGAGCGACTTGGTAGGGCCTCCGTCGGACCCAGCAGGCCAGCAGCCAGCAGTTGCTGGGTCCAGCCACCAGCAATTCGAACTTTACCCTCTCTTTCTAAACGCGGCGCTTTCAACTTTCAAAGTTGATGCGGAAACGCTTCCAAAATTTTGGGAGTTTTTTTTAGCTAAAACTTGTTGTCTTTTCTGATAATCTTTATAATACTATAAAAAGAGTCTCTCTCTTCTAACAATTTTTCTTAACTTTTTTTATATTTATTTTATTTTATTTTTTGACAGTTGTCACAAACCTCTCAACTTTTCTGTTACATTCTTTCCTTCAAACGTACATTTCAGTCTTTCATGGTCAATAAACAACATATTTCCGAATTTTCTACAAAACAGTTACGAAAATTATCATTATCCTTTGACAAATTTATTTTTTTAATATTTAATATAAAATAAACACGTTCAATGGGACACGTACATGTGCATCATGTGTGTGTGTGTGTTAACTAGTATTTAACTCAAACACCAGTAATTTAACAATCCTTGGTAACCTCCACGTACGCAATGCTCATCGGTAACTACTGTCAATCGTAACCCATCAGGATCCGGCGTTGACAGTTCTTTTGGCTGGTGCTGAATACGATTCCAATTGCACATAAGGAATCTTTTGATAATTTTTAACAGCATTTTTTGTCTACGGTCCATACTATATGCGGGTATTTTGGAAATCTAGCAAATCATTTTTATAGATACACTTTTTTTTTGAAAATTTTTATAGATACACTCATTAGTCAGTACACCTTCTCAACATAGGACTTGCATATTTTCGCACCTCCTTCCGGGCAGAGGACTTGCACATGGACGTTGGTGTACCTCCACCTGAACATTTGAGCATTTGCACATAAGGGTTAGTTTGGTTCTTTGCCATTGCAACACCGCTGTCAACTTGCAAAACAGGAAATCTGAAATCATGAGATAGAACTTCAACCACAGCTATTTGGTTGGATGTATTTGTAACTCATACGCTTCATTTTCGTCTGTTTGGTATCGTGGTGTGAGATTTATGTAGTGACGGATAGCAGAAGAATCGTGATACAAAACGAGAGTTGCAGGCAACTGGAACGGAGAAGAGACTAGATGGAGGCGGAGTAGTCGTTGCTTAGAGAGGCCGCAATGTGGCCTGTCACACAGAAAATGAACCGCGCCCAATTTGGGTGAGGTTTCTTTTCCTCCTTTTTCTACTAGATTGAACTGTATGTTCGAGTTCCAGTTCCACTGTGGGTTGGATTTGTGAGAAACCAAACATGTGGAGTTGAAAGACATAGCGGATTGGATATGTACATTTTTATTTGCAGCCCAGCCAAACTATCCCTAAAAGAAACCTGAAGTCATGAGATAGAACTTCAACTATAGCTATTTGGTTGGATGTATCTATAACTCATACGCTTCATTTTCGTCTATTTGGTATCTTGCGGTGTGAGATTTATGTAGTGACGGATAGCAGAAGAATCGTGATACAAAACGGGAGTTGCAGGCAACTGGAACGGAGAAGAGACTAGATGGAGGCGGAGCAGTTGTTGCTTAGAGAGGCCGCAGTGGGGCAGAAAATGAACCACGCCCAATTTGGTTGAGGTTTCTTTTCCTCCTTTTTCTACTAGGTTGAACTGTATGTTCGAGTTCCAGTTCCACTGTGGGTTGGATCTGCGATAAACCAAACATGTGGAGTTGAAAGACATAGCGGATTGGATATGCACATTTTTATTTGCAGTCCAGCCAAACTAGCCCTAAATGCTAAAGCAATTGCTCTGCAAACTAGAACGGGTGCACATCAACGCTAGAGCACTGGAGCATGTGTTGTCGAACAATGAGCGGATGCATATCAACATTGGAGAAACAACTATTGAACAATGGAGAAAATATTCTCAAACAATGAAGTGCATCCACCCAAACCATGAAACAGTTGCTCCCAAGAAATAGAACACCTCCATCAAGACAGTGGTGTAGTTGCTCCTGAGAAACAAAATAATAGAGTGGTCTCCACGCAAACAATGGAGCAAGTACTCAGAAACAATGGATCACCTACTCGCGATAAATGTAGTAGTCTCCACCCCAACAATGGAGCAGTCGCTTTTGTGCGGTAAAGCAGCCTCTACTTGAATAATAGTACAGCATCACATAAACAGTGGAGTAACATCCACATGAAAATGGAGCATCCTCTATACCATGGTAAAATAGAAACTAATATTGTTGCTCTCATAATTCAAACCCCGAACCTGGAGCACCTCCACCATAATATTGGATTGGCTACACAAAAATGTTGATGCACCTCCACCTAAACACTAGAGCAGCCCCACATGAACATTGCAGCAACTGCTCCTGGGTACTAGAATGGTTGCACATTTCTATTAGAGCAGTTTCACATGAACACTAGAGCATCCACCTTTGAACAATCGAGCAGGTTTCACACTAATAGTGGAGCACCCACTCCCAAACAATGGAGTGCATCCACCCAAACAATGGAGCACCTCCACAAGTCCACCGAAACAATAGAGCAATTTCTCTTGTGAAATGGAGCACCCAACTAAAATAAGTCACAGTCTCCACTTAGGCAATGGAGAGCATGCTCTTGGTCAATGGAGCAACCTCCACCAAATAATGAAGAAGTTGTGTTACAACCCCAATTTTTGGGTTCTTTGGTGAGAAATGTAATTTCCCCTATTAAAGATATTTGAACAAATAATGATATAATTTGTTTTGAATAAAAGGATTTCGTTTACAATAGCCTTGTTGGTTATTTTGTGGGATTTATTGGCTATTGGGCCCAATAACAAGGAAACGACAAAAGAAACTCCATTATTAAATAAGTACATAAGAAATGGAGAAAAAAAAGATGTAGAAACCTCTAGAAGGCAAAGGAATATTATCCAAAGGTGGATTTTGTGCCTCTTGGGTTCCTTGGGGTCCAAGGAGTCCAAAGTTGCAAAAATAATGCAATAAGAAAAGAAAAGATCAATTAAATATTTCTTTATTAAGAAAGAAAGTGGAGATAATGATAAAATGTGGAAAATAAGTGGAAAGAGATATGATTGAGTCATCTTTGGTGAATTTTCGTATCCATAAGGTTTCTAATATTAGAAGGAATTCCAAAAAGGAAAATAAAAAGAGAGAGAAAGAGAAATCCTCGAACAGAGATATTTTAATAAGAAATAAATAAGATAATGAGAAATAATGGATATAGATGCATCTAGAAGGATAATGAGTATCCACTAAAAAGGATTTTGAAATATTAGAGTTTCTTGGGGTCCAAGGAGCCCCAATGGAGAAAAAAAGAGAGAAAATACAAATAATACAAAATAAGAGGATAATGTGATGCATAATTAATTAATTTTGTGGCATTGTTAAAAAGGAGGTATTTTCTACTAAAAGGAAATATAAATTCATATCAATGGATTAAAAGTCAAGCATAAAGAGAATAAGAGAGAGAATTTTTGAATTCCTAAATATCCAATGAACATGGTTTTTTTAAGAAGATAATTAGGAGAGAGAAGATTGCTTCTCAATGAAGGAATAGGTTTCCTTTTGAGAGTTGGATTTGTTTCCTCATAGATGATCATCTTAGGGTGTTGATACCCTCCCCTATATAAGGGGTAGAACCACTGGTCGAGTTCAAAAGAAGTTCCACACATCCCTCTCTCTCTTCTCCTTCTTCTTTGCATGTAAACCCTAACCAAGAAGGGCAGCGTGACCATGGTGCAACGAGGAACCGTTAAATGGTCTTGATGGATGCAGGATGCTCCCACGACAACCTAGGAGTGATCGGCCATCATCTTCTTGCTCTCATATTCACGCAGCGCCTGTAGGAGGTTTGTAAACCCGCAGCGGTCGTAGGCTTGGCACGTTTGAATGGGCCGTCCAGACCGCGAGCTGGGCAGCGCCCCAGGTGCGGCGGAGGACGACGAAGCTACAGCGTCCTTTGGTGGCGGTCCACGAGCCCTAGGAAGGAGTGGGAAGCCCCGCATAGGGCTGCAAACGGCGGTCGCTGCGGCTGGCTGAAGGTGGAAGACGACATAGGTGTCGTTGGACCATTTTTCCCCTCTGCGGGTCAAAGAACCAACCACTTATGTGAGGGAAAATTAGTAATTGTGTTATGTTTCAAAAGCGGTTGTGTTGCATGGGAAGAGACGACGTGGCGCTCGGTGATTGGTCCAAGTATGTTTATCTTGCAAAATTCATATCTAAATAATGGTAGCTCAGATCGATACATGTAATATATCAATTTTTCTCAAAAAAATATGAAGAATCCATTAAAAATAGATTTAGAAGCTAATTCCTCTTGCAATTCGAAAAATAGTGAAAGTTATCAACTTTAATGTATTAATGATTAAGAAACCCTATTTTGAGATGATTAATGTATTAAGAGGGGTTTTATGGATGATTAAAGTTGATATTAACATGTTAATTATAAAAAGATACATTAAGATCGAAAAGGATGAACTTTACATGTAATTGGATTAATTTAGGGTTCCATGTGCATAAATGAGCTTTAATGGGCCTTAAAACCCTAATGTTAGTAATTATGACTCTTAATGACTTTAATTGTTCAAATTCATGAATAAGGATGAGATATGATGGTTAAAATCTATTTTGAGTATAAAAGTTCCTAATTGTGGATAAATACACTTAATATGGTAATTAGGGTTTTCTAATGGATAAAGGTGGAATTAATGATAAATGAGTTCATATGTGAATTAGACCATAATGAACTATGAGTTGTTAATCTGAAAGGAACCAAAGATGATAATTGGGCCTAAAGATCGTATCATGAATTAAAAGGATAAAAATGGTAGTTTTAATGTAAAAGGGGCATAATAGACTTATTTGACTTTTAATTGTGCCTTTAATCCGATATTAGGGTTATATGTTGTTAAAAGGTAACCCTAACATCTTTCATGAGGAGTAGATGAGATAATTAGGGTTTGTGAGTAATTGTATAAAATTAGGGTTAAAATAGTAAAAATGAAGTGAAACCCTAATTGCAATGGAAACCCTAAAAGTGGACTAGAAACCCTTAGAAGCGAGCTAGGTTTAATAGACCTTGATGGCCTGATCAATGATAGGAAAATTGGATGCATGTTTCAGGATCATCTTGTGTGCTTTCTTATTTACTGGATTTCTTGCTTAGTTGGATTATTTCTGCACTCAAGTCAGCCTGACAGGTATGTGGTTAATTATGGTTAATCACATTAGTTTTCCGAGGGTTTCTCGGATGATTAATCACATTGAATACAACCTATCAGTTTGGATGTTCATACTTGCAAATCATAAAGTCACTATGATTATCACAATTATAATATAAGTGTGTATTCTGGCACCTACATGCCACCCTGATGGAAGATGCCAAAAGGTCAAGCCCAGGAGGGAAGACCCATGGGCACCATGAGTGGTGACCCCAGACACCAAGCTTGGGATTGAGAAGGTGGTCTTTATTGTATGACTCATGGGCACCATGAGAGGTGACCCCAAGCACCAAGCTCAGGATTGAGAAGGTGGCCTTAAGTCATTGGCAAAAAAGAAACCCTAAGGAAGGTATGCCAGGGTTAGGGAAAAAGCGGTGGAGAATGTCACATTGAAAGCGTAATTTGGCTTGTTAATTAACTTGATTGTGATATTTAATTATTAGCCATATTTGTGAAATTTCAGTTGTCCCCACATACCGACATATTCATTTATGTTGACCGACATTTTGTTTGTCAGCATTTTAGGTACAAAGTTGAAAAGGACAAATAGTAAAGTGACACGTTGTGAAATTAAGAAAGAAAAGTGCAAGGAGGATTAGTTAGGATAAGGTCCAGATGAGGATAAAAGTTAGATATCCAAGTTTTTGAAAAAGGTATGCAAAGCTTTATTTTTATACCAGATTTCAGTATAGTGTGGTAGAATTTTATAATTATTATTGATTATTTGTCGAACCTTTGATCCTGTTAATTGTGTAATAGCTCTGACCTTCAGGTCTCCCTTAAATGGGGGTTACCGGGAGGTGGGGTCGTTACAAGTTGTCCCTAAGCGATGGAGAAGCCTCACTCAAGCGGTGGAGCAGCCTCCCCACCATGGTAAAAGATAGACTAATATAGTGTATTGCATGATTTGAGCTCCAAACCTATTGGTTAGGGAATCAACATGGCCACTATTGTAATATCGACACAACACAAATATTAGAACACCTTCACCAGAACAATGGAGAAGTTGCTCCTGGGTAATGGACATCATGCACCTTAAAATGGAGAAGATGCTTCTGAGCAATGGAGAAGACTCCAACCCAATGGAGAACCTATTCTTGATTAATGGAGCAACATCCAGCCAAACAATGCAACATTTGTTCCTGAGAAATAGAGCAGCCTCACCCATGATATAGAGAATCCTCCATACTCTATTATAGAATCAAACTTCAGAACTAATGGATAGAGAATCAAAGCACTCACCACTTCACTATTGTTATAGATCAAACACTGGAATGCCTCCACCCAAATAGTGGAGATGCTACTCTTGAGTAATGGAGCACTGGCACCGAAACAATAGAGCATATTCTCCTGATAAATGGGGCTCCTGCTCCCAACCAATGGAGCAGCCTCCATTGGAACAATAAAGAAGTTGCTCCTATGCAACAAAGCAGTCGCACTTGAGAAATAAAGTAGCCTATACACCATGGTTAAACAATAAATTTTGATATTGTTTAATATAGTATTTGAGCCCTAGACCTACTAAATACGTTTGAACAATGGAGAAGTTGCACATTAACACTAGAAAAGCCACTCTGAAGTAATGGAGCACATCCACTTGAACAATAAAGTGCATCCACACAAACATTGTAGCCCCTCCACTGAAAAAATAGAACAACTACCCTCAAGAAATGGAGGAGCCTCTATGCTAACATTAGAGCAACCTCCTCCCAAATAATGGAGAACATGCTCCTGACCAATGGAGCATCCTCCACCCTAACAATGGAGCAACAACTTCAAAAACATGGAACTGCCTCTCTTCGGCAGTGAAGCATCCTCCAAACCATGGTAAGAAAATCAAAATAATATTTATTTTATTATTCAAATCCTAGATATATTGGTTAGAGAATCAATGCACTTACCACTTCACTAGTACAACCCAAACAATAGAGTAGTTGCTCCCAAGCAATGGAGCAACCTCACTCAAGCAGTTAACGAGCCTTCACACCGGAGTAAATAAATAAAAATTCATATATATATATTACAGGATTCAAACCCTAGACATGTTGTCTAGGGAATCAAGACACTCACCATTTCAGTATCAGTATAGTTTAAATATTAGAGCTCATCCCCCAAACAAATAAGTATTTTCTCTCAGACAATGGAGAAATCTCCACTAGAATAATGGAGCAACTGCTCTTGAGCAATGGAGCAGCCTCCACGCCATGGTCAAAATTTTCTACTATAGGATTAGAACCCTATACTTGTGGCTAAGGAATCAACTTGCTCACCACTTCACTATTAGTACAACTCTAACTCTAGAGCTCCTCCACCCAAACAATGGAGCAACATCCACTCGTGAAATGGAGAAAACTCCACCAGAACAATGGAGAACGTTCTCTTGAGAAACAGTGTACCTAGTCTTGAGAAAAGAAGCATTCTCACACCATTGTTATAATATCAAAATCCATATTATCTACAGACATGATTCAAACCATAGACTAGTTGTGTAACGACCTTACTTTTTAGTGTCCCCCAATTAAGAAAAAACCCTGAAGTTGAGAGCCATGACCTAACATCCCCAAGATCTAGAATTAACAAATAATTAATAATAGCAAATAATTTCCATTATTTCACAAATATTATTTAAAAGATTTATAATGATGCTACTCTAAGGAGTTACATGAATTTCCAACGACTATAAGCAACATGAGATCTTTTGACGATGGAAAACCAACGGGGGCAGGGGGAGTGAGAGGATGTTCTCCTTTTGTGTCATTTCTAAATGAAAAGAAGTATCTAACTAATCCATATTTACTTAATTTTAATGTCTTTAGTTGATTTCCTCTAGTTCAGCATGTCTTGATATCTTCCTTGTAACGACAGTCGCCAAATCGATAGACAAATCGTTACTAATTAAGCAGAGTTTAACATAAACAGCAGATTAACAAAAATCACTAAAAATTAAAACCAATTTGCAAAGAGATCCATTTCTAGGAAAACTCTTTAAGGCAGAACCAAAACTTTATATACATCATTGCTCACATTGTACATACACTTTACCATCTCTTCTCAAGGATAACATATAACAGTTGCTTTACCAAACTATACATAAGCAACATAAAACCTCGAGGCGCGTAAACCAAAATCTCTTATTGATCATAAAACCAGTACGAACCAACTCCAAGGACCTGAGAGTACAGAGACGACACATAGGACTCATATCTACAAGACATGACAGACAGTACACTCAACCTGAGATGTCACTGCTGCCTCAGCTGTTATTCTTCCTCTGCAGAAAGGTCTTCACCTCCTCATTCACGTCCACCTAAAAATTTGGGTCCCACGGGGGTGAGATAATTGAAAATTGCCCCAACGAGATATATAACTCTCCACCGACCATATTATTATCACAGATTAAGTAATTATAAACTGAGCAGAGGTTCTTTTTATATTAATAAGCAGGATGATTCACTATATGAACAGAATGAAGTAATCTCCTTTCTTAAGGAGAACATTACATCTACCCATGGTAGAATTAATAATCAACTATCTGCTTTGCAAGAAATAAAAAAAACATAAATCACATCTATCCACTAAGGATGCATAAAGAAATGTAACATCAGCCAAATGATTTCCGTATTTAAGCAAACATGCTAGGCGGCTGATTACATTTTACAATCACACTTAAGCCCTGAGGAGATGAGGTATACCGCTCATCTCCAACCGACCATTGCGAAGTCAAAATCGGTACCATACAAGGTCAATGGCAGAGCCGGCTGCCAAGACCTCACCCGTCTCGACCAGTCTGAGACCACATGCAGGACATCTCATGTCACTGCTAAATATCTTTCCAGGGTATACTGGAAACTTCGCTATGTAGAGCTACAGCGTCAACTGCACTCTCTTCGGGAGAGAAAGATCTCGTGTTTATCTAACATCCATCCCGGCCTTCATCTTCGGGAGATTCGTGATACATCCATCCCGACACATATAATGATGGATTGTGGGATCTCATGTTTATCCACCACCAATCCAACATTAGGGCGTACGGATATTTTCGCCCATCACCCCCGCATATTCAAAAATATTAGGTCTCCGGGTTATGCCGCAGAGCAACCTGTTTCACCATTCAGGGAGGGACCTGGCGCCGAATGGATCTATGGTCAGGGCACTACATGATAAAATTCCACTTGATTAATTAAGTGCATTACCATATTCTTTTAGCATCAGTCAAGTTTTCACACAAGAATTATTATGACAAATGCTACAAAGAAAGGTATAATACATCTATCACGTACTTTTCAAATCTTTAAAACATATGATACTTGGGATCTCAATCCTTTATCATATTACTGGGAATTCATCACATAACATTGTTACCTCTGTAAATGGTAACCATTACCTCTAGGTCCTTAGACCAAGGTATTCATTTCACTTGTTGTACAAGTATTCTCATGGCTCACAAGGCCATTCACATCTCGTCACCTCTCACTAGGCAACAACTTATTCACATGTCTCACAAGGCCATTCACATCTTGTCACCTCTCACTAGGCAACAACTTATTCACATGGCTCACAAGGCCATTCACATTTTGTCACCTCTTACTAGGCAACAACTTATTCACATAATACTTGTTATGTAAGTATTTAACATGTCTTACAAGGCTTATGCAATAAGAGAAATACAACCTTCCCATCATTAGGGTTAGGGTTTTCCCTTTCTTATCGATTAGGGTTTCTCTTACATATCATTACCCTTCATTAGGGTTAGGGTTTTCCATTATTAACCATTTAGGTTTTTAAGATCATATTATCAATGATCAAACCCTAATTCATTGCTCCACACATCTAGGAGCAAACATTGATATCCTAAGTATTCAATCATACTTATTTATTCTCATCATTTATCATTAAATGAATCATCAACACAAGGTATGAGTTCATCTCTCATCCTTACCAGGGTATGACTACATCATACTTTATTAACTTGACCTAATCCTTTCTCAAGGTATGTTAGCCCACACTTAGAAAAGTGCATTAAACTCATTACATTTCAATGTAAAAATTGACATAACACACTTCATGTGTTACTCATCCAAGTATATTGGAATTAAGGTGCATCAAGGTACATCATCCTTGAAATGTTGGAGGTGATATCTATCATGTCTTGATGTATCACTTCCCTCATTACTTTTAACTTACTTAAGTTAATCAACTTATCTTGTATTAGGGTATTTCCCATCCTAATACTTTATGCACTAACTCATCACATTTATCATGTAATGTATTGTTCATAAGTCACACATTTGAATTACCCAACCATCATCAATGATATGGACTCATCTCAGGTTAAGGTATTATTGATATAAGGTTGTCCATTATCAACCACTCTAGGTGCTTCTCCTATCAAGGTATTAGCCATACCATTACTTGGTGTTACACTCATTACTCCTAAGAGTGTCTTGCCCTCACCTTTACAAGGTGTATAGGGTTAAATCATGTGCATATGTTCACCATATCGGGTTGTAGGTGTATAAACACTTACCATATCGGGCTAGGATTTGCACTTGTCTCCATATCGGGCATGAGGTACCTTCTTGACCTCATATCAGGCACAAGATATATGTATGTGTTGCCCATGATACTTATGATGTATCAACCCATCACCATGTTGGGTTATAAGTACATTCAATCACCCTATCGGGCTAGTCACTATCTAGGGTTAGCCATGACGGGATAGGGTTACCATATCAGACTCAACCCAATATACAAGTCAATTGGAGTGTAGGGCACAAAACCATATTGGGCTACATCATCAAACATTAGGTTGCAACACCCATGTCGGGTTAGGGTGGATTGTGTCAGGAACATGGCATATACATGTGTCGCCCATGATACTTAAGGGGTATCAACTTATCACCATATCAGGCTATCATATTGTCTAGGGTTGTGTATCGTGCAACCCTATCGCTCAACCCTATCGTACAACCCTGTCGTTCAATCCTATCGTGCATCCATGTCATGCATCTATGTTGTGCATTCATGTCATGTAATAACACTTGTTACTCTTCTCTTATATCGGGTTACCCAAATTAGGGTTTCATGTCAACTTATAAGTATTCATTCAATATTGTATCATGTATGGAGTCTATACTTGACTCCCTATCGTGCAATAGGTGTAAACTACACCCCCATATCGTTCAATAAGGTTTAAAAACCTATTCATATCATTTTAGTGAAATAGGTGCATCATCATATCGGGTTAGAGGTGCTTGCATATGTGCTTGCACCCGATATCACTTTTATAAAGTGATACCATCATCTTCAAGATCTAGACCTTTATTCTAACAGATATAATTCATGGCAACAGGTATAAGCAACTAATTGAACTCATAATTTCATCAACTATTTCAGGAATTTCGGAATTAAAATTATTTCACTAATTAGAGCAATTTAGGTAAAGAATAATAACATGGTTGAGTTCAAGTTATATAAAACGCCTTAAGAACCACTTCAAAGCTTCAAGCTCCAAAGATCCATGTTCCTAAGGTTGAATATGACTTTATCAAAGGTCCAAGGCTCGTTCAAAACTCCTTCATATACAAGGAATCACCATGGATAAGCGATTGGTGAAGAAGAAAAGAAAAGAAGATCAAAACCCTAAATTCATGCTTCAAACCAATGTTGAAGATGATCTTGTCCTCACCTTAGGGTTAAGTTTTGAGTTCCTTGGCTCCTTGGCCGACACCCCACCACTCTTGGGCGATATGGACTTCCTCTTGACTGAAACAACCTTGCTTGTGGCCGATACCCCCTCACTTGTGGCCAAAATCACTTCAATTGGCCGATATCAACTTGTTATGGGCAATATCAACATGGCATGGCCGATATACTTGCTATGGCCGATACCCAAGGCCTATGCACGATACCCTTGTGCCCTTGAACGATATTACAACCCTCTTGCACGATATGGCGCTCACTTTCACGATATGGCACTCACTTGCACGATATGGCACTCAACTCTTCACCCTATTGGCCGATATCACCTTATATGGCCAATTTCACCTACTTGGCTGATATGCTTTTACTATGGGCAATATCCAAGGGCCTATGCACGATACCCTTGCTTTCCTGCACGATACAAGAGCCCCATGCACGATACCACAAGGTAGGAGGGTGGTAAGGGTCGCAAATTGCACCAAGGGGTGAAACTAGGGGTATATATACTTGTTGATCATGAAGAAAGGCAAAAATGAGGTGCAACATTTTGAGCTAGTAGGTGCCACGTGTCATGCATGGGTGACACGTGTACATGCATGCATAAACATTTATCTTGTCTTGAAAAATGGTTGAGGATCATCTTGAGATGCAAATTCGTCCATTGCTTATCCATTTGGATAAGTCATCTAGGTTTAATCACTATTTTAAGTCAAGTCGATACACTTTTTCTAAGGAAACTTGTTGGCCGTCATACCTCACCTACTTGAGGTGATTTGCACGATATGGACATTTCCATAAGTTCACAAAACGATATGGGACACCTCCTTGGGCTCCATGGCCGATAGGCACTCATATATAAGCTTTTCAACTTGATACAACTCAAGTTAAGCTTCCAAATTCAACCCTTTTTCTTGGTCATTTCTTCACCAAGATTACCATCATTCATAATGGAATAAAACATGGTATCCCATTCATTATATCTCCTCTAAATGATACATAGAGGAAGTAGGAACACTCTAGAGGTGGTAATTTGCATATCAACCCCACATTTTGGGTAAATTACAATTTGTACCAAAATTGGCACACAATGCTCCAGCATTGTTCAAACAAGTTCAAACTTGGAATTTAGGCTTTCCACAAGCCACCACCTTGCATCATTCTCTCTATAATGATTCTTAAACACATGAGGCATGTTCAACATGTGACATTTTACATTATAGCCCCTCAATTTGGGTGAATTGCACTTTGGTCCAAAACAAAGGAAAATTGCTCAAACAACATTCAATCGGGACCAAACTTGAAACATAAGTGTGTCACATGATAACAAAGCACCTTAGAGGATTATATTAAAGTTATAATCAACTTTATTAGCCAAAACAAATAGGGTTACCTCATAACCCAGGTCAGGGTCGTTACATTCCTATCTTACATTATTACCTAAATCATCAACAAACTAAAATGTGGATCAGTATATTTCTATACTGTGTACGTGGTGTGTAGACAAAAGTGTGCAAGTAACATATAATCAATAAAATTACTTGTAAATACTAACTGACATTTTCATTATATATTTTAGCTCATACTTGATATGCTATCTTGGGCGTAATCACTGTCCCTTCCAGGGCCCATATGCATCACCCATTGATACATGTCATCGTAGGGTTCAAAATGTGATATCTTACTTTATATTATACTCATAATGGAATTATAATTGAAGAAAATATAAATAAACATCTAACAGTTTATTTCAAAAATCTTGCAAAAATCCTAGGCAAACACCGACAGTCAATAACATGAGTAGTCATAATCATAACCGCATACCTCAATGTAGAACCATGCAATCATACTTTGAGTACTTTAAGCATATCATCCAATCAAGTAAGAAAATATGGATACAAGCAATCAACATTTAATTTGCATGTGTGTATATCATAAAGTGTCACCATCATATTATTCAGATTAAATCCTACTCGAGTCTTAATCTAGGTTTAGGGTTATCTCAAGTTCGGGTAGGAAATAAGGGTACAAATCCTAATTTCCTTGCATATTAAAAATTATTTGAAACCCTAATTATCAGATCTATTATATGATTGCATTATGATCAATTGAATTCAATTATGTGCATTAACAACATAGCACATTATGATCTTTGGTTTCAATACCCTAATTATACATATGTATGGTATCCACTTTAGAAACCCTAATTATTCATCATAATGATCATGATCATATTAGATTATCATTATATTCAATAATATTAGATTGAAGGATAAAATAACATTTTCCATATATTCAACATCTTAATATTCAGAATTAGGGTTTCCTTGTACTAATTCCTTATTAATCATGTATCTAATGTACTTTTAGAACCAGAAGTATAATTAGAGTCTAAAAGTATTTTATTCATATTCTACACGTTCTCCTAATCAATTTTCATAGATAATTAGTCTCAATTCAATCGTACTAGCAATAACCACAATTAATACAAGATAAATAATTTTTTGATCAATCAGGAAAAGCCATGTCATCAATTATCTTATTGTCCTAAACAAACGCGGGTCTAGCCCCAGCCGATTAGTGGTGGCCAACTTGGCTAAGTGCTTTTAACATGGGCCGCCTCAGCTCTGGGTAAAAGGACCCTAATACCCCTTATGATGTGATCAAGGTTGAACTCATGGGTGGGGGTAGTGGGGTAAAATCCCCTTCGGGATTGATCATCCCCTTCACTGGCCTGAGCGCTTCTTCAGGAAGCCATGGCGAGGTCAACATGGTGGTTGAATATCATGTGCAAGGCTCACCGATTTCAACAGAAAGAAGGGATACCTTTGGTAGGTCCTTATGAACTTGGAAAGCCCCGATGTTGATTCAAAGAAATGTTGGAGGGTGGATTTCAAGGTTGGGTTCCATGGCAGATGACCGTAGTATATAGAAAATAAGACAATAAAATATTACCTTGTTTCTACCTTACTAAAGTATGCTTAAAGGTCTGTGCGACTGATGAATGCATATTCATCATGATTTCAATCGCCATCTTTGGCCAAATTTTGCCTAGTATACTCGCTTTTATTTCCTAAAACCTTATGATATACAAACTTGCTCAATTGGTTGGATTATCAAAGCTTGCTGACTAGGTTTCTTTGTTTTCATGTAGATGGAGTAGGGCACAAGAGGGTCAACCTTCAATTGATGTGGCCCATCCACAAATGGCAGGCCCTTCTTTATTCAAGCCCATTAGGATGGTTCTCCTACTGCCTTACACCACGATTATCATCTATACCCCCCAACACCACGGTCATCCACTCCCTCTTGATCACGATCTGTAGCAGCCAACGAAATCGTGATCACCTGCAGCAACCATAATCGTGCTCGCGATGACACCTCGACTCCCCCTCACGATCGCAATTAACACCTACACCTGCTCCTTGACCTGGTTCATCGACTCCTTACACCAGACAGTGTTGTCACCTCCAGGTCACACCATACTCTGCATCTTCCTCTGCACCAACCACCATCACCACCTCCTTCAACCATCATCAACATCGACAACATCACTTACAGCCTGCCCTTATTGCGACTCCATCTGCCTGCTCCTAATCGTGGTCTGCGCCTACAACCCTCAGATTGTGACCCATCATGGCACTCACCCCAACCTGACCGTGATCAACACCTCTTAAACTCTCCTTACAGATCACGATCAACCCTTCTGCCAACCACATCATGACATCATGATCATCTGCCACCAACATCGTGACCCCCTGCTCAAGACCAACTCCCGCTCCTCTATAGATCACGGTCTATGCATTTACCGTAGTTGACTCTCCATCGAACTGTGATGTCAGCCTCCACGTCCCTCCTGCACCAGATTGTGACTTCACCATCAACGCGCCAGCAAGCTACAGTCGCACCTGTTCTAGCCGTGACTCCTCCTGGATACACCACGATCACCCACCTACACCAGATTGCGACCCACACTGGTGCTTACCCCCCTCAACACCGCGATCAGTGCCTGCACCTCCATCCACAAAACCACGACATGTGGAGTGCCCTCCATGCTCCACTCATGCACCGTGACTCCATCCATCCAAAGAACTTGACCCAAGATCCCAATAGTGCCCAGCAGGTCATCCACTACTATAAGTACCCCCTACATCAGTCTTATCAAGGGGGATTGACTCCACCGTTGCCAGGCTGCACCCAGGAAGCGCTCAAACCCTGGGGAGTCTGATCCACAGCCAAGATCCTCCTCTGTGGTGGTCTTGCACATCCAATCCATCTATCCATCTCCTCCATTCCCCCAGATTTTTGGTGGAAACCCAGATCTTATCCATTCAGCCACCATCCACACCCGCCGACGCATCCACATGCTCCTCCTCCTACCGCGATCAAGGAGGACGAGAAGAGAAGGAAGGTGGAGAGAGAAGGCCTTCCCCATCTTTCGTGGTGTCCTTCCCTCCTCATCTAGATTTGCCCCAATGTTGCATAGAAGACAACCTCTCCACTGAGTTGTGATTGTCTTCTTCACCATGCCCATGGCAGAATCTTCCCTCTCTCTTGTTCTTTTTGTTTCTCTCACCATGAGAGAGTAGTTTCCTTTCGCTGGGGTGTGGGGACTAGCCCCGATGCCCGTGCTTACATGTCCTTTTATTAAACATTCCATGGCTTGTATATAACTTTTCATTTTGTTGTTAATCGATTGATGTATGCTTGTGGATTGATCACCTGCTTGCATGATCTATTCCGTTCCTATGTTGTGAGAACTTCAATATGTAGGTTTTGAATGTTGATTAATGCAATTGACTCCTTGACGAGAACTTCTGATGGGATTCCCTGAATTCTTAAGTGTGTGATCCGTGAGGGGATGAGACATCTAGCCCGCGGTGACACTTCTGTGTGCCTAACGCCCGTATGGGGGGACCACAACTTCATTTGGATATCTATATCTTCAGAGCTGTAAGTGTGTGATCTGGATGGCAATGAGACATCTGATGCCTAAGGTGATGCTTACGCGAACCTAATGTCTGTATGGAGGGTTTGTAGCGGCTCCATTTAGATGGTTATATCTAGCCTGGATGTGTGTGTTTGGATATGTTTGCATGTGTAGTGGTGTTGAAACCCGAGTCCATCCTAGAAATTCCCATCATTAATCTTTAATCAACTCTTAATCCTGCTCTTTACTTTCCTTGCAATTAGTTTAATTAAACTCAAACCAATCTCGTTATAAATATTAGTCTTGATTCAACTAGTAAGATTCTTGAAAACATTGTCCCTTTGGATTTGATCCTTAACTATACTGTGATAAGACCCATCCTCTTACGGGTGGTATTATTGCACAAGGTTTTAGTAAAAACTCAGGGATTTCAACCCTGCATGAGTTTGTTAGTGCAGTAAGAACCATGTCAAATTCTGGTGTCATTGTCGGGGACAACATAATCATCTAGTTAAATCTAGTTCTATTGAGACTAATCTAGGATTTTACTTTTACTTTTGAGACTATTGAGCATCTACTTGAATTTGACTCTACTCTGTCCATCTTACTATCGAAAGATATTTCCATCTTAGGTGCCCCCAAAGACTAGTGCATGCACCGCTCGAACAGTTTCGACCTTGCTTCTAGCTTTGACCCTGAGATAGAACAAACATTTCATCATCAGAGTAGAGAGAACCAAGCTAGAATGGCACAAGAGGAGGAAATTGCCCGAAGGGTAGCTCAAGCCCTTAATGCAAAAAGAGAAAGGCTTATGCAAGAAGCCCGAGTTGCGGTTCAAGAGGAAATCCAAGCAGCCCAAGTAGCAGCTCAACAAGCTGAGTTACAAAAAGACCTTAGAGAGTTCTCAATCCCTAAGGCTGTTGACGTTCATCACCCAGTACAACCTACTCCCATCAATGCTCCAAATTTTGAGATCAGGGCACATTGGGTTACACTACTTCAGAACAACCCTTTGTATGGTAAGCAAGGAGAAGATAGTCAAGAACACCTTCTGAGATTTATATATCTATGTGCTATGAAAAAGAAGAATGGAGTCACAGATGATGCCACCAGACTCCGTCTCTTCAAATATTCTCTTGCCAATAGAGCCATGAGTTGGTATAACTCCTTGCAATGTGAACCCATCACAACCTGGGAACAACTTCAAAATGTTTTTCTAGAAAAATTCTATCCTCCTTCCCTCACCTATGAGATTAGGGGCTAGATAACACAATTTAGTCAGGTCCCTAGCGAAACCCTTACAGAAGCATGGGAAAGATACAAGGAGCTTCGATGCAAGTGTTCACACCATGGCCCAAGGCTCTAGTAGAGTTTCAGGAATGATGACTGGCCCCACAGACCACCACTAGCCTTAACTGTGCACTTTGTCCACAGTGACGTGCAAGACAAGATCAACTTCCCGACTGGTCACCCATCCTAGTACTACTCCAAGATGAGCACGCTTAACTATGGAGTTCTTTAGTGATGGGCTCCCGGAAAAGGAGGTGCACCTTGGTGATATGGGTAGTCCAATCATTCCTTTTAAGATCAACTTATCTGAGGCTACTCCCGAGTACAAGTCTATCGCCGAGTCTCTAAAGCTTCTGGTTGCCAAGCAAGACAATCTTGAATCATCTTTTGCCGCTTATGAAAGAAGACGCTCACCCCCTCGACAACAAGAACAAGTCAAGTTAGCTTCACTATTCTATGAAGCATGCAAATGCACTGATCATTCTATGCTAGCCTGTAACATTCTCTATGATGTTGTTCTGGGCAATACTTGTACCCAAGGAGGTAATGGTCAGATGGAAAATCCGAATGCTATCCACACTATCCCTAGTCAAGGATATTATAATCAGAATCATAACAAGAACCATCTAGGTTTTCAATATGGAAATCCTTTAGGAGAGGAAAACTCGCAACAACTTGGTTTAGATAATCAACAACGAGGTCCGACGGGATACCAATATAATTAACAACAAAATTTCAAGAATCAAGGGAACTTTAGAGGTAACTTCCAGAAAAGAAACTACAACCAATATCAAAACAACTCTCAGTTCTAGAATCCCAACCAAGTCCCTTATCAACATCAACAACAAGGACAACAAGCTGGCCCCATCTCTTCTGATGACAAACTGTCGGCCATTGAGAAGATGCTACAGTTGCAACAGACTATGATAGCAAATCAGCAAGCCCATCAGAAGGCTATCGAATCTCAATTTGCTCAACTTTCAGCTAGCCTCAAACCACATGTTGGAGCTTTGGCTGGCCAACCAGAAGACAATCCAAGGCACGTGGAACAACTTAAGGCTATGACAACGCATTATGGCTTTGTCTTACCAGAACCCACAACTCCTGTCACTGTAATAAATGTCCAAGGTGGTGAGCATAATGCAGTTGCAACTCAGAAATAAAATACAACACAACCAGAAGATTTCCATCCTACCCCTCTGCAACATGAAATTCTAGTTTATAAACCTCGTGTGCCATTTCCAAATCGACTAAATTTTACCCAGCTCGATACTAGGTTCAACAAGTTTAAGGAAGTTTTGATAAAGTTGTATGTCAATGTACCACTCTTGGATGCCATGGATGAGATGCCCCAATGGTCTAAGTTCTTCAAACTCCTGCTCAGTCGAAAGTACAAAACTGAAGAACACCAGATAGTGAAACTGACAAGAACATCATCAGATTTAGTTATGGATAGGATGCCTCACAAATGTAAGGATCCTGGCTCTTTCGGAATTTCCTGCTCAATAAGCGATTCCATCAACCGACTGGGTCTAGCTGATCTTTGAGCTAGCATTTCTATCATACATCTTAGCATATGCAACAGACTGGGCCTTACTAACTTCTTACCCACTAGAATGTCCATCGAGCTTGCTGACTCCTTCATAACCAGGGCAGTTGGCATCATAGAGGATATCCCCGTAAGGCTTGGGAATCTATATGTCCCATGTGATTTCATAGTTATGGACATCAAGGAGAATCCATGCTACCCCTTATTTTTGGAAGACCTTTCCTCTCCACTGCTAGAGCTCTAATAGATGTTGACGCTGGAATTTTAACCCTAAGAGTGGGATTTTGATTTCTATGCATCCAAAAGTGCAAAGGAACACACTGAAGAAGAAGAGACATATTTTGTTGACTGTGTAAATCAATTTACTCAAATACAATAGCAATTCCTTTCCTCAAAATCTGATATTCCCTCAGAAGAGGACCATGATGAAAAGAAGACTAAGAGTGAACCAGTCTATGTAGAGACAAAAGAAATACCGGCAACTATGGAGGAGACACCCCTCAGCCCTGTTGTTACACATGTCGATCCTTCTCCAGGTATTCATGAGCCTTCTCATCTAGAAACAACTATCCTCATGAATGTACCACCAACCCATCAGACGGAAACTACTCAATTCATCTTTCCTCTTCAACAAGATTTGGATTGTAGTTTCGACCAAGACCAGCCCCCACATCCTTATCTGATTGACATCAGTGACTAGGTTGCTAAGATGAAGGGATAGTGCATCAGCAAATGAACTTGACCTCTGCGCCTCATCAACACTACACCATCAATGAGGCCACTCATAGCCCCTACAACTATTCTCCACCTCGAATTGAGCTACAAAGAACAATACAACATAACTTAGGTTGTTTCCCAATATGTTCTGACAATGGTCGCTCCATATGGGGGAAGAATACAAGAAGCTAGAATCAAATCGAGGATAAAGGAATGGCTGAAAAAGAAACCACCAAAAGAATACGTCAATCCAGCCCAAGGTCCAATTAGAGCCCCACCATGGTGATAAAATCAGCACGTCGAGCCATCAACGTAAAACAAAGGTGCTTGTCAGGAGGCAACTCGATCCTTAGCTTAGTTTTTTATTTTTAGTTTTGAATTAGAAAAATTTGCACAAGATCGACAATGCATCACAAGATGCAATCTTAAGTTCTGATAGTTTTTATTTTTGAGATTCCAGATGGAGGAGACGCACTGATTGAAACACAACCATATTTGATGGTCCAACCGGCACAATTTTTCCCCTCCATCTCGGATTTAGAGTTTTCTCGGGATGAGCAAATTTCTAAGTTCGGGGTGGAGGGTGGGCAGTACGTACTTTACTATCCACCCACTCCTATCTGTTTCAAACTTAAGATTCCATCGTTGCAATTTTGATCAAAATTTTCAAAATTTTTAAGTTTTTAATGTAGTTTTTATAAAACTTGATGAAGTTTTGACGCTTTTGTTTCAATCAAAGCCATTACCTAGCCGACTGTCCTATTTTTCCATGCAATTTTAAATCATTATACCCTACTTATCTGAAGCGAAGCCTCAAGGGAGATAATTTATGAAACTAGCCAATAGTTAGAAACCACCATGTGAAGCTTATGAATCCTAACATCATGATCGGTAAAAATGGCAAGTATCTATCGAACTGAGAGGGATCAAACACATTGTGCTTCCTAACTGACTAGTGGAACAATAGCAGGGAATCTCCACTGGATCCTCATCAAGTCATTATTTGAGAAGAGTATGATAAGGAGAACAACTCAGTGCATTGAATTGTAAATCAAGTTGCATTCTGATCTGAACTCTCTTCTATGCTTTTTCTACCATCTTCTTACCCCAATGTCCATCAAAACGAAACAAAAATAGCCAAAATAGTGCCAAACCCTAAGTTCAGGGTGGCACACCATCTCCCTCTTTATTCGCTTCTTCCATACCCCTTGCTACGTAATAGGGGCGTATCACCAAGAAAAGATGCCATTATGCATACAAAAATGCAATCTCGAGTCAAATAGAGGAGAGATCCGCACAAAAAATAATAATTAGAGTTGCAGTCAATGAAATTGAAACCATATAATAAAAATCTCGAGTCGAATGGAGGAGAGATTTATTCCTTCCTTCCATACCACCCTTCACTCCCTTTTCCACCTAAAGGCACAATGAATGCCTCCCTTATCTTGAAAAACACCAGTGTCAGATCAGATGCACACTTGTTGTTTTGCGGGTATCTCTGGACTCTTACAAAACTCTTAGACATGCTTGATGTTGGAGAATGTAGGGAGGAAATGCTTTTGAGAAATGAACTCATGAACGAAGATATTGTAAGATCTGTTCAGTGATCTCAGGAAGTTAAGATGCTAAGCTATACAAAGCAGAAAAGAAACAATCGTGATGTGAAGATGAGGCAATCACACGAGTTGAAAGTATTCATTTGGCGACTATTTCAGATTTTGTGTTACTCGAGGATGAGCAACATTTAAGTTTGAGGTGTTTTGATGAATGCATATTCATCATGATTTCAGTCGCCATCTTTGGCCCAATTTGGCCTAGTATACTCACTTTTATTTCCTAAAACCTTATGATATACAACCTTACTCAATTGGTTGGATTATCAATGCTTGCTGACTAGGATTATTTGTTTTCATGCAGATGGAGTAGGGCACAAGAGGGTCAACCTTCAATTGATGCGGCCCATCCAGAAATGGCAGGCCCTTCTTTATTCAAGCCCATCAGACTAGTTCTCCTACCACCTTACACCACGATCATCATCTATCCCCACCAACACCGTGATCATCCACTCACTCTCGATCACGGTCTGCAGCATCCAACAGAACCACGATAACCTACAACAACCCTAATCACGACTCGCGATGACACCTTGACTCCCCCTCATGATCATGATCAACACCTACACCTGCTCCTCAACCTAGCTCGTCGACTCCTTCCACCAGACAACGTCGTCACCTCCAGGTCACACCATACTCTGCATCTTCCTCTGCACTAACCACCATCGCTGCCTCCTTCAACCATCATCAGCGTCGAAACCACCACCTGCAGCCTGCCTAGATCATGACTCCATCCACCTGCTCCTGATCGCAGTCTGTGCCTCCAACCCTCAGATCGTGACCCGTCATGGTGCTCACCCCAACCTGATCGTGATCAAAACCTCTTCAAATTTCCTTGCAGATCGCGATCAACCCTTCTGCCAACTGCATCACAACATCGCGATCATATGCCACCAACATTTTGACCCCCTGCTCAAGACCAACTCCCGCTCCTCCATAGATCACGGTCTATGCATTTAGCGTAGTCGACTCTCCATCGAACTATGATGTCAGCCTCCATGTCCCTCCTACACCAGATCGCGACTTCACCATCAACGCGCCAACAAACCGCAGTCGCACATGCTCTAGCCATGACTCCTCCTGACTACACTGTGATCACCCACCTACACCAAATTGCGACCCACGTTGGCGCTTAGCCCCCTCAACACCGCAATCAGTGCATGCACCTCCATCCACCAAACCGCAACCCGTAGTGTGCCCTCCACGCTCCACTCATGCACTGTGACTCCAGCCCACAAAGACCTCGACCCAAGGTCCCAACAACGCCCAACAGGCCGCCCACTACTATAAGTACCCCCCTACATCAGTCTTATCAAGGGGGGTCGACTCCACCGCTGCCAGGCTGTGCCCAGGAAGCACTCGATCCCTGGGGAGTCTGATCCATGACCAAGAGCCTCCTCTACGGTGGTCTTGCACATCCAATTCACCCATCCATGTCCTCTGTTCCCCCAGATCTGTGGTGGAAACCTAGATCTGGTCCGTTCAGCCATCATCCACGCTCACTGACGCATCCACAAGATGCTCCTCCTGCTGCGAGCAAGGAGGACAAGAAGAGAAGGAGGGTGGAGAGAGAAGGCCTACCCCGTATGCCGTGGTGTCCTTCCCTCCTCGTCCAGATCTTTCCCAACGTTGCATAGAAGACTGCCTCTCCACCGAGCTGTGATTGTCTTCTTCACCATGCCCATGGTGGAATCTTCCCTCTCTCTTATTATTTTTGTTTCTCTCACCATAAGCGAGTAGTTTCCTTTCACTCGGGTGCGGGGACTAGCCCTACTGACCGTGCTTACATGTCCTTTTATTAAACATTCCATGGCTTGTATATAACTTTTCATTTTGTTGTTAATCGATTGATGTATGCTTGTGGATTGATCACTTGCTTGCATGATCTATTCCGTTCCTATGTTGCGAGAACTTCAATATGTAAGTTTTAAATGTCGATTAATGCAGTTGACTCCTTGACGAGAAATTATGATGGGATTCCCTAAAGTCATAAGTGTGTGATCCATGAGGGGACGAGACATCTAGCCCGCGGTGACGCTTCTGTGTGCCTAACATCCGTATGGGGGGCCCACAAATTTAGTTGGATATTTGTATCTTCAGAGCCGTAAGTGCGTGATCTGGATGGCGAGGAGACATCTGATGCCTAAGGTGATGCTTATGCGAACCTAACGTCCGTATGGAGGGTTTGCAGCAGCTCCATTTGGATGGTTATATCTAGCCTGGATGTGCGTATTTGGATATGTTTGCATGTGTAGCGGTGGTGAAACTCGGGTCCATCCTAGTGATTCCCATCATTAATCTTTAATCAACTCTTAATCTTGCTCTTTACTTTCCTTGCAATTAGTTTAATTTAACTCAAACCAATATCATTATAAATATTAGTCTTGATTCAACTAGATTCGACTAGTAAGATTCTTAAAAATGGTGTCCCTTGGGATTCGATCCTTAACTATACTGCGATAAGACCCATCCGCTTGCGGGTGATATTATTGCATAAGGTTTTGGTAAAAACTCAAGGATTTCAGCCCTGGGTGAGTTTGTTAGTGCAGTAAGAACCACGTCAGTGACAGCCAAGATCCTCTTGGTATTCCTTGTCATGGTCTGGCGAGCTCCAAAGCTCCTTATATAACCAAGTTGCTTCATAATAAGATCTCATCTTGTAGACAACACTTCTCAGACATACTCAAGCAGATATGGGCATTGGAGTTTCCCCCCGGGCTCCCTCCAATGCTCCATCACCTACCAATTGGTTGGTGAGGCTCAACATAGTGGGTATGGGGTCAGGCTCATTGGAGGTAAGGATATTGGTTGTCCATGAGATGTGATGACCCTCTCAAATAATTGAGTGTGGGGTGGCATTCTGTGTGTTACAACAAAGATCTCTAACCCCTTATATAGGCAAGGGAGACAGGGTACCAAGGATTCCTATTAACCCTAGGGCCTGGGTTTACTGAAGATTTGGGTGATTTCTAAATACAGCAAGGTGGTGGCTACATTAGGAATTATTTGCTTCATCTCTCTCTCACAAATCTAGTAGGAGGAGAATCATGAGAAAAAGGTGGGTGTTGGGAGAGAGAAAAAGGTGAGAGAAAGTCACAATATTATTGCTCCTATTTCATGCTCAAACATGAGGTAGGAGACATTATTGTGAGTGTTCCTTACTGATTTGATAGTGATCATTTGTGTGACACGTTAAGGTGTTGTAGGTTGATCAGTTCTAAAATCAGGTTATTTAATCTCTTTTCAAAAGTAACAAACGTGTATTTATTGCAACAACTCCCTCTTTGTTTTCAATTTTCTACAGGAAACTACGAGTGTCCTTTTTCTATAAAAATATGAAGGAAACTCACTTAAGTCTTTCTCAATATATATCAAATATTTGGGATTAATTAGAATAGATTTCATAGCTGAAACTTTTCCTTTGAGTATATTCTTAAACTAATTGCCCACTTAACATGGGAAGTCCGTTTACTCTCAAATTATAGAATTCTCTTAGTTTCTTCATTATCTTTAAATATTACAAAAGTTAGATTGAAATAATCTTACTTGATACCTTAAAATCATGTTGCTATTTGTGGTTAGGTAATTACTCCATTAATGATCTAAACTACACATTATCTTAAAATCTCTTAGAAACTTTTATATTATTTCATATTTTGATTATTTAACAAACCATAAAACTGTTGTCCACCATTATGCATGAGATCACTTATTTCTTAAACTTGTCCCACAAGAATCTATTTGCAAAGCAAATAATCTCATGGGCCTCACTTGGGCCATGGGTTGAACCCATGTCTCAAAGTAGATAACATTATTATTCCATCAATAATGAAATTAGGAAAATTACTTATCAAATCAAGTTTTATATTTGTATATTTCAAATTCACCAAATTTGAGGATATCACAAGTTGACTAGGAAATCAATAAGCTCATCATTTCATATTAGCATAGCCCAAACATAATATCTCCACCACCCAAACAATGTATGCTTTGCTCCTGGACAATGAAGTAGCCTCCACACCATGGTAAGAAAATCAAAATTAAATTGTCTACTGCTAATTCAAACCCTAAACCTATGAGATAAGGAACTAACAAGTTGACCACTTTACTATCAATACAACCTATTCACTAAATAGCTCCTCTACCCAGTCCATGGACTAATTTCTCCCAAACAATGGCAAAATGTCCACTCTAACAAAAGAGCACTTTTTTTGGGCAATAGATCAGTCACCACACTAGGGTAAAGGATTAATATTAATATTATCTACTACAATACTGGAACCTTAGACACATAATCTTGGGAACTAACACACTCACCATTACAACCCACACATTAGATATCCTCCACCTAATCAATGGAGAAACTGCTCTTGAATATTTCTCTTGAGAAATGGAGCAACCTCTGGACCGTGGTTATAAAAAAAAAATCAAAACTAATAATGTCTACTACATGACTTGAACTCTAGGCCTATTGGCTAGGGAATGAGAACCCTCATCTCTACACTATTAATAGATATATCCATTGTACTATGTGAAAAAATAGAATAACTTCCTTTTGTAGTTGGTTGGGTCAACTTCAGTGGTTACATACTTCCCTATAGTGTGGCATAGCTAGAATACACTTTAGATTTTATAAAAATATCCCAGCATCAATACGGGCCACAAACTAAGAGATGCCACAAATAAGCTATTTTGCACTTTAGATTTTGTTCATCATGCGTTGGAAAAAGGGAGTTCTAACATTGGATCATTTTGTAATCATAGCAACTCACATGCTTTCTTTTTCTTCTCTTTGTTTATGTTGAATTCATGTCACTACTTGCTTTTATTGTTTATTTTCAAATTTATTTTTTTATCTATGTTGTTATACAACCATTGGAAAAAATATATTGAGATACTCACATTACCTTGTGAGAACCCATTACACTAAACGAGATTACTCAAAACATAAAGCACAATTGATCACTAATTAATCACATACCCAAAAATATGGGTAAATTAAAACTGATTTCAACGTCAGCACCAGCTTAGAAATATTTTCATAAGAGCCCAACATCTTTCTTATATCCATACTATGCCAATAATTTGATACAAATTGTTCTATCGCCTAAGCGACAACATATATACACAAGAGAACAATATTTGTATATGCCACACAATAAACATTAACATGCTAACAAAATTTTGATTCGTTTGAAACACCATATACAATCTTTTCCTGCCCGGACCTAAGAGTACATGGATGACTCTAGGACACACTAGACATCTAATCAACTTTCTCAAAGATTCATTACTATAGCTCCTCTTTACTTCTTTACTGCCATAGGTTTGTTTTCATCACTTTCGATTACCTAAAAAAATGTGGCGAACCACATAGGTGAGACCCATGTCCCAACAAGAGATATAACCTCCAGCAATGTTTATTGATTACAATATTTTTAAGTAATTAATTAGTTAAGCAAATTAATCAGATATAACAAATAAGCGCAGTAGCACTGATGATTAAAACAATACACAAAGGAGCAGATAATAACTATCTTCATTAGCCAGACTATTCTCATATCCCTATTAACAATATAAGAAGTCTAACGGTATGAGCATCTCTAACATCACAAATAAATATAGTATCATATGCATAGCTAGAAACATCAGTATGTTTAACATGTTGAACATATCAACATCATAAAAAGAGCTACAACATAAGCACAACTATCTAGATAAGCATGATTAGCAGTATATGCATCTATAGTTACAAAGGCATGTCTAGCATGCTAAACATAACTAACAAGATGAGATAGCTAGCATCATGGTTATAATCAGCAGTAGCAATATAATTATCCACACAAGCATAGCTACTGTATGTATGCATCTACAATCTTATGCATATCCACAACCTAAGTGTATCTACTATCTCTTAATTGCACTAAGCATTATCTTTATGTAAAGATAACAAACAAGGGTTATCATCCAATGTGAAACGTTGTATATAACCCTAAACAAATATGCTACATGGTTGTATTACATCTTTTATTATGCCTTGGGGAATTTGAATCGTACCATTCAAAGTCCAACTGACCCCTGCGAAGGACGATTCAGTTCCGTACAAGATCTAGAGTGCTGATATCCTAAGTTCTCTTCCCCTCGGTCAGTACGAGTAAAAAGACAGTGACATATCAGTCAAAGCTGCCACCATAGCGACATATAGTCATGTAACTAGCCCACCTTGTTACATGTCACAATACTAGAATCTAGGGTATTCAAACCCAATCACTGAGGTACAACCGTAGTTGTCCTCTAATCACATCATGTTATAATCACAGAGTCACAACCGCAACTATTCTCAATCACATAAGACGTATGAGGCATGACCATATACGACATCCACAATCTACATTGTGGATGACAAGGATATATCCTCAACCTGCCACCCCTACATACTCAACAGTATGCGCTCCGAGTTTCCCTTAGGAATACTCGTTTCACCATCCAGCATGTTCTGATACTGAAGATGGTTCTACGGCACATGCCACTACATGATTAGAGTTACACTTGATTAATTGTGCAAATTGGGTGAATTAAGGCTGCATCAAACAAGTGGATGATAACCTCCAATTTTGTGATGATATCTTAGTAATTTTCCTCAGTTTTCCACACTCTTTCTCAGATAAATTAGATAGAATCCTTAACTTTCCTCTCTTATTGCAAATATACTGTTAGATCAACTTTTCTCTCTTTTTACTTATAGGAAAAGACACAAAAAAATCACAAAAGCCTCACATGGTCTCAAAACCGCATGGAGTCAAACGGTCTCAAGACCGCATGAAGATAAACGGTCTCAAGACCGCATGGAGTCACACGGTCTCAAGACCGCATGAAGCCAAACGGTCTCAAGATCATATGGAGTCACACGGTCCCAAGACCGCATGAAGCCAACCGGTCTCAAGACTGCATGGAGTCACTTGGTCTCAAGACCGCATGAAGCCAACTGGTCCCGAGACCGCATGGAGTCACACGGTCCCGAGACCGCATGAAGCCAATCGGTCCCGAGACTGCATGAAGCCAATCGGTCCCGAGACTGCATGGAGTCACACAGTCCCGAGACCGCATGAAGCCAACCGGTCCCGAGACCGCATGGAGTCACACGGTCTCAAGATCGCATGAAGCCCAAATGGTCTCAGGGTCCAAACAGTCTCAGGGTCCAAACGGTCTCAGAGCCCAAACGGTCTTCAAAACCGTTTGGATCCAAAACTACCCAAACCGTTTGGACTCCACTTAAAGCCTATAAATAAGACCCAAGGGGTCCTCCCAAAATATCAAGTTTTTAGACATCCAGAGGCTACCTCTACTACTCCATAGCTATTCCATCTTCCATCCTCCGCCCAAAGACTGCCGGTTTGAGATCCACACTCCATCCTGAAGCTGCTTTCTCTCTCTTTGCCAAAGAAGGTGGGAAGAGAAGACCTCATCATCGAGCAACCTGTAAAGTGTGAAGATCGTCATTCTCTCTCCTTCCAAGGGGTTGACTTTCCTCTCTCCTTTGTAGGGATGACGTTTTCTCTCTCTCTTCTCGCCTCCTTCTTTGTCCTAGCTATGAGTGAGTAGTTTCATTCACTAGGGTGCGGGGAGTAGCCCCGCTACCCATGTTTTCATTTCATGCAATGTAATCCATAGTTTGCAATGGAGATATACTTTCTTTTTAGTTAAACATAAATCGTTTAATGAATGATTGTTGTTTGATCACCAACTCGTGTTATCTTTTATCTTTTAGTATGAATTGTCTACGTTTGTACTATCAGATTCAAATCTCAATTGTATGTTGGTTCTTGATGCATGCATCCACCATGCATCTGTTTCGGTATCTAGGAGTGTTTCTCAAGAGGTGGAGTATACTCACTTCCTCCGTCGTACTTTCATACTATGAAATGGAATCAATTGACGTATGAAAGTACAACCTTGGTGATTCGAGGAACACACTTTGCGAAGGGAATGATGTAAAGTAGGTGACCATTCATTCGGGGATGGTTGGAATTGAAACATTCCCACACTTCTCGTAGTTAGTTCTCTAAAAGGAAACTAAATCTACAAAGATACTAGCTAATTAGACTCTTTTTGCAGGTTATGTTTTGTGTTGCATGTTTTGATCCATGTGTAGTGGTGGCGAAAGCTGATCACATCCTAGTGGCTCTTTATCATTGTTAAAATACTTAAGTTTACTTTCTTGCTTTACTTTACTTGTACTTAGTTTAAACAACCAAACCAAACCTTTTGATCTAGATACCTACTATCAAGAAGTTAAGTGAAATTCCAACGTTTTCTATCTTGTCAATCTCGACAAGACCGTTGTCCTGTGGATTCGACCCTTAAATATACTACGATAAGACTTCCACGTATCCTAGCATACATGGGTGGAGTTCTCAATCTAGTATAAATAAGGTTAAACTTAAAGATTTACTATCTTTAGGATTTTTAGTGGTGCGCGCAATTCCACAGGCGTGGAAGCTCCATCAAAAAATTGGCATCGTTGCCGGGGACAAGGGAACATTTTAATTTCATTTACTATCTTGCTAGTTGGTTAGGATTTTACATTTTTTCTTTAACCATTAGTCCATATCTTCTTGAATTTATCATATCTCCTGCATCATCTAAAAGGTGTGTTTCTTTCTCTACTCAAGTAGAAGATGTGTATGCAACCATCGCATAACCTCGGATTCTCCCCTGATCCAGAGTACGACTCTGAGGTAGAGAGAAGCTTCCACCGCCGCATCATACTTAACCGCCAAAAAGCCAGGCAAATGGCTGAAGATCAACGCCAAGCTGCATTAGTAATGGAAAGGGTCAATGCCGCCATAGCCGCTCAGAGAGCACAACTCATTGCTGACACCCGTGCTCAGATTCAAGCAGAGATCTGAGCTGAAGAACAGGCCCACATCCGAGCTAAAAACGAAGCAGCTAACCAAGCTGCCCAACTAGAGCTAAGAAACAAGCAATTGAGGGACTATGCCATACCTAAGAACTATGAAGACAATCATCTAGTTCGGCCAGCGATCATTAACATACCCAACTTCGAAATCTGGACATAATGGATTCAAATCATGCAAGGCATCTCATTCTCTAGTGGATTTGGAGATGACTGCATGGATCACTTGAAGAGATTCAAGGCACTTTGCTGACTTGTCCCACAGGCTGGAGTTGCCTTTGACGCAAAATGTTACATCTTTTCCATTTCACTCTGTCCGGAAGGGCTCTGAGTTGGTATAATTCGCTTGATAGGGAGCCAATCATCACCACCTGGGCTCCCTTGGAAGAAAAGTTCCTAGAGAAGTTTTTCCCCCTTCGTTAACTTACGAAATTAGGGGGCAGATCAACCACTTCGCCCAACTTCCTGGAGAATCACTCGCAGAAGCATGGGAAAGATTCAAGGAGCTTCTAAGAAAGTGTCCTCATCACGACATCTCCCAAAATCAACTAATAGAAACGTTCTATAGGGGGGTGAGTGATGACATCAAGAAATTTCTGGATTCCTCATCTGGAGGAAATTTTATGAGGAAGAACTACGAGGATGCTTGGAAAATCATTACACTTGGAGCCGAGAACCAATCCAATTGGGGATGATCATCCGACATGGGAGTCCTCAAAGTTTATAAAGCTGAGGAATCAATGGAAATGAAGGCTATTGCTGAAGCTTTAAAGACTATATCTCACAAATAGCAGGCTCTTGAAACTTCATTTGGAGAATATGATAAGAAGAAAAACTCCCAAGTTCAACAGGTTAAAGCTGCTACAGGGACTTGTGAAGCCTGTCACGCATCCGATCACCCTACTCTTTTATGTGGTCTGCTTTACAATGTGATGATAGATATGCAACCACCACAACAGTAGTGTGAACCAATCATCGAACATCTTGAAGACCAGATGCCCAAACAAGTTAATTCCATTCATTCCATACCGGGAAAAGTTTACTATAATCCAAAACAACCAAGAAACCACCCCAGTTTTTAGTATGGGAATCCTGCGGGGACTGCTAACCCGCAACATCAAACACAAGGCATGTCCTCCAATAGGTTGCCACCTGGATTCCAAAGTAACTTTAATCAAAATCAAGGGAACCTTAGAAATAACTTCCCAAGATCCAACTACCCTAGAAACCCCTCCACCTACTATCAATATACCCATCCTTCTCTGCACCCGCAATTGCACCCTCAGTTGCAGCAACCACATCAACCTCAGTTAGCACCGCCTCCACAACAACCACATCAAGGACAACAACAACTCACTCAGAAAAATGCCCCCTCCCAGCCAGCAGACGAGATGACTATGATCAGGCAGATGTTACAGTCACAAAAAACCATGCTTGCCAATTAGAAAGCTCAGCAGAAGGCTGTGGAGGCTCAACTAGCACAAATTGCTGCCCAATTGAAGCCACCAGCAGGCAATTTTGCTGGCCAACTGGAATCGAACCCAAGACATGATCAGAATAGACCAGAGCAATTGAATGCCATCACTACAAGATTGGGTCATGTCTTTCATGAAGCTACAAGGATCACTCATGATGATGATGATACACCTATCTTTGTTTCAAATGCAAACTCGAATCTAGCAACTGAGAATTATGTAGAGACTGAAAAAGGCAAAGAAAAGGAACAAGCCCCCAAGGATTCAGAGGTCCCGCAATATAAACCTAGGATACCATATCCAGGAAGATTGAAAGAGACTAAGATGGATACTAGATTCCAAAAATTCAAGGAGGCAATGAAGAAACTCTATATCGATATCCCGCTCCTCGACGCCCTCTCCGAAGTACCAGCTTGGGCTAAATACCTGAAAACTTTGCTATCAAGGAAGTACATTACTGAAGAGCAAGAGACCATCAAATTAGCTCAAACCACCTCCGATATCATTCTTAATAAGATGCCAAAGAAAAAGAAGGACCCTGGTTCCTTCGGTATTCAGTTGTGTATTGGAAATGCTTCGAGAAAAAAAGGATTAGCTGACTTAGGGGCTAGCATATCAATTATGACCTACTCAATGTGTAAAAGATTGGGTTTCACTGACTTGCTACCCACAACGATGACAATTCAGCTAGCTAATTCCACTATCACCGCACCCCTACGAATTATTGAGGACATTCCAGTCAGGATAGGCAAAGATGCCTATGTCCCATGCGATTTTGTCATTATGGATATAAAGGAGGATCTGAGATACCCAATAATATTTGGCAGACCTTTCCTTGCCACAGCCAGGGCGCTCATTGATGTTGAAGCTGGCACGATCATTCTAAGACTGGGAAAAGAAGCAATTCAATTCCGGGTTCTCAACAGCATGAAAGGTCCCAGCATTCAAGAGGAGGTTTTTCTCTTAGATGCAATACATCAAATGTCCCAATTGGAAATATCCGAGCCATCTGATGAGTTAGAGAATGTTCTAAAAAATCCAGAAGTCGAATTCTCAGCCAATGAATTGGTTCAACAATGCTTGCAACACTTAGAGAAAGCTGAAGAAGCGCCAACAACCACCTTTGAGGAGTGCAAATATGTCACTATTTTAGAAGCAACAGAAGCACCCAAGGCTCCCGAGATGAAGACTCTACCAACGGGACTTAAACATGTCTTCTTGGACAAAGAAAAATTATGTCCAGTTATCATCAGTTCCACTCTGACGAAAAACAAGAAAGAAAGGCTTCTTGTTGAGCTAAAGAAACACAAGAAAGCCATTGGGTACAAAATAACTGACTGAAAGGAATAAACCCGGCCTTATGCATGCATAGACTTCCCATGGTCGAAGAATTCAAGCCTTCAAGAGAGCACCAGAGAAAGCTGATCCCTAATATTAAAGAGGTGGTTCGCCTTGAAGTCCTCAAACTGCTGAAAGCCGACATAATTTACCCAATTTCAGATTCCCAATGGGTCAGCCCTATCCAAGTGGTCCCCAAAAAGGGAGGAACCACTATTGTGCTAAATGACAAGAATGATATAGTGCCTACAAGGACTATGACGGGGTGGAGGATGTGTATCGACTATAGGAAATTAAACAAATCAACACGAAAAGATCACTACCCTCTGCCCTTTCTTGACGAAGTCCTAGAACGCTTAGCCCATCAAAAGTTCTTCTATTATCTAGATGGTTATTCTGGGTTCTACAAAATCCCTATACACCCGGAAGTCCAAGAGAAAACTACTTTTACTTGTCCCTTTGGGACCTATGCTTTCAGAAGAATGCCATTCGGGATGTGCAACACACCTGCTACTTTCCAAAGGTGCATGTCTGCTATTTTTGTAGGATTAACAGAATCTATAATGGAGGTATTCATGGATGATTTTTCAGTTTACGGAGATTCCTTCGACAACTGTCTACTCAACCTTGGACAAGTCTTACAGATATGTGAGGAAACGAACCTCATCCTAAATTGGGAAAAATGACATTTTATGGTTACTGAAGGTGTCGTCCTTGGACATAGAGTGAGTGACAGAGGGATTGAATTGGACAAGGAAAAAATTGATGTTATCTCTAAATTGTCACCACCAAAAGACGTAAAAGGAGTACGAGCATTCTTGGGTCATGCTGAGTTTTACAGAAGATTTATTAAAGATTTCTCAAAAATAGAAAAACCCATGACCCAACTTTTGACCAAAGACACCGAGTTCAATTTTAACCAAGAATGCTTACAAAGTTTCTCAACTCTCAAAAATGCCTTAATCTACACACCCATACTAAGAGCCCCGGATTGGTCACAACCTTTTGAAATCATGTGTGATGCCAGTGATTATGCCATAGGGGCCGTGTTAGGATAGAGAATTGACAAAAAACCTTATGCAATATACTACGCATCTAAAATTCTCGATGAAGCGCAGAAGAACTACACCACTACAGAAAAGGAGTTCTTAGCTGTCAACTATGTGTTCGAGAAATTCTGCTCCTACCTAATTAGAGCCAAGGTTATAGTCTACACTGACCACTCTGCCATACGATATCTAATTCAGAAGCAAGACGCAAAACCCAGACTTATCCGCTGGGTGTTTATGCTTCAGGAATTTGATTTGGAAATCAAGGACAAAAGAGGAGTAGAAAACGTCGTCGCTGATCATCTCAGCCGTATTGAAGTTGAGTATGATAATAAAGTACCTATCCGAGACTCCCTCCCTGACGACCAGCTAATGAAAATTACCACAGGATTCCCCTGGTATGCCGACATAGTAAATTATCTAGCTACGGGAATCATTCACCCTTCCGCCTCTTACCATGACAAAAAGAAATTCCTCCACGACGTCAAGCAATATTATTGGGACGAACCCTACCTCTTTCGTCTATGTGCAGATAGACTTTTTCACTGTTGCCTACCCGAAGAAGAGATTACTCATGTCCTAGAACATTGTCATTCCAGCCCCACTGGAGGACATATGAGTTCGAAAAAAACCGCCATGAAAGTCCTCCAATCGGGTTTCTTTTGGCCAACAATAGAAAAATATTCCCATGATTTTGTAAAATCATGCAACAAGTGTCAACTCTCCAGTAGTATAACAAAGAGAAACGAAATGCCTCTCACTATGTGGCAGGAGATCGAGATTTTCGATGTTTGGGGGATAGAATTTATGGGTCCTTTCCCCTCTTCATATGGATGCTCTTACATACTGGTCGCTGTGGACTATGTCTCGAAATGGGTAGAAGATATACCCATAGTTTTTAGTGATTCCAAACCAATCATTAAGATATTTAAATATATTATTTTTCCCAGATTTGGAGTTCCCCGAACTGTTATATTCGATGGAGGAACCCATTTTCTGGAGCGAAGCTTTGAAGCCCTCTTAAAGAAATACAGAGTCAACCATAAAGTTGCCACGCCTTACCATCCACAAACTAGTGGTCAGGTTGAAGTTTCAAACAGACAACTAAAGGCAATCTTAGAGAAAACTGTCAATAGACACCGTACTGACTGGTCCACCAAGCTTCCCGACGCCCTTTGGGCTTACCGAACAGCTTATAAAACACCAATTGGAACAACACCGTTCCGTTTGGTATACGGGAAATCATGTCATGTCTCGGAAGAATTGGAGCATAAGGCTTGGTGGGCTATTAAACAGCTGAACTTCGATTTTAAAAGCGCTGGAGAAAACAACAACTACAGTTGCAGGAATCAGAGGAGATCAGAATGACCGCATACCAAAGTGCTAGGATTTACAAAGAACAAACCAAAATATGGCACGATGGTCATCTAAAAAGAAAAGGCATTTCCATCGGAGATAAGGTCCCTCTTTTCAACTCCAGACTCAAAATGTTCCCCAGGAAACTTCGTACAAAGTGGTCCGGGCCTTTTACTATCAAACACATATACCAGACTGGAGACATCATAATTGTTGACGACAATGGAGGCGAAAGGACCGTCAATGGACATTAACTAAAAAAATACTATACTCTAGCAGACAAAACTCCGAGACAGACTATTGAGATCAAAGATCCCACAGTATCAACATAACAACATCAAAACTTCGTCGAGCCAGTGACGTAAAACCCAGGCGCTACTTGGGAGGCAACCCAAGATCTAAGTATCACCATTTATCTTCTATCTTTATTTTCTGTTCCTTTCGTTAACTTAGGTTTTTCATATGAAAATATAAAAATTCACATAACCAAAACAAACATAAAAATATAAAAATCAACATAACCTAAGCCTTCCCAAACGGTCTTCAAACCGTTTGGAGCCAAACGGTCCGAAACCGTTTGGAGCCAAACGGTCCCGAAACTGTTTGGAGCCAAAACGGTCCCGAAACCGTTTGGAGTTGACCTGGAGAATTTGTAAGGTCAATCTCCGATTCCTATAAATATACCCCCCCTCTCCTTCTTCCTTCTTTTGACTCTCGAGCTTTCTAAAACCCTCGGTGCACTGTTTCATCTCCCCTGCCCCTGTTCCCGCACAGCTCACGAGGTAGGTTCTCTCCGTCGCTACTGCTCCCTCTTCCGTGCGCCTTCACCTCGGCTACCACCGCTCTTCGCTTCGCCGTCGTCTTCCTTACCCGCAACAACAAGGTAGACCTGCGCACCACCATTATCGACGCCTTCGTCTGTATACCACCTCTGTATTTACCATTGCCGACGTCTGTAACGCCAACGCGACTCCCATTCTATCACCACCATCGTCTCTATCGCCGCTTTTTCTATCACCGCCGTCAGCTTTGTCACCGCCGATACTGTCTCTACCACAGTCTGCCGCACCCCTGACGTTTCACACGGTCTTGAAACTGTTTGGAACCAAACGATCTTGAAACCATTTGGAACCAAACGGTCCTGAAACCGTTTGGAGCCAAACGGTCTCCAAACCGTTTGGTCTTTCAAAACCGCTTGTATTTCGTTAAAACATAAAAACACATAAACACATACAAACTCTAATTTTTTCTTCTTTTAAACTTGTTATTCTAACACATGACTTTCCATTTTCAGAAATAGCTTCACCAGCAAAGCAACCCACTGGAAACGAAGACGCTTCATTCTGGACAAGGGACCAACTGTTAGCAGATCGCGCCAGGCTCCAGAAGATAGTAGACACTTATGAGAAGACCAAACAGATCCCACAAAAGGTCAACATAATAGCGGTCATGTGTGAACTTGACCGCATCAACCGATGTCTTGCTGAGGAGCCTGAAGAAGAAGTGGAAGAAATCTCTTCCAGTGATGAAGGCTCCGAATACGAGCCTAACTCTGAAGATGAATCCCCAACCGACAAATCAAAGGGGAAACGAAAGGCCCAGGAAGCTACAAAATAACAACCATCAAAGAAACGGGCAAGGAAGCAAGTCCGCCCCGCTACTGCTTGGGAACAAACCCTTGCAGTGTCTGTCCCAACACCCGTCACTACCACCCCCTTTACCACCCCGTCTTCTCAGTGCTCACCACCACCACACCACCACCAGAAAACCTTTACATCCACACCCTCTCATCCATCGACAAAGTACTAAAACCAACAAAGTACTTCTGCTCAAGCGTACTGTTCAAGATGGGGATCTACGACAAAATCCTCACCATGATAGACAACACTAATCTATCCAGACTATGCTTTGTCCCTGAAATTTCATATGTCAAACCCACAACAAAATTCTTTACACATCTTACTAAAGAATCTGTGGATATTATGCACAGGGCAAGGGACGGAGGTGACCACATGCTGGTCACCAAGCTTTTTGGTAACAACGTTGTTATCATAGAAAATCTTTTGAACAAAATATTCATTGACAACCCGGAGCAGCTCAAGCAAGCCAAAGCTGTTAGCACAGAGAATTCACAATTCAATAGACACAACCTCTGGAAGACCCTAACATGGATCTCCACTTATGAGGTAAAGGCATGCAAAGCCTCCAATATTCATTCTGGGTTCATGCGCATGCTTCACAAATTCTCACCAGTGCACTGTTCCCCAGAATAGAGGGAGGAAACGTTATCACCGCCGACCTTTTTCTTCTATGGTCCATTCTGCACGGATTCCAGTCAACATTGGACGACACATGATACAGAAATTTTCAGCCTACACCATAGGAAAAGAAATCTGCATGGGTGGGCACATAACTTCCATTATCAAATACCTCAAAATGGATAGATTACTCCCTCGATGCACACAAATCAAGGGTGACATCCTTACTAATGAGCAAACCTTAAAGAACTCCTACATTATCAAGGAAAAGGATGCAAAATTACACTACATTTTCTGCCCCACAGTACGATCTTCCTAGAACTCTGCTGCCACTTCCGGAGCTGGCAGATTATGACAAAGACAAGCTCCTCTTCACCGACGAAGACCTTACCAAAATCCTGGCTTCGGTCAAAGTACAAGAAAAGAAGACCAAAGCGGGATAGACAGAGCTAAGTATTAACGCCCCGGCAGCCAGGGTAACAAAAATACCAGTTAAACGACCATCTAAGGCACATTTACAACCACCATAGCTGTCAGGGACGCCAACATCAAAACTACAACTGGAAACAGACCGCCCTCATCTGGAGGAGCTAATCACTACCTCATCCATAGACTCATTCATCATGAGCCTACATGATGAGCTCACCACCACCACTCCCACCACATTACTATCCACTACCATCCCACCATCCACCACCCTTCCACCTTCCTCCATCATAATCCCAACAACAATCCCTCCACCCACATCTTCCACTTCACCCTCTTTCCCCCCTGGCACCCCTTTCTCCGCTCCCACACCCGACTTCACAAACTCCGCTCCCATCTCCACTCTCTTCTCCTCAAATTTTTCGCTCCCTCATATCTCACCCAGCCAATCACCATTCTCTTCATCTTCTACCACCCCGACACCGCTGGTGACTCCATCTACGGTTACCACGTAGTTCGCGAGACCATCAATAGTGTCCCTTTCGCAAGGCACTACCACTTTTCCACCCCAACCCCAATCACACCACCCTTCCACATCTGGGGTCCACTTCACAAATGTCGGTGAGGAATTCAGACGTCAGTTTGAAGCTATTCGAAACCTCCTCACCGACCCTTCTAACATTTTACAATCCATTTTTTCTTGTGTGCAGGGTCTATCTACGCAGGTCGCCAAGATCGATGCGCAAAACCTTGCCTTGCCAGGCATCATTTCCAGCATCCACCAACAGCAGAAAGCAGCGGCCATGAAAGTCGACCACCTCGACGACTGTCTGCAACAAATGCCAAAGTTGGTGCTTGAAGTGAAAGGTCAACAAGACGATCTGGTCAAGTAGGTCGATAGGATTTCTACGCAGAATCAACCCCTGCCAGAAGCTCTGCATGAGCTTAAGCAGCAACAAACTGCTTTAAGCACGCACTTGGATGCCATCTGCACCACCCTCACATAGCTAAATAACTGGCAAGAGGAGTCATCCAATAATGAAATCCACCAACTGAGAACTCAAGTAACAGATCTCTCTACACGAATCCTCTCCTCCGAAGCTCGATATTTAGATCTTAAAGAAGCCCACGACGCTTTGCTTGAAACACATGAGCATACGCAAGTGGCTTTCAACGAGCTACAAGCACTCCACCAGAAGTGCAAGAAGCCTCCACCAAAGAAGACAACAGACAAAGAGGCAGATGGATATGATGATGAAGACGACAATAATGATGAGGATTCGAACTCCTCGGCTAACTCCAATAATAGCACCTCCTCAAACGACCAATCTGACGACCCAGACAATGTTGGGGAGGGCCCCAGTCGAGGAGCTGCATCAAACCAACAAAAAGATCACCACGACGGTGATAAAGATCCCAAATCCCCGACTTACAATGACAACGTTACTATGTCTTACGGGGATCATTTCCTTGACTATTCAGCAATGGGATCTCTGGGGGAATCTGCTAAAGAAGTAGCTTTTTCCGAATTCCAACAATGTTTACTCGGAACCAGCACAAGTCAACAACAACCAACATCAGCTCAACTTCTCTCTGCACCTGAACCATCGGTGCCCTTTCCCCCAGAGAAAGAGGATTTAGAAAGAGTCAGTTTAGATAAAGACGAAGATCTGGAATCAGCTTCTGACTCAGACAAAGAAGAAGATCTGTAGCACTTCATAGACAATCTGGAGCAGACTTCTCCTCTCCCTCCGCAAGAGCTTCCCCTGCCGCCACCTCTACCTCATAAAATGCACGATTTATACTTGGCGTCCGTCTCTACCTTAGATGCTCAAGATATCTTTATCTTAAACACTATCATAGACGATGTCAAAGACGGGGGCGACGTTATCTACCAAAATACAAAGACTCAGCGCAAGTTGACTCGTGAAGACTTCCGCTCCATCCTTCAACCACAATCAGCGGTGAAGATGGCAGTCTTCCGCGTCCTCCTTGCCAACTCTATCAAAACTTACAGAAGCTCCAAGCGGCAGCAACCAGTTCTTAACGCATCACCTGCTCTAGCCATGAGTCTTATATATAAAAAATTACAAAGCAAATAAATCAAACGGTTGCAGAGGGGAATAACCAGAAAGGCACGCTATATAACCATGCCCTCACTGGCTGCTAATGATCGTGGACACCGCGGCTCGAGATGCCAAGGTGTACAACTTTTGCGCCACTGAACTAAGAGCCAGAATAATTAATTTCGCTGGAACAGAAGCCGGGGAGGCCAGATGCATCCCTTTTCAGCTCCTGAAATTAATCTGGGCTGCATGCCCCTCCCTCCAAAATGGTTGGAACCAACCCTGGTTCCAAATCATCAACCCACATGCCCAAACACAAGAGGAATCTAAGGATTGTGCTTTCCACGTTATACGTCATATTCAAGCGCTCAATCAGCAAATCCCTTTCACCGAACTGGCCATAGAGGATTTTCATTCTCTGCGAGGTCGTTACACCATGGAGCTAATATGTGATAGAAGGTTCTTCAGGGACCCAACTATGGCACCTAATGACGTTCCTTGTTATCTCTTTTCGGCCATCCAATGTCCTCCAAAATGACCATTCAGGAAAATAATAGAGGAGTTGGAGAAACATCAGGCCGCCAAGGTTCCCGAGAAGAAGAAATGGGACCCTTACTCTTTCAATCTGGAGGATGATGATGGGATCACCGAGTTGCTAACTGGGGCGACCATCAATAGATCATCTTCACAAATGGTCCCCCTATCTGCCATCACACCAACCTTCCCCAATTTTGACCTCAGCGCCTGCACAAGCCTCTCCGACAATGAACTTCGCTTCATTATGTCATAGCTTTACACCGAGAAAGATGACCTCGTTTTCATATCCGATGATATTCTGGTCATGGCAGATGCACTTCGAGAAACTATATAGATCAAGGGGTCTCTATCCGTGAGTTTGATAACCACCTATCAATTTCTCCTCGGACGGAATCACCCTACAACTTATATGGCATCCGCATATATGAAGGACGATCTCCTTAAGCTAAAGAACTTTAGAACGACTGATGCACTCATTTCCTTCCTACAACACATGACCCCGAAGTTCATCATGCTTCCTTTCCTTCATTTAGAACATTGGATGTTATTGGCAACAAATCTTCATGACGGAACAACAATCATATACAACAGTTTCGACAGCCAGTACAATCCAAATCAGCAACAATATACTACAACACCAAGAACGCCTATGGAGGAGGTGGAAAAGGAGTGTGCTGACCAACTGCATGACCGTCTCAGCACACACACACAGGCATACGGTAAAGAACACTTTCATCGCCCGACCTTCAACCACAAATGTCCACAATAGCTTCGCGAGTCAAACGACTGTGGTTTCCACATCCTCTACTGGATATACACCATCATGGTCCTTGGAAGACTAGTAGAGGACATGATAGATGTGGATTATCACATGTTACGAGGAAAGTTCGCTGCTAATCTCCTTCACACACATGGCGCCAATAAAGGATTAACAGCAGCCTGATGCCCTTGTCCTTGTACTTCTCATACTATCACTTTGACACTCTATGGATAGAGTGAGTGATAAGTTAAGGGGGGGGGAGTACACTGGACAAGGGCGAGGTATCATTCTCAAATCCTTCCCTCTACACCTCTTCTTTCAATTTTGTACAACTTTTATAGCTTTCTTTGTACTTTTAATTTTCGTCTTAGAATAATTTCCTGTTAAAATAAACCTCACACATAAAGAAGAATACCCCTCTTGGAACAAAGTCATCCCCAACTAACTTTAGAATCCAGTTAGTCCTCAAAAGTAATAACAAGAATAACACTTAGACATGTAATGACGAATTAATAAATTCTCTCCACTCTTGATTTTCATGCTTTTGTTTCACTTCTACATCTGACTCTCCACATGTCAATATCAGGACCGAAATAAGCCAAAACAATCTCAAGGACGGGAGGGACATCAGGTGACATCCAAATCATGAAGCCTTGCAAGTGGACCACTAGTAGAAACCAAATAAGTGCATGTCGAGCAACTCTAAGAACAACTTTCTTCTCTTCAAATAAAAGAGGCTTGGCCGCCCGAATCAAAATTCCTAGAAATCCAAATACTAAGCTTGTGAGTTTGCGAATAAAAGCTAGAGTGTTGAATAAAACTATGAGAGTTGTGCCATGTATAAGGATCTATATGAAGAACCAATAAAGGTCTCGCCCGGCCGGTACATTCAGCTGCCCTCACAAAGGCAGATGTGTCATGCCCGGTAGTGAAACCCT
This sequence comes from Alisma plantago-aquatica, assembly GCA_963693085.1. NCBI lineage: Eukaryota > Viridiplantae > Streptophyta > Magnoliopsida > Alismatales > Alismataceae > Alisma > Alisma plantago-aquatica. The sequence goes on from OY856412.1 coordinate 554,686,885, forward strand.
AAGGTATCCAAATATATGAAAGGTTGATAAAGGACTCACCCGACTGGTACATTCAACTGCCCTCACAAAGGCAGATGTATCGTGCCCGGTAGTGAGATGCTAAAAGCATAGACAACCCCTCCCCCACTTGAAAGGGAGTTACACATCAAGCCTTTATCCAACCCTCATACCCACTCTAGCTTCCGGTAGGATTTTTAGAGAAGTATAAAACTGATTAGAGTCAACGACATGCACAAGATAAAAAGTGGTCCCAATGCGGGCCACGAGATATGGAAGAAACCTGAGATCCAAGCAACTCTCAATACCTGAAAGATTTAAGGCAAAAAAAGCTCCGATACAACCTTAGGAGATCTCGGGTTTAGAATTGGAGCAAGAGTATGGAAATCTTAACTAAATAAAATCACCTCGCCATTACATGCCTCAGCTCTATCTAACTTGAGGACAAGCTAGACTCTAAGTTAGGGGGGGTGATAACCTCCAATTTTGTGATGATATTTTAGTAATTTTCCTCAGTTTTTCACACTCTTTCTTAGATAAATTAGATAGAATCCTTAACTTTCCTCTCTTATTGCAAATATACTGTTAGATTAACTTTTCTCTCTTTTTACTTATAGGAAAAGACACAAAAAAATCACAAAAGCCTCACATGGTCTCAAGACCGCATGGAGTCAAACGGTCTCAAGACCGCATGAAGCCAAACGGTCTCAAGACCGCATGGAGTCACACGGTCTCAAGACCGCATGAAGCCAAACAGTCTCAAGATCGCATGGAGTCACACGGTCCCAAGACCGCATGAAGCCAACCGGTCTCAAGACCGCATGGAGTCACACAGTCTTAAGACCGCATGAAGCCAACCGGTCCTGAGACCGCATGGAGTCACACGGTCCCGAGACCGCATGAAGCCAACCGGTCCCGAGACCGCATGGAGTCACACGGTCTCAAGACCGCATGAAGCCCAAACGGTCTCAGGGTCCAAACAATCTCAGGGTCCAAACAGTCTCAGAGCCCAAACGGTCACTTAAAGCCTATAAATAAGACACGAGGGGTCCTCCCACAATATCAAGTTTTCAGATGTCCAGAGGCTGCCTCAACTACTCCAGAGCTATTCCATCTTCCATCCTCCGCCCAAAGGCTTCTTGTTTGAGATCCACACTCCATCCTAAAGTTGCTTTCTCTCTCTTCGCCAAAGAAGGTGGGAAGAGAAGATCTCATCATCGAGCAACCTGTGAAGTGTGAAGATCATCATTCTCTCTCCTTCTAAGGGGTTGACTTTCCTCTCACCTTTGTAGGGATGACATTTTCTCTCTCTTCTCACCTCCTTCTTTGTCCTAGATATGAGCGAGTAGTTTCATTCACTAGGGTGCGGGGAGTAGCCCCGCTACCCATGTTTTCATTTCATGCAATGTAATCCATAGTTTGCAATAGAGATATACTTTCTTTTCAGTTCAACATCAATCATTTAATGAATGCTTGTTGCTTGATCACTAACTCGTGTTATCTTTTATATTTTAGTATGAATTGTCTACGTTTGTAATATCATATTCGAATCTCGATTGTATGTTGGTTCTTGATGCATGTATCCACCATGCATCTGTTTCGGTATCTAGGAGTGTTTCTCAAGAGGTGGAGTATACCCACTTCCTTCGTCGTACTTTCATACTATGAAATGGAATTAATTGACGTATCAAAGTACAACCTTGGTGAGTTGAGGAACACACTTTGCAAAGGGAATGATGTAAAGTAGGTGACCATTCATTCGGGGATGGCTGGCATTGCAACATTCTCACACTTCTCGTAGTTAGTTCTCTGAAAGGAAACTAAATCTACAAAGATACTAGCTGATTAGACTCTTTTTGCAGGTTATGTTTTGTGTTGCATGTTTTGATCCATGTGTAGTGGTGGCGAAATCTGATCACATCCTAGTGGCTCTTTATCATTGTTAAAATCCTTAAGTTTACTTTCTTGTTTTACTTTACTTGTACTTAGTTTAAACAACCAAACCAAACCTTTTGAGCTAGATACCTACTGTCAAGAAGTTAAGTGAAATTCCAACATTTTCTATCTTGTCAATCTCGACAAGACCGTTGTCCTGTGGATTCGACCCTTAAATATACTACGATAAGAATTCCATGTATCCTAGCATACGTGGGTGGAGTTCTCAATCTAGTATAAGCAAGGCTAAACTTAAAGATATACTATCTTCAGGATTTTTAGTGGTGTGCGCAATTCCACATGAGTGGAAGCTCCATCAGTGGACATACAAACCCTAATTCACTTCTAGCAAGCATATAAATATCACAACTTTGAAAAGGTATAAAATGTGTGAAACATAATTTCTCATCTCATCATCACATGGTACTATTCACTTGCCATTCATGAGACAACACTAGTCATCATACAATCACAAGATATAAATCCTTTTCACAATATCACAGGGTATCAACCCTTATCAACATAAGAGGATTACACCTCATCCATGGCTCAACCATGCCTAAAGGTCATTAAGACCATCATTCTATCACAATATATAAATCCTTTTCACAATATCATAGGGTGTCAACCCTTATCAACACAAGAGGATTACACCTCATTCAGGGCTCAACCATGCGCAAAGGTCATTAAGACGATCGTACTATTCCCTACAAGATCATCATTATCTTTGCATGCCTTGTAGCAAGGCTCAACAACATCACTTACATATATTACACCGTATTAGCACAATATGACATTAATAAGTTGGGAGATATTCATAAACAATCATAGAAGGGTTATATTAACATAAAGGACATTCCTTTATTACATCAACATGTAAGGAATGTAGATATGATTAGCCCTCATCATATTCATAATGCACATGTTTAGCATAAGAAAGTATCAACCATGTGGCTATGATAACCACCAATTAACATATTAAGGTTATGATCATATTATGGAGGTTATTCCACCATCATTCCATCATATAAGAATGTTAAACATGAATACTCATCTTTATCTATTTGCATTAGAGTTAGGTTCAACAAGATAAATCATATTAATTCTACTAATCATCACTAATACCCAAATCCTAACTCACAACATCCCCATTGGATCATGGATGCATAAGGTGAAGCATCACCATCACATTCCATACCATTCTCAAGTACGAACCCAAACATAAATCAAGATGTAACCATTGGGTTATATCATACTAGGGTTTCAACAATAATAAGAGAGTACCCCATGATTGCATTAATCATTCAAGGACTATTCATACCCAATTACCATCATTTAGTTATATTAAAGCTAGGTATAACAAGTTATACCTCATTAGGGTTACATATCCACACAATATGGTTATCATCCCTTGTAATCATATGAGTGAATAGGTAAGACTACCTAGTTAAAGGCATTGTTCAGGAAAGCAGTATGCGGTGTACGGGCGGAGGGGGTACCACATAGAGTATATGCGGTATGCGGGAGTATATGTGGTTTTGGATTTTTTTCATTTAACTAATTATTATATAAAATAATATATTGAAAACATAAATAAAAATATACATATATAAATTAGGTAGTTATATGTATTTACATCTAAACATATTAGTATGCATGTATGACATACTTATATATGTATACATGTCTATATATCGAATGTTTTTATAATGAATGTACAAATTTTAAAATATATGTATATCAGTGTAAAAATATGTGTAGAGAGTGTGTATAAATGCGAGTAAATCAAAACGCATGTATACATGTACAAATATATTTGTATATGTAGGTATATTACAATGTATATATACATATGCATGTGTCAATAGATATTCATATAATTGTACAAATGTGTGTGGAAATTATTCTATGCATTACAATGTATACATATAAATCAATGGCTATATATTCAAATTTTAATATATATTGAAATGAGTGTATATGTATGCTTGTACGTATGAAACACATGGACATTAGTTGTGGTAATTTCAAAAATTGGAGTTTAATCGATCGCTTAATCGGCCCAGCGGGAGTATATGCGGCCCATGACCGCTTAGTGGACTGATTAGCAATATACGGTGCGGTAGGGTGACTGAATAGGCATAAGTAGGAGTATATGCAGCTGTGCGGACTGATTTCCTGAATAGTGGTTAAGGGTAACCCTCCATTTGTTCCATCATCCTTCAACCCATATCACCATACCACAATGTCACCCAGAACCATTGGATGTTTAAAAGGTAAGACCATTGGTTATTTACATATGTAAACACCTTGGATAAACCACCTATGAAGTCCTTGATTTTTGCTCTAGAAAGAGTCACCATTTAACCCTAGACATCCCTTGATTAATAACAAAAATTTTTCCATTGAGAGTAGGGTAAAACCCACAATCGACTGTTCATTTAAAACAAGCCATCCATTGTCAACATGTAAGCTCCTTAAGTTGATCATATAAAGGAAACCACTTAAATCACATTATTAGGACCAACATATTACATTAGCCATCATTCCACTTTATTGGAGGAATAAACAATAGATCTTGACCATTGGGTCAAGTTCATATGTTAAAACCATCAATTACAGTATAGGTCCAACCATTGCATCACCTGACCCAAGAAACCATTGGTCTAAGGCTTAATTGATCCTACAACTGCAATGCTAAACTCAAAATAGGTTCTAGAGACCTGATCTACCATCATTAGTTACCATTAAATCACCATAGGTTGTTAGATCAACACTATATTTATTAATCAACTTCAAATATTAAGCTAATGTCATCATTGATTGATAACATTAGTAGGGTACTTAATGGTTGATCATTAAACTTCTAATTGATCCAAAACCCGACCTAAGGGGTGACGTAATTTGACACACTTGGTCACCCCCATCAGTTGTCATGAAGACAACACCATCAGTTGTTGCAATGGTACCACCATCGAGTCATGTGTTTATAGAAGAAATCAACTTTAAACCCTAAAATTGACCATTGGTTGATAGGTGCTTAGCACCATAGGTTGTCAAACCAACCTGATACAAGTCATATTATACCTTAGGAATAATGTACACATGATCACATGTTCATATAGAACTGAAATCAGAACAGGGAACATTATAAAAACTGAAATACAAGTCAAGCATATCTTTTTAGTGCATGGATCATCATTTTCAAGCAAAAACATGATCTAGAAAGCTTATGGTAAGCAATAAATGTGGAGAAAGTTATAAAACTTGCCTATAATTATAAGATAAACTCCCAAACATAATAAAATACGAATAGGTAGGGTAGTAAATCCAAGGATAAGTTGTGAACTCGTCCATCTAGCACATTTCTTCATCAAATGAGCAAACCCTAAGCATAAGGAGCAAGAAAGGTAGGGTTTTAGAGCAATTTATACCATGGAAAAGCAAGGTTCCAACCTGGAGAAAGGTAGGAGGAAGGATAAAAAAGAAATAATAAGAGGAAATATGGGTATTTTCACTCATTTAGGTCAAGATCACTAGAAGGAAGCTTTTCAAACCCAAAAGGAAGTCAATTGCAACCCTAGATTCTTTTTCTGAGAAAGTCTCCTCTGTCTTCTTCCTTGGATAGGAAATTTGCAGAAGCAAATAGGGAGGATGAGGTTCGTATAAGGAGGGAAGTGGTGGAGATAAAATGGCTCGTTTTGGTGCTTAGGGATAAGTATATGAAACTTTAAGATATAGAAAAAGAAAAAGTTGAAGTTCTAGTATCTTTCCAAGTGTCCATGGCTTTAAACTATTAAGAATATAAAAGCACACACACATGAGAAGATCCCCCACCATCCATATAGAAATGCTTATCCCTCATTTTTTGAATTTCCAAGCAAAACAAACCATTCATTAGTTGATAGCTACTAAAGGTAGCTCATCCATGAAGGGGCAAACCCTAAAATACCCTTGGAGAAAATACCTTCAAACCAAGGTTTAAATAGGTGACCCATGTCTAAAAAAGATCAAGAATGATGATAGAATATTCAAGGAACATAATGCAAGTGATAAATTGCAAAGAAAACCTCTCAATTGGATAAATTGTAGAATAGTCCAAAATGTGCATAAAATTGCATAACTTGCTCAACTAGTGTCCAAATTGCACCAAATTTGAAACTTAAGCTTGTATTATGATTTCAAAGCATATCACAAGGTTATATTAGGGTTATAAGAATTAAATTATGATAATTAAGCTTATTTAACTCATTCAACAAGTTAGGGGCCTTACAACTATAAACCCCTAATAGGGATTTGGCCCCCGAAATCCAAGGTAAATAAAGATGGATACTTCATTTACACCTCATAATATTACCTTCACATGGTTACTTACATATCATGGTGATGTCACATCATTCATACATATCTCATCTTGGGTCAACACAAAAACCCCCCACCTAAGAAGACATTCTCAATATGGAATGTAGAAACTTGTTGTGTCATATATACAACTCTAGTAGTAATGTTTAAATTTAAATTCTAGCTATCACCTAAAATTATATCTATTGTATCAACACATTACTCAAAATTCATACTTGCTAGCTTTTTACCAATCATGCCATGTGTCCCATACCATTCATTGAAGTAGAAAAAAAGGCAATGTATCCATCCTTTTTTTCTAGATACACTGACACTAGAACTCTTGTCAGTTATTTTTCGGCATCAAAAGAAATGCTGACGTTGGCACCTGTCATTCCATACAAGGAAACATCATTCCTAGTCAACCTTGTTAGGGGTGAAACAACAACACTATCTTCACCTTACTAGGATTTACACAACCTACTTAGAAGACATATCATGATCCCATAAAGAAATTTAATCAACCCCATCTCACTCTTGCTCAACTTGTCTCATAGCTATTGCTGCTTCGGAAACTCTAAGGTTTTTGAAGAAATATTGATCATATTTTTGATCATATTTGAAATACTTTGACATGCCATCATTCAAAGATTGATATAACTTGTATGACATGACTAGAACACTCTGTTCCTCCTATTCATAAATTCTATTTGTACATTGGTTAGTCTAAAGGACATAACTCTAAACTCATCATGGTCATGTGAATTATGTTGTTCAGTCTAACTCTTATGCATTGATATTTGATCATAGGTTTATCTTAACGGAATACAATATCACATATCTATTAACCAACAACCATATATCCTTGATAGTGGTCTTGCCCAGCTATCATTGAACCATACACAACATTATAGAATCACTTTTGTTTTTCCTTCCAAACAACATTTGTAGGATCATCATCAACTCTCTCTCTCTCTTTCTCTCTCTACGGGAGAGGAATACTTGGAATGTTCATTTAATAAACATCTCCAACCTTCACATATTTCTCATATTATTGATATGTCTTGGATACTAGGATTCATTACCTTGGTATCCACCTCATGTGCTATAAGGAACTCACATCCTTATATAATCTACTTTTACCAACATAACAAATATCAAGACATATAAGAGGAGTCTTCCTAATTATTGGAAGGCTCAAAAGCAAAATCATCACAAACTTTATGATCTTGGAATCATAGTCCAAACAACCTTATTCTATAATAAGCTATCCACCCTCATGTTTACAATGAATCCACACATACCAAGTGGCAATGATCCACTTGAAAGTTATGCCCTAGAAAGGAAAGATACAAAGTGAAACACACTTCCCATACCATAGTAGTATTTTTCAAGGGTCACTAGCAAAAAGGTAACCAATTCTATTTTCATTATGTAGGTTACAACTTCTTATGTATCATTTTACCTTTTTCATTTTGGGTTCCTTTCCATTAGCATAGGAATCATTATGATTAACATATCTCATTACTCCTTCCTTGATGACTATTTATCCAACTAGTGTATGTTCTCTTATTTTATTATGTTTTTCAACCACTTATCAATAGGTAAATCATCATATTCTTCATTTTCTTCGTTAAACATGGATCATCTCCCTTAATTTCTTTCACATGCCATGCTGATTTTACATTAACACTTTCTTACACACATAGGTTGGTCTGAGAGTTTGTATGAGATTAACTCAGGTTCCACCTTATTCCTTTGTCATTGTTCACATTCGTCTTCTCATTTTGTACTTATTATAGGAGTTCTCTCCATGTCATGTGGATTTCATACCTTGAATCACTTTATAAGCATAGAATTATCTAGTTTTTACTTTATTATCTTCTTGAATCGACTTATCTAGTTTTTACTTTATTATCTTCTTGAATCACATCTTCAAGAACTCCTCTTTTGCTTATTTGTATTCATATTTAGATTTCTCAGTGTTGTGTCTTTTTCTTTAGCTACCAAACATTCAAGTTTTGATAGATAATGATGCAATTCTCATCTTCTTTAAGGTAGGATTGAGATATTCACACCATGATTTCTTATTTATTATGCTCTTTAGATGGTCTCAAAATGACTACTTGATCAGAGTAATCAGAAAGAAAAAAATCTAAGAGTTCCATACTTACCTTTTCTTCAATAATTGAATACGTGGCCAGGGCACCCAAATACTGAGATTAGGTAGTATGCACCATATTTTTATGTCATATTCCTGATTTTGACCTCATCCTAGTCCTAAGTCCTAGTGTCCCTATAGACTCGATGAACTTAAAGCTCTGATACCAACTTGTGAGAACCCGTTACACTAAATGAGATTACTCAAAATATAAAGCACAATCGATCACTAATTAATCACATACCCAAAAATATGGGTAAATTAAAACTGATTTCAACGTCATCACCAGCTCAGAAACATTTGTATAAGATCCCAAAATATTTATTATATCCATACTATGCCAAGAATTTGATACAAATTGTTCTATCGCCTTAGCCACAAAATATATACACAGGAGAACAATATTTGTATATGCCACACAACAAACATTAACATGCTAACAAAATTTCGATTCGTTTGAAACACCATATACAAACTTTTCCTTCCCAGACCTAAGAGTACATGGATGACTCTAGGACACACTAGACATCTAATCAACTTTCTCAAAGATTCATTACTATAGCTCCTCTTTGCTGCCACAGGTTTGTTTTTGTCACTTTTGATTACCTAATAAAAATGAACCACAAGGGTGAGACCCATGTCCCAGCAAGAGATATAACCTCCAACAATGTTTATTGATAACAACATTTTAAAGTAATTAAATAGTTAAGGAAATTAACCAGATATAACAAATAAGCTCAACGACACTGATGATTAACAAAATACACAAAGGAGCATATAATAACTATCTTCATTAGCCAGACTATTCTCATATCCCTATTAACAATATAAGGAGTCTAGTAGCATGAGCATCTCTAACATCATGAATAAATCTAGTATCATATATATAGCTAACAACATCAGTATGTCTAATAGGTTGAACATATCAACATCATAAGAAGAGATACAACATAAGCACAACTATCTGGATAAGCATGATTAGCAGTATATGCATCTCTAGTTACAAAAGCATGGCTAGCATGCTAAACATAACTAACAAGATGAGATAGCTAGCATCACAATTATAATAAGCAGTAGAAGTATAGTTATCAACACAAGCATAGCTAATGTATGTACACATCTACAATCTTAAGAATATCCACAACCTAAGTGTATCTACTATCTCTTAATTGAACTAAGCATCATCTTTATGTAAAGAACCTTCTGAATGAGTTTGGTGACACTTCTGGTATGAAATGCAACCTTAACAAGACACATCTATTCCTCTCTGCTTCTTGTCACAACAAAGATGCTCTACTCAATTGTATGGGCATCCAAAGGGGTACATGTCCGACCAAATACTTGGGGTTTCCTATGGCTGGTGGGAATCTTAGAAGGCATCATTTTCATGAATGTATGGATAAACTAAGGGATATGATTCAAATATGGCCGGGTTCCAAAATTTCTATGGCTGGACATCTCATACTGATAAAACATTGTGCTATGGGATTGATTAGTTATTGGATGAGAATGGGCAAAATCCCATCTTCTATTCTTAGACGTATGGAAATTCTAATGTATGACTTCTTATGGGGTAGTTCTGTACATTCGTCTAGCTGGTCTAAGCTTGCTTTCCCCACTGATGAAGGGGGTCTCGGTCTTAAGAGGATAGATGATCTAGCCAACTTTCATACACTGTGTTGCATCAAGAAGTTGCTACATTCAAATAGCATCTGGAGCAACTCGATGACCAGACACTATGGAGCTGAATCTACTGCCTTCTCTGCCTCAGCTGCATCCACCAGCCATAGACGTATGTCCTTCTTATTGTTACAACCCCAAATTTTGGGTTCATTTGGTGAGAAATGTAATTTCTCATATTAAAGATATTTGGACAAATAATATAATTTGTTGTGAATAAATGGATTTCATTTAAAATAGCCTTGTTGTTCGATTTGTGGGCTTTATTGGCTATTGGGCCCAATAATAAGGAAATTCAATTAATTAATGAATAATTGAATATTTGAGAAAAGAAAGAGGTAGAAACCTCTAGAAGGCAAATCCAAGGAGGGATTTCGTGCCACTTGGGTTCCTTGGGTACCAAGGAGTCCAAAGTTGCATAAAGAGAGCAATAAGAAAAGAAGAGATCAATTAAGTATTTCTTTATTAAGAAATTGAAAATATTGATGAAATGTGGAAAATAAGTAAAAAAAGGTATAATTAAGTGATCCTTGGTGGAATTTCGTATCCCAAGGATTGCTAATGATAAAAGGAATACCAATGAGGAAAATAAAAGGGAAATAAAGAGAAATTCTCAAAAAGAACTATTTTAATAAGAAATAAACAAGATAATGAGCAATAATGAAGAATAATGCATTTAGATGCATCTAGAAGGATAATGAGTATCAAATAAAAGGATTTCAAAATATTAGAGTTTCTTGGGGTTCAAGGAACCCCAATAAAGAGGAAAGAAAGAGAAAATACCAAAATAGCAAAATAAGAAGATAATGTGAGTATACCATTAATGTATTACATGGTATTGCTAAAAAGAAAGAAATTGCTATTAAAGGAAAACTTAATTTCGTGCCTAAGGGTTAAAAGTCAAGCAATAATGAGAGTGAAGGAGAGGAATTTCGAATTCCTAATATCTAATGAAAAGGAAATATCAAAAGGATAAGGAATAAGAGAGAGAAATTTGATTCTCAATAATAGAATTGGTTTCCTATTGGGAAAGAACCGTGTTGCTTCATGGGCAAGCACCTTAGGGCGTCGATACCCTCCCCTATATAAGGGGTAGGGCTTTTGGCTCGAGTTTGAAAAGGATCTAACACACTTCTCTCTTTCTCTCTTCATCCTCTTTCCGTGCAAACCCTAGTGGACGGAATAGCTCTATTCCGAGGACACCAAGGAACGATGTCGAGGTCTGGAAGGAGGTAGGGCGCTCCCACAACAACACCAGATGAATAGGCCATCTTCCCTTGCTCTGGATCGTGCGCCACCTCCGCTAGATGGCTGCAAAACATCCACAGGTCACAGGACCTTGTGCGCTCCATAGATCCAGCTAGGTCGCGATCTGGGCGGTGCCCCAAGGACGACGGAGGGCGGCGGAGCTAGGGCAGAGGTCGGCGGCAGCGTTTGGGGCCTGGAGGAGAGAGTAGGACACCCGCAACCTGTTACATCGCAGCGAATGCTAGGGTATCCCGAGGTTGAAGAAGCCCGAACACCATTTGACGTTTCTACCCTCCGCGCGGTGCTAGGGCCGGATGGTTAAGTGAGGGCAATCACGACATTTTGAAATGTTTTAAAGCAAGCCGCATCAGCGTTGCATGGATTGGTGACGTGGCGATCTGCTATTGGTCCAAAAAGGTAAATATTTGCTAAAATCATAACTCCTAATTGGTAGCTCCGATGAGAACATATAATCATGAAAGTTGCTTAGAAAAATGAGGGGAATCCATTAAAAATATAATTGAAGTCTGATTCCTTTTGCAATTCGAAAAGTAATGGAAGTTATTAGCTTTAGATGTAATAATGTTTAAAGAACCCTATTTTGATATGATTAAAGCAATTAGTAGGGTTTAATAGCTGTTTAAAGTGGATATTAGCCTGTTAATGATAAAAAGGAACATTAGGAAGGAAAAGGATGAACTTTGCATATAATTAGTTAATTTGGAGTTTTATATAAATGAATATACTTTAATGGGCCTTGAAACCCTAATGTTGATTAATTCGACCATTAATGGCTTTAATTGATTAATTTCATGATTAAAGTTGGAATATGTTATTTCAAGCATTAAAGTCCCTAATTTGTGGATAAATAACCGTAATATAGAAATTAGGGTTTTCTCATGAATAAAAGGTGGAATTAATGGCAAATCGAGTTCTTATGTGTTTTGGATCATAATGGACAATGAATTGATGATAAATGCGTATAATGACCTTGAAATAACTCAAAAGGGTAAAGAAGGTAGTTTTGGTATCAAAGAGAAATAATCGACTTTAATTGGGCTTATGATGTTGAAATTAGGGTTTATGAACTAAGAGAGCATTTAATATGATTAAAGCGTTATGGAGGCAAAAACCCTAATAAAACCCTAATGTGGTCTAGAAAGCCTAAGGTGGAATCCAAGTCTAGCTTTAGAATGTTCTGGATAAACTATAAAACTTGGATCGTATGCATTAATTTCAGGATATTGTTGATTGCTTGTTGCTTGATTCTTTATCCTTATTGCTTGGACAATCAAGTTGCTTGGGATCAGGTATGTGGTTAATTATGGATAACCGCCTTAGTTTCCCGAGGATTTTTTGGATGGTTAATCGCATTGAATGCAAATTAGCTGTTGGATGTTCATATTTGCAAATCATAAAGTCACTATGATTATCACATTAAAAATAGAAATATGTATTCTCGCACCTACATGCCACCTTGATGGATGATGCCAAAGGTCAGGCCCAGATGGGTAGACCAATGGACACCTTGAGTGGTGACCCCAGGCACCAAGAAGGTGGCCTATGATATTGCATGACTAGTGGGCACCATGAGTGGTGACCCCCAGAAACCAAGCTCGGGATTGAGAAGGTTGCCATAAGTCATTGGCAAAGGGCACCCTAAGGTGGGTATGCCAGGGTTAGGGCAAAAGCGGTGGAGAATGTCATACTGAAAAGTGTAAATTGGCTTGTTAATTAATTTGATTGTGATTATTAAATTGTTAGCCATATTTGCAAGATTTTGGTTGTTCCCACATACCAGTATATTTCGATATACTGACCGACATTTTGTTTGTCGGCGTTTTAGGAACAACAATTGAAAGAACAAACAGTAAAGTGACACATTGTGAAAGTAAAACATAAAGTGCAAGGAGGATTTGTTAGAGTGGATTCAAGCTTGGATAGATAGTTTCCCAAGGTTTTCAAAGGTAAGTAAAGTTTTAATTTTATACCAATTTCAGTTAGTTAGTAGAATTTCATAATTGTTATTGATTATTTGTCGAACCTTTGATCCTGTTAATTGGATAACGGCACCGACCTTTCGGTCTCCCTTAATTGGGGGTTACCGGGAGGCAGGGTCGTTACAATTGGTATCAGAGCATAGGTTCCTCAAGTAATCTTTAATAATTGTTAAATTTTACAAATTCTGTAGAACTCAAGGGAGTTATTAGAGGATTATCCGAAAGATAGAGGTGTCTAGAAAAGGATCACGACTGGGGGCTGGCAATATTTCCTCCGCACTGCTAGTCGGAATACGAGGACTCCCGGTTCCATGTGACTGCCTGGCCAAAGTATTAGGGTATGATTCGAAATAAGATACCTTTAGGACTCTCTCATCTTGTTCATCCCTTCTCAACTCAAATTCTATTAAGGACCTTAAGGATTAGGGTTTTCTCTCTTCTCCTCACCCTCTTGAGGTATGGGAAACATTAATAAGGTCTAAGGAATCCTCCACCAAACTAATGAAAAGCATGTAAATAAGATGTCATGGACATAAGCTTAATAGATTAAGTGCAAACTAAAGAATAGATACATGCCTAGGTCATATGACACGAGTTGTCATAGCCCTCAGGAGAGACCTGAGGATAGACCTCCTTGTCAGGAGGATGAGTAAAGAGAGTTAGTCTTGGAGGTAGAGACCTCCATTGAAGGCAGAGACCTCACACATCCTTTGAGGATGATGTTAACCCTAACCCTAAGAGAAGGTTAGAGAGAGAGACATGATGAGATTAGATGTCAGGATAGACTGAGGGTTTGGTTGGACATGCCTTTGGGATGCCATAAAAGGGTAGATGACCTAGTACCTTTGGCGACCAACCTTGGAGAGGGTCGTTCATGCTAGAGAGAAGGATAGCTCCTTCATGGGTGAGGTTAGAAGAGAACCTATAGTTACCCTATGGGTTTAGGAAAGTAGGGTATAGCTTGATGAAACCCTGGTTAAGGGATCATGGAATAAGCATAAAGGGCTCTGAATGATATTGAGCAAACCTAAGTTCGAGCATATGCTTCACCCATGTGAAGGTATGCTAGTAAATCTGGATCCTTCATGGAGAAAGGACATCTGGTAGTAAGGTTGGATGTAGAGTTAGTTCTAGAGAGGAAAGCAGGACTCAAGCAAGAAGGTTGGAAGCTTAGGTTCTGAGACTTAGGAACAGTGGATGGTTGAGGATGATGCGACCTAAGTGGATGATAGTGATTGCCTCGTGTTTGATCCATGGAGGATGATATTATCTTGAGGGCCTTATGGGAACCAAAACCTAAAGAGAGGATGATGCTTCTAGAACTTATGTGCCTAAGGTATAGGAGTTTACCTCCTGAGATGAGACAAAGAGTGCCTTACACCCTGAGGAGGTTCAAGTAAGCAGTTGTGGGACTTTATACCTAGTTGGTTGTCCTTGAGGAGGACTCAACTCTGAGGTGTTTCTCATATAAAAGGATCATGGGAGTACCTGACATGCCTTGGACATGCTCGATTCATGGTTAAGAGGTTGAGCATGTAGTTGGATATCCAAAAATGAACCTAGGGTTCTTGGCCGAAGAGAGGAAGTGGTGTACCTAATGCTCATGATGAGATTTGAGTCTCTATAGTTTAGAGCATGGTAGTCCTCATGTATAGAGGTAAAGGAAACCCCTTAAGTTAAAGGTATGTTTGATGAACCCTTCATGCCTAAGTTGATCTAATGTTGAGGAAAGAGATCAAGTATGACCTAGCATGATTTAATAGGTGACCTGCTTGTGCCTTAGTAGCTGCTGGGTTAGGCATGTTCATGTGAATGTAAACCCTAAGAACGGTTGTGACCTTGTTGTCAAGAGTTGTAGTTTCCTCCCATCCTGGGAGAGGGGCCCTTTGGTAGGGTGTATACCGGTTTTGCAGGTTTTAAGGTAACCTAAAGAAGTTTCATAGGATCTTGAGAAACTAAGTGAAAAGTACATGATATGAGATTGAACCTATAGACCTATAGTTAACCATCTCTAAGTGCATATGGATGTGTTACCATGGAGGTAACCGGTATGGGGCCTGACCAAGGTAGGCAGGTTGCCATGACCCCTTTGAAGGGATGAAAGTCAGTCATGTATGCAGAGAGAGGTGATGAAGGATTGGGTAAGGTTCTATGTTGGACATGTAATATAATGGAATCCTAAGTCTATCCTAGGGTCAGGTAGGGATAAGACCGATGGAAGAAGGAGTTGCCTAATTACCTAGTTGCACATGACCATAGGGTCAGGAGGTAACAACTATCGTTGTCTGAGGGCCATGGGTTAGGAGATTGATCACCTTCATGAACTCATGGGACCCAAAGGGTAGATGAGCAGGGCACTCTCTGGATGCATAAGGGAAAAGGGATGACCCCAAAAGTGCCGGCACCCTATAGACCTAGAGGAGATGACCTAGGATTATGCTTGGACCAAGTAAGTCTGAGACCACTTTTCCTGGAAGTAGTGTGGATATCATGATGTTTGTGTTATAGAGACATAAACTGCACGTTTCAACTTGGATTTGAAAGTGTACGGGCAAGGTGGGTTGTACCATCTCTACTCTTGGAACAGGAAGAACTCTGTATTTGGACTACAGCCAAATGCTTATTTCCTCTTGTTATGGGAGTGAGAGATAGGACAATACACATGCCTTACACCAAGGATAAAAGATGATGGAAGTTGGAACGTTGCTACAAGGTATGAGGATAGAAAGGATAGCATACCTTTGTGGAGTGAATGATACATGAATAGTTTGCAACTACTAAGAGTATTAAGGAAATCATCTTGCTAGGATGTTTTATCATGAGATATGTGGAATTTGCAAGTTATGCAAAGTCGAGTTGAATCACCATGAGGATGAACTCAGAGTTTCTTGATGAAGACAAACTTAGAGTTTGAGATGAGATGATTAGGGGAATATGTGGAGGTGTATGTCTTCAGCATTACTTGACACCTAAGGAGGTGAAGTAGTAATGAATGCTCTAATTGAGATATAACTGCCTAGTTTAACTAGAGGCTAGAAGAGGTTGAGGTTGTTCGACTAACCCTAAGTTTGGAAAGAAGATGAGTTTTGGCTAACACACAGATGTAATAAGATATGTTGAACAAGTTAATGGTTGTTTGGTGAGCCAGTTTGGTCCTTGATGTAGTGAAAGGATGGTGATAGAACCTTAGATAAACTTCTTTGGATAGGAAGGTAATAACACCCTGACGAGAGTGGTTTATTCTGAGGTATCGATCTTGAGGAATCATGACATACAGGAGATCATGGTTTTAAGATCACCATACACCGTAATACTACAAAGATAGTAAGTGATAGTAGCATTTTGAATGCTTAATGCGAAGTTGCATGTAGCATGTGACCATGCAAGCCGAGGGTGAAGGACGAACACCAGTAACCCAGTGCTTTGACATAGAGGATAAAGAGTTCCTGAGAGGGAATGGGAGTTCACCTCTATGGGTGTTGTGGTAAGTCTCCCCTTGAAAAAGATAGATCAAGATGTAATAGGGGTTATGGTAGATCGCCTTACCTAAACGACATGAGAAAGAAAGGAGTACTGTCAAGGGACAGATTCAGTTGAACTACTTAAGGGAGAAAGATGGTTCAACCACATCATGATGCGAGTTCAAAAAAATTCTTGAGTATGACCAAGGTTCACTTCCATGAGGTGGAAGTGGATACTGAAAAACACTAGAGGGGGGGTGAATATAGTTTTTAAATATTTTAACAATTATTTAACTCAAACAACCACAATTGTAAATGGAAGGAGACAGGTGTTTAGAGTGGTTCCAACTTTAGCAAATACTAAAGTTGTCATTCCACTACCCGGTTGCTTACCCAACCGGGATTTTGAAAGTATTAATTTTATTACCTTCACAAGGATTTACAAAAAATACAATACTTTCTTACACCCCTTGAACAACCTTCACTTGAAGTAGATGCACCAACCCGAGGTAGCCTTCTTGAAGTAACTCCAAGCTCCCCCTTGAAGTAGCCTTCCTCTCTAGAAGTAACCTCCCGTTGCACCAGCCTTCTTGAAGTAGCTCAAGGTCCCCTTCTTCACCAAGAAGATCTTCAACCTCTCCAATCCACAGCCTCCAACCTAGGAGTAGCAAGGAAAGTACAAACAACAATAGAGAACAAGAAGGAAAAAGGAAATTACAACTTATCCTTTTGTAGCACAAGGCTTGATTTTCCTAGATCAAGCGTGTAGATCTCCTAACCAAAGTGTATGGAATTGTAATTGCAATGGATAGGAGATGCTAGCCTATAGGACACGAAATTTGAGCTAAGAAGGGAAGTAGCCAATTGTCACAATGCTCAATTTCTCACAAACAGGTTGCACAAAGTCAATGTATGCTCAAAGATTGCTCAAGTGTAAAAAGCAAGTATCTTTGGGTGTCCTAAGCTATGTCCTATTTATAGGAATGTCCTACAAGTGCTTAAGGACGTTCTAGACACCTTCTAGGGGTTTCTAAGTGCTTAACTAGCCGTTAGGTACAAGTTTGTTGCTTTAGTAACGACTAAATAATTAATTCTGCAGTTGCTGTCAGAGACCATCTCGGTCGAGAAATAGTCGACCGAGACTCCTACTCGGTCGACGTTTTGTCGACCGACAAGCTCTCTGGATCAAGTGTATGCAACGTTTATCTCCAACTGCCAACCACCTTGTCAGCTGTGTCTAACGGCTACTTGAGTCTTTCTCGGTCGAGAAGATTGTCGACCGAGAGTGTCTCGGTCGAGGAGTTAGTCGACCGAGATTGACCCTGTTTCAAATTTTCAATTAAAGCACTAAGTATGTGTATGAGTGTGCATATGTGACACTATTGAAGGGGATGACCTATCTAAATGTGATGTTTAGCTAGGGAGAATCTAACGCTTGATTTACATGAAATCTAAGTACTTGTACATTATATATTTGTACAAGTTTTTACAAAGTGATTACATTTCATGAAAATATAAATATGTAAGCATATGGATTTCCCTAATTGCTTTGTCATCCACCTTATTCCTGCAACACTTAAGTAGCACATTAGATTAACAAGAATGAAATGTTTGTCATTATCAAAACAAAGGGATTTACAGATGTCCATTTAGCCAACAATCTCTCCCTTTTTGAAGATGACAAACATTTCCAAAATATAAGGGAAGGAAATATAAAACATATGAGTTTCATACATGGAGATTACCTTTTGTAGCCATTTTTGTTTTGCAAGTGAGTGCTGGCCGAGATGTTATGAAACTTATTTATATTTTTGATTTTATTTTATATTCTTTTCTCCCCCTTTGTCATTTCAAAAAGATATCCAAGTTGAATATTTGATATTACTTCTCCCCCTTAATTTTATACTATGCTCCCCCTTAGATAGAGATCCCAAATTAAGGTATGAATGCTTTGCAATAGATGGTCAATTTAGCCACAACTTTAAATTTTAGGTATTTGCAAGGATTGCATCCTTTTTGATTTATTTTTATGTATTACTCCCCTTATTTTGTATGCTCTACTATAATAGTCTTATAAGCCATATTCGAATGATGCCAAAAAGATATCCGTTATAAGAAGTAAAGATAACCAATTTCATTACAAACATGGAATTGTTACAAACATGGAAAGATAACCAAATTATGTAGAGATAACCCTTTTATTACAATTATGCAAAGATTTCATTACAACTAATACAACTCCAAATCTCACTGGAAAGACTTAAGAATTACATCAATATCAGGGTCTTTCCCAAGAAAAGGCTCAGCTCCATAATATTGGACCAAAGTTTGCCACTCCAGAGCACATGTCTTGGTTAAGGCATACGCCTCCAAGAAGGTAGGAACACGATCAAATCGGAAATGAGCAGCAATATCTTGTAGTTGCATTGATGAAAACTAAGTGTGCGTGAGATCTGTAGATGGTGGAGGTGGAGTTTGGTAGTAGTTGTAAGAAGGATTATATGGGTTGAGCATGCCAGGATTTAAAGAATAAGGATATTCGTCTGGTTGGTTTGGAGAAAGGGTTTGCATTCTTTGGTTTAGATAAGTCATGGCATGATGGTAATAATCTAGTTGTTTACTTAGATGATATTGTGACCCATCAACATAGGTTAGGGTGTTTTGGATGGGATCATAGGGTAGGTTGGTAGGAGGAGGTGGTGGTGGTATATCTTGAGTAGATGTCTCACCTTCCGTCCTAGCCCTCTTGTGACCAAAATCAATTCCCATTTTCTCTACTGTGTTTTTGCTGATTTTTTGTGGTCTTCTTTCCCATGTGTATCCCATATCCTCAATTTGTGTTTTAAGAAAGTGTTGAGTGATTTGGCATACAAAATCAGCATATGGGGGATTGCCAGAAAACTCAAGCATGTTCTTAAGGATTATGCGGATAAAATTTACGGGAATACGTTTGATAATGGCATAAATTAAACACATGCGAAAAATAGGAACTTTAGACTTTTTTGCTCTAGGATGTATGTTTGTGGAAACAATAAGATTGACAATCCTAGCAGCAGGTTTGGGATTAATGGCATAGTAGGTACCCCTATCTTCGTGACACGTAGTATTAGATTGAAAAATGGCTCGTTTAATGTCACTAAGACTGATGGTATGATCACCTTGGGAAAATGTATTGAGTGGATTTCTAGTTGTGAGGTCAAGAGTGTCTTGATATTCATCTAAGTCGATGTTGAGCATGTCAAGAATATCCTCTTCAGTAAATCGAAAGCTATGCCCATTGACCATAGAGTAGAAGAAGGTATGGTCATTTTCGGAATGGGAGATTAGGTTTGCATAGAACTCATTTACAACTTTTGAAGAGTAGGAAGGGAAGGAAGGGTTAAGAAATTCTTTCAAATTTTGCACCTCAAAAAGATCTTCCAGGTCGACGATGCTGAGGAAGTCCAAGACGTCAATCGGTCGTCGTGGAAGAGGAGTCTTGGAGGAGAGCCCGAGATAGCGATCACCAGCATCTCCATCGACGAAGGGGATGTCGTTGATGATCGTCAATGGTGGAGTAGCCTCCCTTCCTTTCTTGCTAGCAACTTTCTTCTTTCCACGTGTAGAGGATGAAGCCATTTCTTTGTTTTAAGGTGGAGAAGAAGCAAGAAAGTTTTGGGGATGAAGAGACTAAAGAGTTGCACAAGAATGCACTAGAGCGAAGCTATGGAAGCAAGAATATGAGAGTGTGAAGAAATGACCCATTTTTGGTCCTTTTTATAGCAATCCAGTGACCAGGTCGGTCGACAATTTGTTGACCCATCGACCGCAACGGTCATATTCCAGACGCGCCACTCGGCCGTCCAACGGTCGACTTGTAACGGTCGGACGCCCAACGGTAACGGTCGGATTCCAACGGTCATATCCCAACGGTTGATTCTCGGTCGAACAATTGTCGACCGACACTGGCTCGGTCGAGCAATTGTCGACCGGAAGTGTGTCCGATGTTACTTTTGTCTGAGGTCTGTCGGTTGAAAGAGATAGGCTGACCGAGATGTTTTCGGTCGAAGAATTCGTCGACCGACAAACTTACTGAGTATGAATTTTTAAGCTGATTTTAATGCAAATGATAGATTAAATTTGTAGAGCATATATATATTTTCTAAGGGAGTAATATTGTGATTATTATTGCCAATATTTGGACAATTTTGTGATCATAAATTAATTGTTCTTTTAATCACAATTTTTTATATATAAAATGATATTCAAATAATTATTGTGTCAAACTTATTTTAGGTCGACTTTGACTACGACCATAGCGCCCCTTGGTCAAATTTCATTTCAACCAAGAGGTGAATTTGCAGATTTTCAAATTGAATACTCATATATGAAGTATAATGTCTGCATGTAATTTTATTTGATATCAATTTGAAGTATTTTAAATAATACTCAATATGAAAACATTTGTCCTTGATTTTTCATGAATATTAAATTTCACTTCTTTTTGTATCCTAATAAGATTCTGAAAGCACGATTAATATTGCGGGTCTTAAAGGATACCAACAGAGAGATATTTATCTTACATGTTGCAAGCATTAAAAACAACATATTACCAACAAATCATTTTGCTTGCCTATGTATCATCAATCAAGCATCAACGTTATCTAGAGAAGATTGAATAATGAAAATATATCCATGATGTAATGATAAAACAGTAACAACATGAGATTCAATATATGATTTCTATGTCAATGAATCAAAGAGCTGTAATTTAACTTAAATTAATATGATTCATAAATTTTCAGTTTTAAGTCATTTAGGGAATAAAGCAAATTGATCTCATATAAGTTTTCAAAGATGATTCTCAGAATGTATACTTTGTTTTGCATGTGCAAACAGTTAACGACAAGTAGATAATAATTTGACCAATCTAAAATATATTCAGCAGATTTATTTCAGACTGAAAATCAGTGACCTGCTCGGTCGACAATTTCTCAACCGAAGGTTCTCTCGGTCGACAGTTTCTCGACCGACAAGATTTCTGAAATGTTTACTGTTAATTGTTTCCAGGTAAAACACAATTATGCAAGTTAGATGTTTAGGTATTTGATTTTAATTTGTTATCCTATTCTGTTGAGTTGAGATAGACATAGAAATATGCAACTAAGGTCCTTGGTCATATCTCAACTTAATTCAGTTCATTTAGTTTGGAAGTTTTGGAACCCAAACTAACTCGACATCCTTTTTCTTATAAGGACATGAAAAGGAATAGTGACCAAGACGCAAATAGTAATGACAACATATCGAGTCAATCTCATATCTTTTTCTATGGTTGTGTTCTATGTTGTTTTTGGGTAAAGATGTGTTTCCTTTAGGTACATATATAGATTGATGTGCTTGTGTCTTTCTCCAACTAGGTTGTTGATAGGATTTCCCTTTAGGCTTGTAACCTAGTCCTCTTCTCCCAATTTGATGATAGGGATTATCCAATATTTTATCAAGGATGCCATTATTACTCAAACTACTTACTTCTTGTAGTAATTTAGCAATCTCATCCATTCTTTTCTTGATATCAAGTTTTGCTTGATCTAGATTAGATGACAGCGAATTTCTCTCTTTGACAATAGTGTCATTATCTAGATGAGTGCACAAGATGGGTTGTTTTTGAAGATCGTTCACTTGAGTTTGCAAATTAATCTTTTCTAAAGAAAGAAGATTGCAATCTGCCTCTATAGATTTTATCTTAATATCATGATCTTCAATGATCTTTTTAAGATCTTCATTTTCAGATGTAATAGCAAGAAGTTTAGCATGTAATTCATCATTTGCTTTATTAGATTTCTTTAATTTCTTCTTGCACTCAACATATTTATTATGTGTTTCTTCAAGACTAGCAACTAGTTCTTCTTTAGATAAATAAAAAAGACTTACCTCTTCTTCTTCTTCACTAGTTGTAGCAATAAGACAATCTTTGTGCTCATCTTCCTTCTTTGATCTCCATGGGCAGCTAGATGTTGTGTGGCTTGTTCCTAAGCACCAATTGCAGCATGTTGTAGATTTGTTCAGGCTGTACCTTTTGTTGTGGTTGTAATCACCATCACCCTCCATTCTTCAAGACCTGGTTAGGGTTCCTTGAAGCCTGCTCTGATACCAATTGAAAAACACTAGAGGGGGGGGTGAATAGAGTTTTTAAATATTTTAACAATTATTTAACTCAAACAACCACAATTGTAAATGGAAGAAGGAGACAGGTTTTTAGAGTGGTTCCAACTTTAGCAAATACTAAAGTTGTCAGTCCACTACCCGGTTGCTTACCCAACCAAGATTTTGAAAGTATTAATTTTATTACCTTCACAAGGATTTACACAAAATACAATACTTTCTTACACCCCTTGAACAGCCTTCACTTGAAGTAGATGCACCAACCCGAGGTAGCCTTCTTGAAGTAACTCCAAGCTCCCCCTTGAAGTAGCCTTCCTCTCTAGAAGTAACCTCCCGTTGCACCAGCCTTCTTGAAGTAGCTCAAGGTCCCCTTCTTCACCAAGAAGATCTTCAACCTCTCCAATCCGCAGCCTCCAACCTAGGAGTAGAAAGGAGAGTACAAACAACAATAGAGAACAAGAAGGAAAAAGGAAATCACAACTTATCCTTTTGTAGCACAAGGCTTGATTTGCCTAGATCAAGCGTGTAGATCTCCTAACCAAAGTGTATGGAATTGTAATTGCAATGGATAGGAGATGCTAGCCTATAGGACACGAAATTTGAGCTAAGAAGGGAAGTAGCCAATTGTCACAATGCTCAATTTCTCACAAACAGGTTGCACAAAGTCAATGTATGCTCAAAGATTGCTCAAGTGTAAAAACCAAGTATCTTTGGGTGTCCTAAGCTATGTCCTATTTATAGGAATGTCCTACAAGTGCTTAAGGACGTTGTAGACACCTTCTAAGGGTTTCTAAGTGCTTAACTAGCCATTAGGTACAAGTTTGTTGATTTAGTAACGACTAAATAATTAATTCTGCAGTTGCTGTCAGAGACCATCTCGGTCGAGAAATTGTCGACCGAGACTCCTACTCGGTCGACGTTTTGTCGACCGACAGGCTCTCTGGATCAAGTGTATGCAACGTTTATCTCCAACTGCCAACCACCTTGTCAGATGTGTCTAACGGCTACTTGGGTCTTTCTCGGTCGAGAAGATTGTCAACCGAGAGTGTCTCGGTCGAGGAGTTAGTCGACCGAGATTGACCCTGTTTCAATTTTTTAATTAAAGCACTAAGTATGTGTATGAGTGTGCATATGTGACACTATTGAAGGGGATGACCTATCTAAATGTGATGTTTAGCTAGGGAGAATCTAACGCTTGATTTACATGAAATCTAAGTACTTGTACATTATATATTTGTACAAGTTTTTACAAAGTGATTACATTTCATGAAAATATAAATATGTAAGCATATGGATTTCCCTAATTGCTTTGTCATCCACCTTATTCCTACAACACTCAAGTAGCACGTTAGATTAACAAGAATGAAATGTTTGTCATTATCAAAATAAAGGGATTTACAGATGTCCATTTAGCCAACAGATACATGAAGGACTTGATGATAGTACAATTTATTACCCCATACTAATGGACAATATGATCCAGGCTAGAGGGTCTGATGAGAGCATGTGTGCTCATTTAGGGTGATACATAGAGACAGTTCTTAAGATGTGATGTTAACCACCGTAGCCTTTATCGGGATGCAAGAAGTTCCATAGGGAGGTTGTGTCGGTCACCACTTCATTATGATGATGTTGGTAAAGGAGGCCTAACGAAGGTCAGAAAAGAACCACAGTGTGTGCAGATGAAGTCGCTTGATCGTACCATGGCTGAGAGAGAGCCCAGTGGTGACATGAGCCCCGAGCTGATGCAAAGCAGACTGACATGCAGTTCACTGTGGGAGAATATGTGATGTGAAAATCCGACCCCTCTAAGCTACAGCTGAGAAAGCAGAGTCCCTGATATATGGGTCCATTTGAGATGGATTGGTGGAGATGGTTGTGTTTAACCTTACCCCTCAGGATAGAATGATGTGTTGCGTGAGTCCGATCTAGAGCACTATATGAGGTACCCAAGCCAGGTGCTGAACCCTGAACCTATTCAGCTTGTGAAAGACTGAAAAGTCCTGAGTCACCTATAAGGGTACAATATACCAAGGTAAGAAAGAACTCAGATGGAAGAAAATGAGATAATGAAGGTTATTGGGAAACACCATGGAAAGGATAAAGCCACATGGGAGCCCTGATGGACATAAGAAGACTTATCCTATTAGTTTGCTTGCTTGATGGAATTTTGAGGGCAAAATTCTCATAAGAGGGGAAGGATGTTACAACCCCAAATTTTGGGTTCATTTGGTGAGAAATGTAATTTCTCATATTAAAGATATTTGGACAAATAATATAATTTGTTGTGAATAAATGGATTTCGTTTAAAATAGCCTTGTTGTTTGATTTGTGGGCTTTATTGGCTATTGGGCCCAATAATAAGGAAATTCAATTAATTAATGAATAATTGAATATTTGAGAAAAGAAAGAGGTAGAAACCTCTAGAAGGCAAATCCAAGGAGGGATTTCGTTCCTCTTGGGTTCCTTGGGTACCAAGGAGTCCAAAGTTGCATAAAGAGAGAAATAAGAAAATAAGAGATCAATTAAGTATTTCTTTATTAAGAAAGAAATTGAAAATATTGATGAAATGAGGAAAATAAGTAAAAAGAGGTATAATTAAGTGATCCTTGGTGGAATTTTGTATCCCAAGGATTGCTTATGATAAAAGGAATACCAATGAGGAAAATAAAAGGGAAATAAAGAGAAATTCTCAAAAAGAACTATTTTAATAAGAAATAAACAAGATAATGAGAAATAATGAAGAATAATGCATTTAGATGCATCTAGAAGGATAATGAGTATCCAATAAAAGGATTTCGAAATATTAGAGTTTCTTGGGGTTCAAGGAACCCCAATAAGGAGGAAAGAAAGAGAAAATACCAAAATAGCAAAATAAGAAGATAATGTGAGTATACCATTAATGTATTACATGGTATTTGCTAAAAAGAAAGAAATTGCTATTAAAGGAAAACTTAATTTCATGCCTAAGGGTTAAAAGTCAAGCAATAATGAGAGTGAAGGAGAGGAATTTCGAATTCCTAATATCTAATGAAAAGGAAATATCAAAAGGATAAGGAATAAGAGAGAGAATTTTGATTCTCAATAATAGAATATGTTTCCTATTGGGAAAGAACCGTGTTGCTTCATGGGCAAGCACCTTAGGGCGTCGATACCCTCCCCTATATAAGGGGTAGGGCTTTTGGCTCGAGTTTGAAAAGGATCTCACACACTTCTCTCTTTCTCTCTTCAACCTCTTTCCGTGCAAACCCTAGTGGACGGAATAACTCTATTCCGAGGACACCAAGGAATGGTGTGGAGGTCTGGAAGGAGGCAGGGTGCACCCATGACAACACCAGATGAATAGGCCATCTTCCCCTGCTCTGGATCGTGCGCCACCTCCGCTAGATGGCTGCAAAACATCCGCAGGTCACAGGACCTTGTGCGCTCCGTAGATCCAGCTAGGCCATGATCTGGACGGTGCCCCAAGGACAACAGAGGGCGGTGGAGCTGGGGCAGAGGTCGACGACAACGTTTGGGGCTTGGAGGAGAGAGTAGGACACCCGCAACCTGCTGCATCGTAGCGTCTGCTAGGGTACCCCGAGGTTGAAGAAACCCAGACACCGTTTGACGTTTCTACCCTCCGCGCGGTGCTAGGGTCGGATGGTTAAGTGAGGGCAATCACAACATTTCGAAATGTTTTAAAGCAAGCCGCATCAGCGTTGCATGGATTGGTGACGTGGCGATATGCTATTGGTCCAAAAAAGTAAATATTGGCTAAAATCATAACTCCTAATTGGTAGCTCCGATGAGAACATATAATACATGAAAGTTTCTTAGAAAAATGAGGGGAATCCATTAAAAATATAATTGAAGTCTGATTCCTTTTTAAATTCGAAAAGTAATGGAAGTTATTAGCTTTAGATGTAATAATGTTTAAAGAACCCTATTTTGATATGATTAAAGCGATTAGTAGGGTTTAATAGATGTTTAAAGTGGATATTAGCCTGTTAATGATAAAAAGGAACATTAGGAAGGAAAAGGATGAAATTTGCATATAATTAGTTAATTTGGAGTTTTATATAAATGAATATACTTTAATGGGCCTTGAAACCCTAATGTTGATTAATTCGACCATTAATGGCTTTAATTGATTAATTTCATGATTAAAGTTGGAATATGTTATTTCGAAAATTAAAGTCCCTAATTTGTGGATAAATAACCGTAATATAGAAATTTGGGTTTTCTCATGAATAAAAGGTGGAATTAATGGCAAATCGAGTTCTTATGTGTTTTGGATCATAATGGACTATGAATTGATGATAAATGCATATAATAACCTTGAAATAACTCAAAAGGGTAAAGAAGGTAGTTTTGGTATCAAAGAGAAATAATCGACTTTAATTGGGCTTATGATGTTGAAATTAGGGCTTATGAACTAAGAGAGCATTTAATATGATTAAAGCGTTATGGAGGCAAAAACCCTAATAAAACCCTAATGTGGTCTAGAAAGCCTAAGGTGGAATCCAAGTCTAGCTTTAGAATGTTCTGGATAAACTATAACACTTGGATCGTATGTATTAATTTCAGGATATTGTTGATTGCTTGTTGCTTTATTCTTTATCCTTATTGCTTGGACAATCAAGTTGCTTGGGATCAGGTATGTGGTTAATTATGGATAACCGCCTTAGTTTCCCGAGGATTTTCCGGATGGTTAATTGCATTGAATGCAAATTAGCTGTTGGATGTTCATATTTGCAAATCATAAAGTCACTATGATTATCACATTAAAATAGAAATATGTATTCTCGCACCTACATGCCACCCTGATGGATGATGCCAAAGGTCAGGCCCAATTGGGTAGACCAATGGACACCTTGAGTGGTGACCCCAGGCACCAACAAGGTGGCCTATGATATTGCATGACTAGTGGGCACCATGAGTGGTGACCCCCAGGCACCAAACTCGGGATTGAGAAGGTGGCCATAAGTCATTGGCAAAGGGCACCCTAAGGTGGGTATGCCAGGGTTAGGGCAAAAGCGGTGGAGAATGTCATACTGAAAAGTGTAAATTGGCTTGTTAATTAATTTGATTGTGATTATTAAATTGTTAGCCATATTTGCAATATTTTGGTTGTTCCCACATACCAGTATATTTCGATATACTGACCGACGTTTTGTTTGTTGGCGTTTTAGGAACAACAATTGAAAGAACAAACAGTAAAGTGACACATTGTGAAAGTAAAACATAAAGTGCAAGGAGGATTAGTTAGAGTGGATTCAAGCTTGGATAGATAGTTTCCCAAGGTTTTCAAAGGTAAGTAAAGTTTTAATTTTATACCAATTTCAGTTAGTTAGTAGAATTTCATAATTGTTATTGATTATTTGTCGAACCTTTGATCCTATTAATCGGATAACGGCACCGACCTTTTGGTCTCCCTTAATTGGGGGTTACCGGGAGGCGGGGTCGTTACACTTATGGTCTTCCTTTTCTAATGAAAATGACAGTATATTATGGGGAAATGTTTGCCAAAAACCTCCTTGTGACAAATCCTATGAAAATATATGGCTTCCCAAGTATTTTCCCAGGTGGAGTCTCACTACCTTCAAGGCACTTAAGAATGTTCTTCCTACATTCGAAAGAATCTGCTCTTGGGATGGCTCACCCATTCCAGTTTGTCTTCTATGTCAACTGGGTACTGACTCAGTTGGTCATCTTTTTGATAGCTGCAAGTTCTGGAGATACATATGGGGTCGTGCTCAGCTTAAACTCAACATTAGATCTTCCTATTCTCAACATTAGTATGCATGTATGACATACTTATATATGTATACATGTCTATATATCAAATGTTTTTGTAATGAATGTACAAATTTTGAAATATATGTATATCAGTGTAAAAATATGTATAGAGAGTGTGTATAAATGCAAGTAAATCAAAATGAATGTACACATGTACAAATATATTTGCATATGTAGGTATATTACAATGTATATATAGATATGAATGTGTCAATAGATATTCATATAATTATACAAATGTGTGTGGAAATTATTCTATGCATTACAATATATACATATAAATCAATGACTATATATTCAAATTTTAATATATATTGAAATGAGTGTATATGTATGCTTGTACGCATGAAATACATGGACATTAGTTGTGGTATTTTCAAAAAGCAGAGTTTAATCGGCCGCTTAATCGACCCAGTGGGAGTATATGCGGCCCATGACCGCTTAGTGGACTGATTAGCAATATACGGTGTGGTAGGGTGACCGAATAGGCATAAGCAGGAGTATATGTGGCCGTGTGGACTGATTTCCCGAATAGTGGTTAAGGGTAACCCTCCATTTTTTCCATCATCATTCAACCCATATCACCATACCACAATGTCACCCAGAACCATTGGTTGTTTAAAAGGTAAGACCATTGGTTGTTTACATTAGTAAATACCTTGGATAAACCACCTACGAAGTCCTTGATTTTTGATCTAGAAAGAGTCACCATTTAACCCTAGATATCCCTTAATTAACAACAAAAAAAGTTCCATTGAGAGTAGGGTAAAACCCAAAATCGACTGTTCATTTAAAACAAGCCATCCATTGTCAACAAGTAAGCTCCTTAAATTGATCATATAAAGGAAACCACCTAAATCACATTATTAGGACCAACATATTACATTAGCCATCATTCCACTTTATTGGAGGAATAAACAATTGATCTTGACCATTGGGTCAAGTTCATATATTAAAACCATCAATTACAGTATAGGTCCGACCATTGCATCAAGTGACCCAAGAAACCATTGGTCTAAGGCTTAATTGATTCTACAACTACAATTCTTAACTCAAAATAGGTTCTAGAGACCTGATCCACCATCATTAGTTACCATTAAATCACCATAGGTTGTTAGATCAACACTATATTTATTAATCAGCTTCAAATATTAAGCTAATGTCATCATTGATTGATAACATCAGTAGGGTACTTAATGGTTGATCATTAAACTTCTAATTGATCCAAAACATGACCTAAGGGGTGAATGTAAGACACCTTTGGTCACCCCCATCAGTTGTCATGAAGACAACACCATCGGTTGTTGCAATGGTACCACCATCGAGTCATGTGTTTATAGAAGAAATCAACTTTAAACCCTAAAATTGACCATTGGTTGATAGGTGCTTAGAACCATCGGTTGTCAAACAAAACTGATCCAAGTCATATTATACCTTAGGAATAATGTACATATGATCACAGGTTCATCTAGAATTGAAATTAGAATAGGGAACATTATAAATATCGAAATCCAAGTCTAGCATATCTTTTTAGTGCACGGATCATCATTTTCAAGCAAGAACATGATCTAGAAAGCTTATGGTAAGCTATAAATGTGGAGCAAGTTATAAAACTTGCCTCTAATTAGAATATAAACTCCTAAATAGAAGAAAATACAAGAAGGTAGGGTAGGAAGTCTAAGAATATGTTGTGAACTCGTCCATCTAGCACCTTTCTTCATCAAATGAGCAAACCGGCCCTAAGCATAAGGAGCAAGAAAGGTAGGGTTTACGAGCTTTAGAGCAATTTGTACTATGGAACAACAAGGTTCCGACCTGGAGAAAGGTAGGAGGAAGGATAAAAATAAATAAATGGAGGAAAGAAGGGGATTCTTACTCTTTTAGGTCAACATCACTAGAAGGAAGCTTTTCAAACCCAAAAAGAAAGTCAATTGAAACCCTAGATTATTTTTCCAAAAAGATCCCCTCTTTCTTCTTCCTTGGACAAGAAATTCACAGAAGCACAAAGGGAGGACGAGGTTTGTAGAAGGAGGGAAGTGGTGGATATAAAATGGCTTGTTTTGGTACTTAGGGATAAGTATATGAAACTTTAAGGTAAAGAAAAAGAAAAAGTTGAAGTTCTAGTATCTTTCCAAGTGTCCATGGCCTTAAACTATTAAGAATATACAATCACACACACAAGCATCTCCCCCATCGTCCATAGTGACATGGTTATCCCTCATTTCTTGAATTTCTAAGCAATACAAATCATTCATTAGTTGATAGCTACTAAAGGTAGCTCATCCATGAAGGGGTAAACCCTAAAATACCCTTAGAGAAAACACCTTCAAACCAAGGTTCAAATAGGTGCCCCATGTCTCAAAAAGCTCAAGAATGATGATAGAATATCCAAGGAACATAATGCAAGTGATAAATTGCAAATAAAACCTCTCAATAGGGTAAATTGTAGAATAATCCAAATGTGCATAAAATTGCATAACTTGCTCAACCAGTGTCCAAATTGCACCAAATTTGAAACTTAATCTTGTCTTATGATTTCAAAGCATATCACAAGGTTATATTAGGGTTATAATAATTCAATTATGATAATTAAGATTATTCAACTCATTCAACAAGTTTAAGGGCCTTACAACCATGTACATATTGACTTTGTTTGGGTGGGGTTGAGTTGGATTAAGTTCACAAAAACCCAACTTAAAGTTCTAGGCAACTTCCTCATGTTTGAGAAATCTTAGAAAATTAGCATCACTTACCTATTGTGAAACATGATGGCTGATATGTTCATTATATATAAAAACTCACCAATCATGACTTTCCTATAACCAAGAAAATTGAGTAAAGATCAAGGCCATGTAGTCAGGGACAACATCCCTAACCAAGTCATAATTAGTCCTCAAGTCATACCCCTAATATGTGCCTCGTATATTCCTAACCACTACAAAGAATAATAATTTATTTGATGGTAAAATGATTTTATTTGGGTTTGATTTGATGGTTATTATTAACCTAGGAGTTCACTTATATTTTTTATTGCCTAGCAATGGCCATCCTTTTACCTTAAATAGACTAAAATCCCCCCCAACGATTCACTTGATGCCCCTCTTGGAAATAGCGAGATGGAATGTGAGATGTGTACTGACAATCTTCTATCTCCAATCAGTATTCCTGAGCATGCTGAGATGCACATGGTGCTAGACTTTCTCCGCTAGCACATAACTCCAAGTATTGTGAGCATCCCTCACTTCAGCTCTTTGTCTCCATATGATAATCTTTACAAATCAATTATAATTCACTTCTATTCAAGAGTTAGATAGGCCTCTATTGTTCGACGCCCATCCTCCCTTCAGGAAGAGGATGTGGTATCCCTTTTAAGAGCTCACAAAGAGGACGACAAGTAGTTGATGCCTTCCTAATCATTTATGAAGATGGTTGGGTTATGGGTTTAGGTGGTATGGAATGGATATGACAACCGTGTGCCTTCCCAAGTTGGCATACTGCATACGCCTACCTTTTTAGGCACCAAGTTCATCCTCAATCTGGGTATATTGGACAAAGCTTGGAGGAAGGAACAAGAGAATGCTATGAATCATAGATGGAATGGCATTATGTGGGTTTCTCCATTGCACTACAAAAAATTAATGAATTAGCTACATTTAATATAGCTACAATCGATGTATTGTAGTTAAAAATATTTTTCTTTTAATTTTGTAGGAGTGTAACTAAAACAAATGTAGTGAGGCACATTTTGTATCCACTCACACTTTTCATTACATGATGTCAACATGAATACTTGGCACATGTTTTTTCCTCCAAACTCCTTTTGAATTGAAAAAAACTAGATTTCGACAAAACCACTTCATCGTAGTATCCCCAATATAAGAAATTATAGGGATCACAAATAGATTGTCTCTGCCATCCAAGAATAAGATGCTTGTTGTTCAGGAAGCATGAATGTAAAGACATGTCTTATGTCTCTATCTGGTGAATTTGTTTTCATAAGAGAAACTCCATGTATCACTCAGAATGCCTCCAACTTTGTATTCTTATAAGGATCAAGTTGGGGTGATATGAAATGGGGAATGGAAACGGGACTAGGGTTGCAAGGATTCAAATCAAGAGTGGATTCTGGTGGATCTAGTTAGGCTTGTCCGCAATCGCACTAGAAATCTCCAATGCTACTCTTGCAAGGTTTTGACCTTCAGGTCTTGTAGTGATGACAGGTAGATACCGTCCATCTTCCATTTTTTCCATACCCCTCCTTGTCGTATTTGTACAGGGATTGCCAAAGAAGCATGTCCACCAATTCTTCTTGTTGTGACATGCATTCTCAAATAAATTAGAAAATATTAAAAAAATCCAAGCTTCCAATGGCTTCGAATCTATGCATATCAGGAAGCATCAAACATCTGACAATTAGCTTCATCTCCATCATCTCGTATTGGGTCAATTCTCGAGTATGCAATTTCACATGAGAACATTCCCACACACCACCTCCTATTCTTTCACAACCATATTTTTTGTGGGAATCTTTCAAGATTCTGTTAGACTTTTAGGTTGTCCACTGCAAAATACATCCAAACCCAAAAGATGAGTAATATGTTGTTGTAAGCATAACTTAGAAACAAGGTAAACTAGAGAGAAGGCACATAGATTTTCTCGCACCAATCTGTTTTGATTCTCTCTTGGTTATGTCAAGCATGTTTTAGAATAAACTAGATGGGCATGTAATATATTTTATCTATGAACCTATAAATAAGTCTTCCACTCTGGTTGAAGCTTTTGCTGATTCACTCCGTAGGTAACTTAACATTCATGGTTCGGTTAGAACTGATCATAAGTCTTTTCGAAATCATCCACCATGGCCTCTTGTCCTAAGAAATAGAGAACAGATCGGTGTGTTTTTAAAAGTACGAGCTTATATTTAGAAAAGTGAAAACTGATAACATCATGTTTAATTTGGAAACCAGCCATGTACTCGTTTAATATATTTGTTTATTCATTGTTCTATTACTTTTGTGTGTTTGTTGTCGTGAGCTTGTTAGGTTGTGCTCATGGGAACGTTCTTCTTGTAGTAGGGTAAATCGTAAGTTGCTATAGTACCTTCTTTTACTCATTGAATGATCAAGTATTTTTATAATAATTTGTTCACTTATCCACAAGAAACATTGTATGATGCCGCTGACACAAAAATGGTATAGTTGCTCATTACTTGCTTGATGCGTACGCTCTTTTATTCTTTAAATCTATATTGCATGGTACCTATTTGATCATTATTTGTTCTTTTTGGTAGATATCTCAACGCCTATATAAAAATGTTAATTATATTCAATTAGTTTTCGTGAGTCGACACCACATGGATGCCAATAATAGTCCAATCTCACAACTCATATCAATACATGATACGTTCCTATCACATCAACCAGTTTATGTTGACGTTCCTTAGTTATTTATCTCAAGAAACATAGATTCACATGCATTATGCATCTTACCATTGCTGTGATTACTTTGTTCAGGGCCAATCTGTTTGGGTCATCTTGGTTGTTGGTTTGCTCAAATCAATTGTCAAGAGAAGTCTTTGTGATAGATGAATATGATCAGAAACTTTTATTTTAAAGCACAAAGATAATTTAATTTTTCATATTGGTGTAAAATAAAAAATATGACTCAAAATATGACGTTGATCTTTATAGTCAAGATGTTTCAGATTAAGTTTTCCGTCAGTGCATTTGCAGAGGCTGCTCAACTCTTTTTCATATTGGTGTAAAGCAAAAAAGATACTACTCTCAACCTTGACGAGTAGCTTACAACTTGCATTGGGGAGATTGAAGTACCTATACTCTATAAGCTTAAACTTGGGACTTTCTTCAAATGTTAAAAATTACATTCTTTACTAAGTTTGAGATACTTTCGTGTTAGGTTAATTCATACTTACAACTCCTAAATTTGTAATTTTCTACAAGCCAAGAGCTTATATCGACTTTATGATATTAACTAGTAATAAATTGATATTATACATCCCACTCCAAACATTCTCAAATATCTGCATATATGTGTTAAATAATCAACTAAAGATGCTATGCCTAATTCTTATGTATAGGGTCTGAACGTGATGATATTGATGAGGCAATACATATGTTGATTTCGTACCTTAGCATTAACATAGAGTTGATATATGATTCCTTCTAGGACAGCAATTGAACTGATCAAAAGCAATACCTTAGCATTAACATATAGTTGATATATGATTCCTTGTAGGACAACAACTGAGCTAGTCAAAAGCACATATTGAATCTCTGCATTAACTAATTTCTGAAATAAGTTTAAAAAAGGTTCTTTTGTCAATTAGAAGTTCCTAAAAAATGATTTGCAATGATGGATTATGGATAGTGCTTGAAACAAATAGTGTTGACATGTTTAGGATAAATAATAAATAAGTCTACAAGTGCAACATGTTTTTGGTTGCTATACTTCTCAATACAATAGCCATTCAATTTTTGCGATCCATTTGCACCATTCTTGGTGGTTTTACAAAAATGATTGTAAAATGTATAGATCAGAATTGTACGGCTGTAGCTATGTGTGTGTGATGTTCTTCATCCACACAAGAAACGAGTGCTATTTGTTATATTTAGGCGATGAATCTTTACCCAAACAACACCAGCTCATGATTTTTGGTATGTTCGTAAGGGGACTTATCTGTCAATAAATAAACTTATAATGCTTCCTTGGCCTATTATGTTGTGTTTCTTCATTGAAACTCAGATACATCATAACCTTTTTACTAGTTGTATTGTCTTTCCTCATCAGAGAATTATGGCCCATTTGCTGTTTCTAAAAACATCTAAAATGTATGAAGTCATATTTGCTCGAGGCCTTGAGCCGCACTCCATTTGGGCTTTACTAAGCAAGTTGGTACATGTTCTAATATACATGTTTCTTCCATTCATGAGTTGTAAATAGCTAGTACATATGCATGTTGGTATGCAAATATTTTTATGGAATGTCCGCAGTTGATACATGTACTTGTTGCTATTTCTATGTGTTATCCTTAAATACAACAAATAGAAACATCACGCACAAAAAAAGTACATGCTTATGTTCATACCCATCTTTTTATTGATGTACCAAAAATGCTAGAAGAACTTGAAAGCCATCTATGATTGATTTTGGAAATAGACATGTATCCATTATTGATTTTAAGAGTATAAGGGTCATAGTGAGAAAATTTCCTATTTTTTCAATTTGTCTCTCACTATTCAACTCATTTGTACTTGTGTTTTCTTTGTTCTTGATATGGACCTGCAAGATTTATGGGTTCTGTTCCATACAGTTGCTGCTTTCTAACAATTTCTTACTTCTTTCCAGTTCATTTCTGTTGTTCATGTTGATTCTCCTATGGAAACTAAGCTCAGAACAATCCCAGTTATTTATCCAAAACTAGATGTATGTTCAATGGTGGTCCAATGACACATACTTTGGGATAGGTATGTGATTAGTTTACAACTTATCCTATTTTTTAACATGGCTTCTTACAGATACACATACATACTACTAGGCATGTGTCTAGGATTATTGTGATTATAAACTAAAATATTAAAAGTATTGGCAAATTAATGGAGGAAAGAACCCATAATTCAATGACAAGTTCATGATCCCTATTATAGAAGGGGTACATAAAAATTACATCGTTGTTTGGAATAGAAATACAATAGAGTTGCGACCTCATAGGAAACGATCGGTAAAAGTTGACTCCCTTGCCCCGAATGAAGACTTCCCTTTTGTTAAATACTATAAATACACATAGACATAGTATACATTTTTTTCTTGAAGCTCATAAGAATTCAAATGAGTCACTTGAATATGACAACTTAATACTCATCTATGGCTTTTTGGAATCTATCTTTATAGATCAACTTGGCTCTTAAATATTATGTCTTCAATATATTTTGTATCACCTTAAATTCATAACAATACTCACTCATGAATTTGAAATTGCGTGGAATGCCACACACAAGTACAACTGCAAACGTTACTATATAGATGATAAAAAACTCAAGATGATATTGTGACGACCCCAATTTCTATATACTTTCCATAGTGACATTCACATATATGCGTGCACTCATATCTATAGATGTCAAAAGGGAAAATACAAGAGATTAAGGTAATCAACTAAAATCAGAGATTGAGCCAAGATCAAGTCCACATCATCATATAATGCCACACAAACATTCATTCATAAAGATAATAAAGTCATTACATATGGAGAGAAAATATTGTTCTAGAGAAAGTTAACTTTATTACATAGGATCTCAATCATCCTCAATATCCACTAAGAGAAGAAATAAACTAACATCTAGCAAGAAATCAGATAAGAGGAAAAGATCTATCTAATATATCCTCCAAGTTTATTATTTTATGCCTTCAGGTACTTTGAGCATGCATTTCACTTTGTTGTCAATTGTTCCTTGCACCTAGAAAATACAAGAAACAAAACATCAGCAGAGCTGGTACGTGGTAAAAGTTACACTAATAAGGTTGCATAAAGGAAAATATTTGAACAAGAAGAAAAGAGAGAAAACCATTTCTTAAGACGAAAATCAGGTAAACATCCTTTTTATTACAATCATTTTGATGCGGTTGTACTACACATATTGCACTTGACTTACATCTAGTGTGGGAAATATAATATCATCATACATCTAACATGGGCCAAGGAAACATACATCCATGTTAGGCAACATACACCCACACCAGACTATGTACTCTAGTAGCTACAACCCATCATAGCCATTTATGTTACATTAGATTTGGAGAAGTATAACTCATACTAGTCAACCAAGCAATCATATTCAAATACGAGCATTCAAGGTATACATATCATAGGCAACCAAAAATCTAGTCTTATACTTATAAGACCACGTACCCGCTTGTTCAAAATCAGACATCCAAAGATTTAGAATCAATCAAGAATTTAGTCACCCTGCAAAGAAAGCAAGGGTACAACATTACTATTGGTCCATGTGACCAAGACTAAGATATGTCCTTAGCTATTATTCCTTTTTATTTTATCTTAATCTAGATCAGGGATTTCCCATATTTTAATTGAGTTTAGAGATATTATCAGGTCTGATCCATCATTAATTAGTTTGCTCAAAAGATAGCATTTAATTAATCAATTAGAAGGTTTCCATAAACTAGGTTTATAAGATGGTTGGAAAAAAGGGAAAAGCAACCCTAAACATATTAACCATTCATAACATATTGGTTCGTTTTAAAGATTTAGACCAATCATAATCACTAATTATCATCTAGTGATATTAATTTTGTTATAAAGATATATCTTTAATTCCATGTAGAAAGAGAAACTAGATCTAGGGTTTCCTCCAATCCTTTGGTCATTTATCATCTTAGAATAGTATTTCAAATTAATTAGAAATCAGGGTTTCATTTAGGGTTAATTACACCCTAGAAGTCATACCTCATCAAGAAAAACCATTATAAAAAATTAATTATAATCAAGGAGGTCATTTTAGGCTTTAGGCAACTAATTTTGAAAAATACAACGGATCTAGGTCCTGGTAACATTTTATTTGGATAGATAATAATTTTCTGATCAAAATGGTATATGGGTTCGCTATAATCCGATATTCCTAGCATCTTTTATGATTTTTCTAAGGTAATGTATTTTCTTGAGTAATAAAAAGAATAACTAAATAAAAAGAAAGGAAATAACCTCGATCAATGGCCAGATCCGACTGGATCAACGACTCATATTGATCTACACCGATCTGGCATTCCTGGGTCGATCTACACTGATCAGACGCTCCTGGCTTGATCCCGCTGGTTTGTTGCTTGCTGCAGCAGGGAAGGAGAGACTCCGGCGAGATCAAGCTCGCCCCCTGGTGCTGCTCGCGAGTGGGAAAGAGCTGAGGTAGGTTCGGTAGCTTGTTCTGAAGCCAGAGAGGGTCAGGTCAGGGTGTAAGGCCCTGCATAGCTCGTCGCCACTGTGTGGGTAGGCAAGGTCGCCGGAGCTAATGCCGTTTTGGAGCGGGAGGTGATCTGGGAACCTGCCTTCTAGCCACACACGCTCGCGGTGGTTTGGCGAATGTGTTGGAGGGGTAGGATTTGAGTGAGGAGTGCGGACGTGGTCTGATAGTGAAGGGAAACTGAGGTTGAAGAAGGTGGATTGGGAAAGCAGTGCTCGGGTGTTTGTGCTCGCAATTGAAGCAGGGAAAAGAGTAAAGGGAGCATGGTGGAGCTAATGGAGGCCTTATATAGGCGTGAGGGAGGCTAGGCAAGGAAGCCCTAAAGTCTACCGCCACGACCAGGAGAAGGGCGAAGAAGCGGGGATTCATTCTCCCAATTCCGAGGATGGGGGAGGTCAAGCTGGGGCTTGACGAGATCGCTGTGGAGTTTAGGAGATATTCGTTGGGTTCAAATTTCGAAAGGAGGCGTGAGGTGGCGAGATAGGACGAGCCTTGTTTCTTGTTACCTCCCCACCCTTTGTGGGAGGTAGGAGACGAGGTCTCCTCTGTTGGATTAGGGCCAGATCCGTGGATCGCCCGATCTGACGGCTAGGAGAGGGGCCGAGGTATCAAAAGGCAACGTGACATTTATTCACAACTGATTAAAATGAAAACTTAGGTCTAGGATATATATATAAGGTGATTTATTAATTGGCCATAACTCTTGATTGGTAAACCCAATTCTAATGAAATTTGAGTTTAGCTTCAAAAGTTCATTATGCTACTATGATATAAATTTGAAATCCAAATTCGAAAGTTTGATGTGTTCATTTACTAAATACATTAACATATGTATTTTATCATAATAGCATACTAGGGTTCGCATATTTTTGCAATTTGTGACACATATTTGTCCAATTGAGTGAGGAAATTTTTATGAGGATATATTGGTCAACAAAATTTGATAATAAACTTTTAAGAGAGAGAAAACAATATTATGAAAACTCACTTTGTCACATTCTCCCCTCCTTTTAAGAATTTTGTCCTCAAAATTCAAGCAGCCTGAAAGAGTTGTGGATATTTCCGCTCGACTTCGGACTTGAGCTCCCATGTAGCATCGGTTTGATCATGGTGGCTCCAGAGAACTTTCACCATATCTATACGCTGATTATTGTGAAGCTCCTTTATCTTTAAATCAAGGATTTTGACTGGTAACTCAGCATAAGACAGATCATCTTTCAGCTCGAGAGGCTCATGATTCAGAATGTGACTGGGGTCCTTGACATAAGGCTTTAGATTAGATACATGAAAGACATTATGCATAACACTATACTGAGGTGGCAAGGCAAGATGATAGGCACATTCTCCAACCCTTTCAAGGATCTCGAAGGGTCCCACATAACGAGGACTGAGCTTTCCCTTATTCTTGGCCAAAGCTCAAATCAGTCGGATCTTCAGAAACACATGATCACCTTCCTTGAACTGACG
This sequence comes from Alisma plantago-aquatica, assembly GCA_963693085.1. Lineage (NCBI taxonomy): Eukaryota > Viridiplantae > Streptophyta > Magnoliopsida > Alismatales > Alismataceae > Alisma > Alisma plantago-aquatica. Next base: position 554,727,086 of record OY856412.1, read on the forward strand.
TTCCTGCCGGTGAGCATCTGCATATGATTTCTTCCTATCCTGTACTCGCTTCATTCTCTGCCTGATCAGTGCAACTTTATCTACATACAGCTGCATCTCCTCAGATTTCATCAAGGTGTGTTCTCTGACATCGTCCCAATGTAATGGAGATCTGCACGGTCGGCCATAGAGAGCTTCGTATGGTGGCATCCCAATATTCTCCTGATAACTATTATTATAGGCGAACTCAGCTAAAGGTAGGTAATGGTCCCACGAGCCTTCCCAGTCAAGCACACAAGCTTGTAGAAGATCCTCCAGAATCTACACTGTTCGTTCTGACTGTCCATCTGTCTGCGGATGATAAGCTGTACTGAAGTTCAACTTGGTGCCCAATTCTTCTTGAACCTGTTTCCATAGCCTTAAAGTGAACTTTGGGTCCCGGTCCGAGACAATGGATGCTGGAACTCCATGCAGACGTACAATCTCATGTATATAAAGGTCGGACAACTCAAAAACTTTCACATTAGTCTTCACGGGTAGAAAATGAGCTGACTTGGTGAGACGATCCATAATGACCCATGCAACGTCGTACCCCTTCCTGGTCCTGGGTAATCCCACTACGAAATCCATAGTGATATGTTCCCATTTCCATTCCGGGATCTCGAGGGGTTGCAGTAGACCACCTGGTCTTTGATGCTCGACCTTGATTCTCTGGCATATCAGACACCTGGATACAAAATCTGCAATGTCGTGCTTCATGCCTCTCCACTAAAACTGATGTTGTAGGTCTTTGTACATCTTCGTTGTGCCGGGATGAACTGTGTACTTGGACCCATGTGCCTCACTAAGAATGGTTGTCTTTACAGCTGACCGCTCAGGGACCCACATACGGTTCTTGTATCGAAGACCACCATCAAGACCCACAGACAGATGTGTATGCAATTTAGCCAGGAGAGAGGAGAGTTCTGCAAGCCCGGGACTAGCTTTCTGTGCCTCCAGAAGTTCAAAATGCAGGTTGGATGTGATAGAGATGTTATTGACATGCATACGATCAACCAGGAATTGTGGTCTCCATCTTGCTAGGTCCTCCATGTTCCTCCATTCGGGTACAGACAAGGATGCACAAATGGCTCTTTTCCTGCTAAGAGCATCTGCAACCACATTGGCCTTGCCTGGATGGTAGCCAATGGTGAAGTCATAGTACTTCAGGTACTCGATCCACCGTCGTTGTCACAGATTCAAATCCTTTTGTGTCAGGATGTACTTGAGGCTTTTATGGTCGGTGAAGATATCAAACGTTGCCCTGTACAAGTAGTGCCTCCAGATTTTGAGAGCATGGATGATAGAAGCTAGCTCTAAATCATGCGTAGGGTAATTCAACTCATTGGGTTTTAGCTGTGTAGAAGCAAAGGCCACTACTTTCCCGTTCTGCTGTAGGACACACCCTAGACCATGTCGGGAAGCATCAGTGAATATCACAAATCCTTCATTGCCAGAGGGTAAAACAAGGACTGGTGATGACGTCAACTTTTGTTTAAGCTCTTGGAAGCTAGACTCACAAGCAGCTAACCTGATGAAAAGCTCGTCATTCTAAGTAAGCTTAGTGAGAGGAAGTGCCACTTTGGAGAAATTCGGAATAAAACGATGATAATATCTGGCCAGACCTAAGAAACTCCCAATTTGAGAAGGATTAGGAGGAGGTTGCCAATCAATACATCAAATACTTTAGCGGGATCAATAGATATGATACCCCCAAAAATGACATGACCAAGAAACATAACTTTGTCAATACAGAATTCACATTTAGAAAACTTTCCATAGAATTGCTGGGCTTGAAGAATCTCAAGGACAGACTTCAAATGCTCTCGATGTTTCTCCATAGAATCGGAATAGATCAGAATGTCATCAATGAAGACAACCACAAACTCATCAAGATAAGGTTGGAAGACTTTGTTCATCAAGTTCATGAATATGCCAGGTGCGTTGGTCAACCCAAACGGCATCACCAGATATTCGTAGTGCCTGTAACGAGTTCAAAAAGCAGTCTTGGATATATCAGAATCCTTGACCTTAAGTTGATGGTAGCCAGAACGAAGATCAATTTTTGAGAAGACTTTAGCAGTACGAAGTTGATCAAAGAGGTCATCAATACGAGGGAGAGGATACTTGTTTTTAATGGTAGCTTGGTTCAACATGCGATAGTCAATACACATCCGCATCGAACCATCTTTCTTTAAAAAAAAGGACAGGTGCACCCCAAGGGGAAATGCTAGGGCGGATAAAACCCTTATCAAGAAGTTCTTGTAATTGTTTCTTCAGCTCCATAATCTCAGCAGGTGCCATCCTATACGGTGCCCTAGAAATCGGAGTGGTTCCAGGAAGAAGATCTATGGAGAACTCAATGTCTCTATTTGGAGGCAGCCTAGGAAGCTCCTCCGAAAATACATCAAGGAAATCACGTACCACCTCCAGTCTTTCTACAGGCCCGTTGTCAGGAATGGTCTCTGAGACGAATGCAAGGAAGACTTTACATCCTTTAGATATGAGCTTTTTAGCTTTAAGAGAGGAAATTATTATATTATTATATAATTCGCCTCCCCGAGGGATCACTACAAGAGAGGAATGAGGTTGAGAGAGGACTACCATCTTGTTTCTACAGTCAATGTGAGCATGATATGTGTATAGCCAATCCATGCCAAGAATAACATCAAAGTCTTCCATGGTTAAGAGAATGAATTCAAAGGGCATGTCATGATTTTCAAATTTTAGAGGGAGGACATCGGTTATCTGCAATGTAGTGAATATTTTTCCACTAGGAGTTGACACATCCAGAATGTATCCCAAGTCCCTTATATGTAAGTGCAACATTGAGGCCAGATTTTGAGAGATAAATGTATTTGTGGATCCAGAGTCAAAAAATGCTTTAACAGGATGTCCATTCAAGAAAACAATGCCTACACATGATAATTACATTTTAAATAATTGAAGGCATTGAACAAGATATTAGATATATGAAAAAGATTTAAGGTTACCTTCGACAAGCTGGTTCGAATTTGCCCTAGCCTCCTCTGCTGTTACTGCGAACACCCTGGCATTGCGGTGTCCCTGAGGGGGTGGAGCACCCGCTGGGGTTTTGCCAAGGATAGACGCATTAGGACACTTGGCAAGGAAATGTCCCTCCTTCTTGCAGTTGTAGCAGACCGGCTTGTTGTAGCGACAAGGCCCATCATGTCCTCATCCACAAGTCTTACATTTGTTGCGGTAATCCATCAGCTTGCTATTCTTTGGTCCTTTCTTCCCTGAACCTCCTCCTTTCCCTGATCCTTTATTATGTTTGGGGTGGAACTTCTTGAACTTCTCTTCCTCGGTGATGGTCAACCCTAAATATCCCAGGCTAGAAGGCTTCTGCAATCCCTGCTCCCTTTCCTGCTTAAGGGTCATGTCTAGGGCTTCATCAATTCTTTGGGGACGAGAGGCTATAACTAGGGTTTTCATGTGTGCAGAGAGACAGTCTACATAATGCTCAGTGAGGCGGTCCTCAGTCCGGATAGGGGCATAGCATTCCAGAAGCCTAAACTTCCGGGTATAATCGGCCACTGAGAGGCTGCCCTGCCTAAGCTCCATGTACATCTTCTCTTTCCTCTTCCTCTCAACTATGGGCATGAAACGGTCGGTGAAGAGGGTCTTGAAGGCTTCCCATCCCAAGTTGTCTACTTCCTCTCCCCGATTCCCACCATAGTTCTCCCACCAGATCTTCACCCCTCCCTTAAGAAAATGGGTGGCGAATTTAACCTTCTTTTCTTTGGGTACTTCTAGGGTACGAAAAGCATTCTCTATGGAAAGGACCCAGGCCTCATCCTTGTCCATGACTTCAGGTTGGTCTTCCCCCCAAAAACTTTCAGGGTTGAGCTTAATGAAGTCTATTACCGTCACTTCCTTTTTCCTAGAGGAGCTAGGTTCAGGGGTTCCTTTTGTGGCGAGGGTTTCCATAAAGTCTAGAAGGATTTTCTTCTGTTCCTCCCATCTTTCCTTGGCCGCGGCATCAGGATCAGGTACTTCGGTGGTTTCAGGCTCTTTTCTCTTCTTAGAGGATGATTCCTCTGAGGCCTTTGAGTTGTGAGTTTTAGGAGGCATCCTATAATTAATATAAACATATTAGTTCTATTACTTCAACAATTTTTCTCATCATTATCCTTATTATCATCACATGATATTTCATTATTCTCCTTTATCAATTATTAATGTTCTTAATGTTGTGATTTTTGGAGGATATCCTAAAATCCTTATCAGTCGCTCCTTAGGACTTTCTAAATAGAGAGACTCCTTCCTAACCTTATAACAGAGGTAAGAGGGAAAATTTATTTTAAAACATAGATGAGAGGGAATTTTTTTTTTACTATAGAAGAGGTGAGAGGGAAAATCTATAGATGAGAAGGTTCCTAAATTAAGGTATGCCCAAGAATAGGGGACACTTAGGATATCGGCCAGGTAGACTTATACGTCATAAAAGTAGCCTCGTGATTGCCAAGCTAAGTGGCTCGGAGACTTTAGTCAGACCCATGGCAGATGCTATCCTAGACACCTCAACCCTTCACATCCCTAACTCAAGGACTACCCTAGACTCAAAATAGGGTGAATGAAGTTCATGTGACTTGATGTGTGAAAATTGGCTCTGATACCAACTGTGACGACCCCAATTTCTATATACTTTCCATAGTGACATTCACAGATATGCGTGCACTCATATCTATAGATGTCAAAAGGGAAAATACAAGAGATTAAGGTAATCAACTAAAATCAGAGATTGAGCCAAGATCAAGTCCACATCATCATATAACACCACACAAACATTCATTGATAAAGATAATAAAGTCATTACATATGGAGAGAAAATATTGTTCTAGAGAAAGTTAACTTTATTACATAGGATCTCAATCATCCTCAATATCCACTAAGAGAAGAAATAAACTAACATCTAGAAAGAAATCAAATAAGAGGAAAAGATCTATCTAATATATCCTCCAAGTTTATTATTTTATGCCTTCAGGTACTTTGAGCATGAATTTCACTTTGTTGTCAATTGTTCCTTGCACCTAGAAAATATGAGAAACAAAACATCAACAGAGCTGGTACGTGGTAAAAGTTACACTAATAAGGTTGCATAAAGGAAAATATTTGAACAAGAAGAAAAGAGAGAAAATCATTTCTTAAGATGAAAATCAGGTAAAATCCTTTTTATTACAATCATTTTGATGCGGTTGTACTACACATATTGCACTTGACTTACATCTAGTGTGGGCAATATATTATCATCATACATCTAACATGGGCCAAGGAAACATACATCCATGTTAGGCAACATACATCCACACCAGGCTATGTGCACTAGTAGCTACAACCCATCATATCCATTTATGTTACATTAGATTTGGCGAAGTATAACTCATACTAGTCAACCAAGAAATCACATTCAAATACGAGCATTCAAGGTATACATATCATAGGTAACCAGAAATCTAGTCTTATACTTATAAGACCACATACCTTCTTGTTCAAAATCAGATATCCAAAGATTTAGAATCAATCAAGAATTTAGTCACCCTGCAAAGAAAGCAAGGGTACAACATTACTATTGGTCCATGTGACCAAGACTAAGATATGTCCTTAGTTATTATTCCTTTTTATGTTATCTTAATCTAGATCAGGTATTTCCCATATTTTAATTGAGTTTAGAGATATTATCAGGTCTGATCCATCATTAATTAGTTTGCTCAAAAGATAACATTTAATTAATCAATTAGAAGGTTTCCATAAACTAGGTTTTATAAGATGGTTGGAAAAAAGGTAAAAGCAACCCTAAACATATTAACCATTCATAACACCAGGGTTCATTTTAAAGATTCAGACCAATCATAATCACTAATCATCATCTAGTGATATTAATTTTTTTATAAATATATATCTTTAATTCCATGTAGAAAGAGAAACTAAATCTAGGGTTTCCTCCAATCCTTTGGTCATTTATCATCTTAGAATAGTATTTCAAATTAATTAGAAATCAAGGTTTCATTTAGGGTTAATTACACCTTAGAAGTCATACCTCATCAAGAAAAACCATTATAAAAAATTAATTATAATCAAGGAGGTCATTTTAGGCTTTAGGCAACTAATTTTGAAAAAGTCAACGGATCTTGGTCCTAGTAACATTTTATTTGGATAGATAATAATTTTTTTATCAAAATGGTATATGGGTTCGCTATAATCCGATATTCCTAGCATCTTTTATGATTTTTCTAAGGTAATGTATTTTCTTGAGTAATAAAAAGAATAACTAAATAAAAAGAAAGGAAATAACCTCGATCAATGGCCGGATCCGACTGGATCAACAACTCAGATTGATCTACACCGATCTGGCGTTCCTGGGTCGATCTACACTGATCGTACACTCCTGGCTTGATCTCGCTGGTTTGCTGCTTGCTCCAGCAGGGAAGGAGGGACTCCAGCGAGATCAAGCTCGCCCCTGGTGCTGCTCGCAAGCGGGAAAGAGCTGAGGTAGGTTCGGTAGCTCATTCTGAAGCCAGAGAGGGTCAGGTCAGGGTGTAAGGCCCTACGTAGCTCGTCGCTGCTACGTGGGCAGGCAAGGTCGCCGGAGCTGAGGCCGTTTTGGAGAGGGAGGTGATCTGGGAACCTACCTTCTAGCCGCACACGCTCGCGGTGGTTTGGCGAATGTGTTGGAGGGGTAGGATTTGAGTGAGGAGTGCGGATGTGGTCTGACAGTGAAGGGAAACCGAGGTTGAAGAAGGTGGATTGGGAAAGCAGTGCTCGGGTGTTTGTGCTCGCAATTGAAGCAGGGAAAAGAGTAAAGGGAACATGGCGGAGCTAATGGAGGCCTTATATAGGCGTGAGGGAGGCTAGGCAAGGAAGCCCTAAAGTCTACCGCCGCAGCCAGGAGAAGGGCGAAGAAGTGGGGGTTCGTTCTCCCAATTCCGAGGATGGGGGAGGTCAAGCTGGGGCTTGACGAGGTCGCCGTGGAGTTTAGGAGATATTCATTGGGTTCAAATTTCGAAAGGAGGCGTGAGATGGCGAGATAGGATGAGCCTGGTTTCCTGTTACCTCCCTGCCCTTTGCGGGAGGTAGGAGACGAGGTCTCCTCTGTTGTATTAGGGCCAGATCTGTGGATCACCCGATCTGACAGATAGGAGAGGGGCCGGGGTATCAAAAGGCAACGTGACATTTATTCACAACTGATTAAAACGAAAACTTAGCATCTAGGATATATATATATATATATATATATATAAGGTGATTTATTAAATTGGCCATAACTCTTGATTGGTAAACCCAATTCTAATGAAATTTGAGGTGTAGCTTCAAAAGGTCATTATGCTACTATGATATAAAATTGAAATCCAAATTCGAAAGTTTGATGTGTTCATTTACTAAATACATTAACATATGTATTTTATCATAATAACATACTAGGGTTCGCATATTTTTGCAATTTGTGACATATATTTGTCCAATTGAGTGAGGAAATTTTTATGAGGATATATTGGTCAACAAAATTTGATAATAAACTTTTAAGAGAGAGAAAAAAATATTATGAAAACTCACTTTGTCACAGATATTGTATTGTGAGGCAGTAATTTCACCACTAGCTGTCGAATAATTATAACAATCACTTCAATGCAATACATGGTAAGGGTTAGCAACTTGCATTAGAATATGATGTAGTATTGGAACCTAAAAACCAGAATTGTAATAAAATCTTTAAAACATGATGTATCATCATTTCTCATCTGCTGAAATGAAAAGGTAAAAGTTGTCTCTCCATTTTGTCAGTTTCATTGTCTGATACATCTGGAATTTTTTGGAAGCATCTTTAATTACTCTAGGTGTATGAATCATATTTGGAGTTCCAAATTTTCAGTACATTAATAACTGTAAAATCTATAAATTTTCTATATAATATGATGAGAATAGATCACTTGTAATGAGTTGGGAGTGCCACATTAGAGATACTTTCATGTCAGTGATCCTCTTTCATGAAGGACCACAAACCATATATACCCCCTAAAATGATCACAATTACACTTGTCACTACGAAGAAAAAAAATGTAGAAACATAAGACATCTCTAAGTAGTGTGTAATTAGGGCTTGATGTGATTTCCATTGACCAATACATATAGTTACAATCTTGTAAATGTAAGACTAGAATATTCCTAAAAGAATTACCATTCAAAGTGATATGATTCATAGCAGTCTCATGCTTGGAGTCATATCACTTCTTAATGTTCTCTTGGTAGTGAAAACCAATAAGGTATGATAGTGAGGTAAACAATATAAACAACATGATGATCTAGATGACCATCTCTAAACTTTGAATTTTTATGACTCATAAGTTGTTGATGCTCTTCTATCTTGGTTTAGAGTCATTCTCTTTGTTTAATTGTGGACAACCTATTCTTGAAGATGTGCTACTATGAATTCAGCTTGAGTTGTTAAGGACTTTTGAAATTTTTCTACCCTGTGCTTGAAGTACTTCATGTCTTTCCATGTTTTGAGTCAGTTGGATGTGTCTTGAAAGGAATGGTATATTGCTAAGTATTTTCTTTGACTCAAGTTTATGTGATAGGGTCCTTTCTTGAGAGAACTATGTTCAAGGTTTTGATGTTTGGGCTCTATTAAGACACTATTTATTGCTTTGTTGCTTAGGCATTGCTTCTGTCTACTGATATAAAACAATAATATCTAGTGATTGAATCATAGTTTGTCTATTGATGGGTATGTAACGACCCCGCCTCCCGGTAACCCCCAATTAAGGGAGACCAAGAGGTCAAAGCCATTATCCCAATTAACATGATCAAAGGTTCGACAAATAATCAATAACAATTATCAAATTCTACCAACTAAACTGAAAGGCTGTAATGAAATAAAACTTTGCATACCTTTTTCAAAACTTGGATGTCTACTGCTATCCACATCTGGAGTCTATTCTAACTAATCCTCCTTTGTACTTTAGTTCTTATTTAATTCCACATATACCACTTTACTATTTGTCCTTTTCAATCTTGTACCTAAAACACCGACTAACAAAATGTCGGTCAGCATATCAAAATATGCTGGAATGTGGGGACAACCAAAATTTCGCAAATATGGCTACAATCTAATTATCACAATCAAATTAATTAACAAGCCAATTTACACTTTTCAATATGACATTCTCCACTGCTTTTGCCCTAACCCTGCATACCCACCTTAGGGTTTCTCTTTTGCCAATGACTTAAGGCCACCTTCTCAATCCCGAGCTTGGTGCATGGGGTCACCCTTCATAGTGCCTGTTAGTCATTCTATAAAGACCACCTTCTCAATCCTGAGCTTGGTGTCTAGGGTCACCACTCATGGTGCCCATTGGTCTTCCCTCCTGGGCTTGACCTTTGGCATCATCCATCAGGGTGGCATGTAGGTGTGAGAATACACACTTATTTTACAATTGTGATAATCATATTGACTTTATAATTTGCAAGTATGAACATCCAACGGATAAGTTGCATTCAATGTGATGAATCATTCGGGAAACCATTCGGGAAACTAATGTGATTAACCATAATTAACCACATACCTGTCAGGCTGATTTGAGATAGAATTAATCCAATCAATGCAAAAAATCCAATAGGCAAGCAAGCACACAAGGAGATCCTAAAATATGCATACAATTTTCCTATCATTGATCATGCCATCAAGATCTATTAAACCTAGCTCACTTCCTAGGGTTTCCAATTCATTTGTAGGGTTTCCATTGCAAATAGAGTTCCTCTTTATTTTTACTCTTTCAAACCCTAATTTTATACAATTACTCACAAATCCTAATTATCTCATCTATTCTTCACAAAAGATATTAAGGTTATCTTTTAACAACATTTAACCTTAATTTCAGATTAAAGGCACAATTAGCCATCAATTAAGTCCATTATGCTCTTTATACTAAAACTACCAAAATTATCCTTTTTATCCATGACAAGTTCAATATGTTCATTTATCATCAATTCATAGTTCATTATGGTCTAATTCACATATTAACTCTATTTCTCATTAATTCTACCTTTATCCATTAGAAAACCATAATTCCTACATTAAGGGTATTTATCCACAATTAGGAACTTTTATCACAATTAAATCCATTAAGAGTCACATTTACTAATACTAGGGTTTCAAGGCCCATTAAAGCATATTTATGAACATGGAATCCCTAAATTAAACCAACTATGCATAAATATCATCCTTTTTATCTAATTTACCCTTTTTATTAACAATAGGTTAATTTCAACTTTAAACATTCACACAGCCCTTCCCAAATCCTTAATCATCAAAGATTAGGGTTTTCCATTAATTAAAACATTAAAGATAGCATCTTTACATACTTTTTGAATTTCAAGCAAAATTAGGCTTCCATTACATTTTTATTGGATTCCTTGAGTTCTCTTGATCAATTTTCATGTATTACTTGCTATCATCGTAGTTACATATAATTAATTAGGAAATTGTGAAGAAAATACCTTTTGGGCCAATCACTGGCCGCCACGTCAGCCAATCAACCCCCTTTTTGTTGGCAACTTCAGTCAGGGTGTGAATTGACCTCCGTGTCCCTATGATAAAGTGGTAGTCGGTCCACACGCTTAGGGGTATTTTGGTAAATGTGTTGTGTATATTCTTCAAGCTCGCGATCCTCCCTTGTTCGGGATCCAGGTCCCTGGCTCGGTCAACTGGATGGTTGACCTCGAGATCCAACCCCTCTCGGCACTCAAAAAGGCCTCCACGACCTCTGTCGTGCCCCTGCGAACTCAATGGTGGTCTTAGCTATGCCTGAGTTGGACGGAGTCACCGGGATGGCTAGGAGGCTTCTTGGCCAGGTAGACACAGGTCGGAGAGGGCTCGCGGGGACGATGCCAAGAAATTGGCCAAACCGCAGTGCTTCACCTTCGACAAGGCGGCTATAGACTCCCTTATATAGACCCCAAGTGCAGGGTACATATGTATTGGTCTCTGCTTGTGAACAAACTTCTACAATTTTGGGAAAAGTCCCAATCCAACACGGAACCGAGGCAAAATAGGGTTCTTCCAATCCGATTTTCTTCCCGAATTCAACGGGAAAGTGTTCATAGGTTCATATGGGCTATGGTGAGAGCAACGAGCAAACAGAAAGGAGCCAACTATACCCAAGTTTCCTTTCTCGGCTCTGGGTAGGTGACGATGGCATCACCATTGGATATCAGATCGATGGTCCACGTTTCACGCGCCAAAAAGGCTGATAAAAGCAAATTCCAATTTTAATGGTATTCTTCTCACTTTAGGAATACCTATAAAAATTATATCTCCTAAACCACACGTCCAAATAATCCCAAATTTTTAGGGAATCATAATAATGACTTAATCTATCATCATGCCAAATTTTGGTTTATTATTCAAATAAATTGTGCCCCTTTCTTTAGGTGCAAGTTATTACACAATTATATATATTTCTCAAATATTTTCTCTTTCCCTTTCTATTAAATTATTATTCTGAGTTCCTTGAATCTCAAGGAACCTTAATGGCTCTAAATCCCATCTTGGGGATATACCTTAGCCTTTTACTTTCTTTTTTTCCATTATTTCTCATTATCTTATTTATTTCTTATCAAAATATCTCTTTTTGAGGATTTCTCTTTATCTCTCTTTTTATTTTCCTTATTAGAATTCCTTTTAACATTAGAAACCTTATGGATATGAAAATCCACCAAAAATAACTCAATTATATCTCTTTCCACTTATTTTCCACATTTTATCATTGTTTTCAATTTCTTTCTTAATAAAGAAATATTTAATCGATCTTTTCTTTTCTTGTTGCATTATCTTTGCAACTTTGGACTCCTTAGAACCCAAGGAACCCAAGAGGCACGAAATCCACCTTTGGATTATATTCTTTTGCCTTCTAGAGGTTTCTACATCTTTCTTTTCTCCAATTCTCAATTATTCATTTACTAATTGAATTTCCTTGTTATTGGGCCCAATAGCCAATCAAGCCCACTTAACAACCAACAAGGCTATTGTAAACGAAATACATTTATTCAAAACAAATTATATCCTTATTTTTTCAAATATATTTAATAGGATAAATTGCATTTCTCACCAAAAGAACCCAAAAATTGGGGTTGTAACATCCTTCCCCTCTTATAGGAATTTTGCCCCCAAAATTCCATCAAGCAAACAAACAAATAGGATACGTCTTTCCTTTGTCCATCATGGCTCTCATGTGGCCTCACCCTTTCCATGGTGCTTCCCAAGAACCTTCATCATCTCATATTCTTTCATCTGAGTTCTTTCTTACCTTGGTATATTGTACCCTCATAGGTGACTCAAGACATTTCAGCCTCTCATAAAGCTATATAGGTTCAGGGCTCAACACATGGCTTGGGTACCTCACATAGTGCTCTAGATCGGACTCATGGAACACATTACACATCATGTTATCCTGAGGGGTAGACCAAACATAACCATCTCCACCAATCCATCTCAAATGAACCCATATATCGGGGACTCAACTTTCTCAACTGTAGCTTAGAGGGGTCGGATTTTCACATCACATACTCTCCCACAGTGAACTGCATGTTAGTCTGCCTTGCATCAGCTCATGACTCATGTCATCCCTGGGCTCTATTTAAGCTATTACATGATCAAAGCGACTTCATCTGCACACACTGCGGTCTCTTTCTGACCTTCACGAGGTCTCCTCACCAACATCATCTTAATGAAGTGGTGACCGACACAACCTCCCTTACAGAGCTCCTTTACATCCTGATTCTGGCTATAGTGGTTATCATCACATCTTACAGACAAGAACTGTCTCCATGTATCACCCTGAATGAGCACACATGCTCTCATCAGACCCTCTAGTCTGGATCATACTAACCATTAGTTAGGGGTGATAAACTATACTAACATCGAGTTCTTCAAGTACCTACTTCCACCGCATGGAAGTAAACCTTTAGGTCATACTCAAGAACTTTTGAACTCACATCATGGTGTAGTTGAACCATCTCTCTCTCATATGTATTTCAACCAAATCCATCCCTTGATAGTTTCTTTCTCACTCATGTCATCTAGTTAAGGCGATCTACCATAACCCATATTACATCTTGACCTTCCTTGGTCTAAGGGAGACTTACCACAATATCCATAGTGATGAACTCCCATTCCCTTTCAGGGACTCTTTATCCTCTACATCAGCTCTTTGGGTTACTGGTGTTCGTCCTCCACCCCCTGGCTTGCATGGCGCCAAACCACATGCAACTTGATCTTAAGCATCCAATGTACTACTGCAACTTACTATCTTAGTAGTGCCACGATGTATGATGAACTTAAAATCATGATTTCTTGTATGTCATGATTCCTCAAGATTAATTCCTCGAAAACCATAAACCACTCTAGTCGGGTTTCATCACCTTCTTTTCCAAGGAAGTGCATATGAGGTTCTACAACCATCCTTTTATTGCATCAAGACCTAGGCTGGCTAACCAAACCACTACTAACTTGTTTAACAACCTTCTTTAGGGTTAGCCAAACATATATCCCTTTTCAAACTTAGGTCTAACCCAACAACCTCTTCTAGATAAACTAGGTAGCTGCACCTCAACCAGAGCATCTTTTACCACTTTACATCCTTAGGTGTTGGGTAATGTTGAAGACATACACCTTCACTTATTATCTCAGCTCAAACTCTAACTTCATCAAGAACACTCTGAGCTCATCCTCCTGGTGATCAAACTCAACCTTCATAGCTCATGACAAAAACATCCTCATAAGATGACTTCACTATTCCTCTTAGTGTTTGTAAACCATCCACATACCATTCACTCCCCAAGGGTATGTTATCATCTCTGTCCTCATCATTGGATCAAGATCATACCTTCCCACATCACCAACTTAGTTGTGAGGGGTTCATCAAACCCACCTTAAACTTAAGGAGTTTCCCTTTCCTCTAACCGTGAGGAGTGCCATGCTCGAATATATAGAAACTCAAACCTTTGTCATGAGCATCGGGTACACCACTTCCCCTCTTAGGTCTAGGAACCCTAGGTTCACTTTTTGGGTGTCTGAGTGCATGCTCAACCCCTTAACCACAAACCAATCAGGCACAAGGTATGACATGCACTCCCATGATCCTTTTATTCGAGCAACACCTCAGAGTTGAATCCTCCTCAAGGACAACCAATGAGGTATAAGGCCCCCCAACCTGTTACCAAACCTCTTCAGGGTCTAAGGAACTATTCTTCCTATCTCAAAAGGTAAACACCTATACCATAGGAACATAGGTACCAGAAGCATCATCCTCTCTCTAGGGTTTGGTTCCTCTAATGGCAACCAAGATATAATCAGCCTATAGGGATCAAGCATGAGGCAACCACTATCATCCACTTAGGTCGCATCATCCTCAACTCCCCACTATTCCTCAAATCTCAGAGTCTAAGATCCCAACCCTCTTTCTTGGTACTACTTTCTTTCTCTAGAGCTAACTCCACATCCAACCTTACTACTAGAGGTCCTTTCTCCATGAAGAAACAAGCTCACAAGCATACCTCTACGTGGTTGAAGCCTATGCTCAAACTTATGTTTGCACTAGATTACCTATAGCCCTTTATGCTTATCTCGTAAGCTATCCCTCATACTCTCCTGGTCAGGGTTTTAGCCTACTGTCAACACTACCAACGTACTCTGGGTGTATACTATGCCATGCTCATATAAGCTCATGGGATTTCCATAGGTTCTTCACCCTCATCATTGAAGGAGCTATTCTTCACTCTAACATGCACGACCCTTCCCAGGGTTGGGTCGCCAAAGGTACTCTGTCATCCAACCTCTCATGGCTCATATGGCATCCAAGGCATGTCCACCCCCCATACCAGGTCTACCATGACATCTAACTCATCATGTCATCTCTCACTCTAACCACCACTTAGGGTTAGGGTTAACATCATCCTCAGAAGATGTTCCAGGTCTCTACTTTTAATGGATGTCTCTACCTCCAAGACTAACTCTCCTTACCTATCCTCCTGACAAGAAGGTCTAGCCTCAGGTCTCTCCTGAGGGCATGACAACTTATGTCATACAACCTAAGCATATATCTATTCTTTTACGCTTAATCTATTAAGCGTATGTCCATGACATCTTATTTACATGTTTTTTAGTAATTTGGTGGAGGATTCCTTAAACCTTATCAATCTTACCCATACCTCAAGAGGGTGAGGAAAAGAGAGAAAACCCTAATCCTTATAATCCTTAACAACATTTGAGTTGAGAAGGGATGAACAAGATGAAAGAGTCCTAAAGGTATATTATTTCGAGTCAGATCCTAAGACATCGGCCAGGCAATCACACAAATCTGGGAGTCCTCGTATAGCGGTGCGGAGGAAAATCTTGCCAGCCCCCAGATGTGATCCTTTTCTAGATGCCTCTGTCTTTGGGAAAATCCTCTAATAACTCCCTTGGGTTCTATGGCATTTGTAAAATTTAATAATTATTAAAGATTAAATGAGGAACATATGCTCTGATACCAAATATAACGACCCCGCCTCCCTGTAACCCCCAATTAAGGGAGACCAAGAGGTCAGAGCCATTATCCCAATTAACAGGATCAAAGGTTCGACAAATAATCAATAACAATTATCAAATTCTACCAACTAAACTGAAAGGTTGTAATGAAATAAAACTTTGCATACCTTTTTCAAAACTTGGATGTCTACTGCTATCCACATCTGGAGTCTATTCTAACTAATCCTCCTTTGGACTTTAGTTCTTATTTAATTCCCCATATGCCACTTTACTATTTGTCCTTTTTAATCTAGCACCTAAAATGCTGACAAACAAAACGTCGGTCAGCATATCGAAATATGCCGGTATGTGGGGACAACCAAAACTTCGCAAATATGGCTACAATCTAATTATCACAATCAAGTTAATTAACAAGCTAATTTATGCTTTTCAGTATGACATTCTCCACCGCTTTTGCCCTAACCCTCACATACCCACCTTAGGGTTTATCTTTTGCCAATGACTTAAGGCCACCTTCTCAATCCCGAGCTTGGTGCCTGGGGTCACCCTTCATAGTGCCCGTTAGTCATTTTATAAAGACCACCTTCTCAATCCCAAGCTTGGTGTCTAGGGTCACCACTCAAGGTGCCCATTGGTCTTCCCTCCTGGGCTTGACCTTTGGCATCATCCATCAGGGTGGCATGTAGGTGCAATAATACACACTTATTTTACAATTGTGATAATCATAGTGACTTTATAATTTGCAAGTATGAACATCCAAATGATAAGTTGCATTCAATGCGATGAATCATCTGGGAAACTATTTGGGAAACTAATGTGATTAACCATAATTAACCACATACCTGTCAGGATGATTTGAGACAGAATTAATCCAATCAATGCATGAAATCCAATA
Organism: Alisma plantago-aquatica; assembly: GCA_963693085.1. Lineage (NCBI taxonomy): Eukaryota > Viridiplantae > Streptophyta > Magnoliopsida > Alismatales > Alismataceae > Alisma > Alisma plantago-aquatica. The sequence continues at coordinate 554,743,546 of OY856412.1, forward strand.
GGCAAGCAAGCACACAAGGAGATCATGAAATATGCATACAATATTCCTATCATTGATCATGCCATCAAGATCTATTAAACCTAGCTCGCTTCCTAGGGTTTCCAGTCCACTTTTAGGGTTTCCATTGCAATTAGGGTTCCTCTTTATTTTTACTGTTTCAAACCCTAATTTTATACAATTACTCACAAACCCTAATTATCTCATCTATTCTTCACAAAAGATATTAAGGTTATCTTTTAACAACATTTAACCTTAATTTCAGATTAAAGGCACAATTAGCCATCAATTAAGTCCATTATGTTCTTTATACTAAAACTACCAAAATTATCCTTTTTATCCATGACAAGTTCATTATGTTCATTTATCATCAATTCATAGTTCATTATGGTCTAATTCACATATGAACTCTATTTGTCATTAATTCTACCTTTATCCATTAGAAAACCCTAATTCCTACATTAAGGGTATTTATCCATAATTAGGAACTTTTATACTCAAAATAGCTTAGATTTATCATATCTCAACTTTAAACATGAAATTGAACAATTAAAGCCATTAAGAGTCACATTTACTAATATTAGGGTTTCAAGGCCCATTAAAGCATATTTATGAACATGGAATCCCTAAATTAAACCAACTATGCATAAAGATCATCCTTTTTGATCTAATTTGCCCTTTTTATTAACAACAGGTTAATGTCAACTTTAAACATTCACATAGCCCATCCCAAATCCTTAATCATAAAATATTAGGGTTTTTCATTAATTAAACCATTAAAAATAGCATCTTTACATACTTTTTGAATTTCAAGCAAAATTAGGCTTCCAATATATTTTTATTGGATTCCTTGAGTTCTCCTGATCAATTTTCATGTATTACTTGCTATCATCAGAGTTACAGATAATTAATTAGGAAATTGTGAAGAAAATACCTTTTGGGCCAATCACTGGTCGCCACGTCAGCCAATCGACCCCCTTTTTGTTGGCAACTTCAGTCAGGGCACGAAAAGACCTTTGTGTCCTTGTGATAAAGCAATAGCTGGTCTGTAACGACCCTGCCTCCCGGTAACCCCCAATTAAGGGAGACCCGAAGGTCAGAGCCGTTATCCAATTAACAGGATCAAAGGTTTGACAAATAATCAATAACAATTAATAAACTTTACCAAATAAACTGAAAACCGGTATAAAATAAAACTTTTCTTACCTTGGAAAAACTAGGATTTCTAAACTTCTATCAATGAAGATGCTAAACAAACTAATCCTCCTGTGCACATTATTTCTCATTTAATTCCACATCTGCCACTTTATTGTTTGTTCTTTTTATTTGTACCTAAAACACAGACAAACAAAACGTCGGTCAGCAAGAAGCGGGTATGTGGGGGAAACAATAATCGTGCAACTATAATAACAAAGTAATCAACCAATTATCATTTAACAGCCAAGATTACATTTTAAACCATACTCCTCAATCCTTTCCTATCCCCCATCTCTGTGTTGTCCCTACAGTGGACTGAGATACTACCTCTCTCTAGGTAGCTCCTTATTAAACCCTACATGATCCTACCTAACAGGTAGATTAATATCTAGGGTTGAGTCGCATGGCACTACCCACATGTAGTCCAATCTCTAATTCAATGTGACTTGATGGGCCTACCCCATTAGTAGCCATTTACTAAGTCATCCAATGACTTGATGGGCCTACCCCATTGGTAGCCATTTACTAGGTCAACCCATTAAGCTATAAAGGGGACTAGGATCTGAGCTAGTAGGCATATCTCTTATGTGATAGTCATATTCACATTATAATTTGCATGAATTAAAACATCCAAAAGTTTAATTCAAGTCACGATGGAAACATTGACAAAATCTCGGAAAACTAATTTAGGTAGTCATAAGCGTAACCACATACCTGATCCAGAGCAACTTGATTGTCCAAGCAATAAGGATAAAGAACAAGCAACAAGAAATCAACCATATCCTGAAATTAATGCATGGCATCCAAGTGTTATAGTTTATCCAGAACATTCTAAAGCTAGACTTGGATTCCATCTTAAGCTTTCTAAACCACTTTAGGGTTTTATTAGGGTTTTAGCCACCATAATACTTTTATCACATTTAATGCCCTCTTATTTCACAAACCCTAATTTCAACATCATAGGCACAATTAAAATCCATTATTTATCTTTTTATACTAAAACTACCATCTTTATCCTTTTAAGTTATTTCAATGTCATTAGACTCAATTACCACCTTTAGATTCCTTCGAATTGATAATTCATACTTCATCATGATTTAATTCATAATTGTATTCCATTTACTATTAATGCCTCATTTATCCATTAGAAAACCCTAATCACCAACTTGAGGTTATTATATCATGAAAACTCCATTCTATAATTATTTTTCAGATTTAACCCATTAAAACCCATACTCTCTCAAATTAGGGTTTCTAAACAAACAAGCATGAAACTACCTTTTTAAAAATTAACTATACCTTTTATTCTTAATAGGTTAATATTTCTCATAATTAAGGTTCCCAAACCAAATTAACCAAAAAGAGTCATTAAATCTGAGTCCCATGTCATCATTAGGGTTTTATCACAATTTAATACATCAAATGTGATAATTTGGTGTACTTTTGAAATTGAAAGAAATATCAGGTTCCAATTATATTTTTATTGGGTTCTTCACGTTTTTCTAATCAACTTTCATGTATAGATTACCTTCATCCGATATATCAATCATTAGATATTTATTTTACAAGATAACTACTTTTTCCACCAATCATATGCTGACAACTCAGCAAAGCGTACCGATTTAATTATAATTCGGCTAAGTTAAAGAATCATGAAATTTACCATTGTGCCCCATGTGCAAGGAGGGAGTCGCAGGGCAACCGCGTCTTTTCTTCATCGGTCATCCCCTTCCTCAGTCCGCTCCCGTCCGCGACAGAGCTTGCCTGCGCAAGTCAACTCCAAAGTTGACTCCGGGCTCCTTGCTGCCCCAGCCGCCGGTGAAGGAGGATACACCTCAGTCACACCCTGCTGAACTCAACCATGGACTTGATTGGCTTGCTACTGGACTGAAGCATTGAGATGGAGCAGCGCTCCTCCGACAAGATACATGGCTGATCATGGAGTAGATCGAGCGCCACCCTCCAATTGTTTGCGCCGGACGATTAGGTCCCCTTTTGCGAACTCAATGGAGTTTATAGAGGCAATGCACATGGCACGAGGCCCCCTCCTTATATAGGTAGGGTTGGCGTGTGATACAAGATTGGGGAAACTCCCTCCGAGCGCAGGAGCCCCATGAAGTCAGGCTCGTTCAACTTGGGAATGTCTCCCGAATTCAAAGGAGAGCACTGCTGGCTTGCATTTACCCTGGATTATAAGGAAATCGGGGAGGAAATCCTCCCTGTAACCTGCAACTTCCAGTCCATGTGGGACTTAGGACAAGAGAGACCAATGTTGGATTGAGATCCAATGGTCTCAGCTGCACGCGATCAAACTAAAAGGAAAATCATTTTCCTATTTTAGAATAAATCCAAATTTTAGCAATTTCTTAGGAAATTCGTATCTCCCAAATCCTTGCTCCTTTTTAACTCAAATTTCAAGGAAAGGTTTGTCTTGGCATTATCTATCTTTTTAAAAAATTTGGGAAACAAATCGTAATGGATGAGAAGGCTTCCTTCTCTCCTAAGTTATTCATTAATTTATTAAAAATTAATTGTTATTTCTTTTCTCTTTGCTATTATGTTGTTATTTTTGATCCCTTGGACCTCAAGAAATCCCAAAGACACGGATTCCCATATTGGGGAAAATCTATTTGCCTTTATCTTCACTTGAAAGTCAATTTCTCATATTTCCCTTTTATTAATCAATTTCTTTTTTTTTTGAAATTCTCCATTAAGGGATTTCTCTTTATCTCTCTTCTATTTTCCTATTGGAATTCCTTTTAACATTAGGAATCCTTGGGATATGAAAATCTACCAAGGATAACTCAATTATACCTCTTTTCACTTGTTTTCCACATTTTACCATTATTTTCAATTTTTTTCTTAATAAAGAAATACTTAATTGATCTTTTCTTTTCTTATTGCTTTTCTTTGCAACTTTGGGCTCCTTGGAACCCAAGGAACCCAAGAGGCACGAAATCCATCTTTGGATTACATTCTTTTGCCTTCTAGAGGTTTCCACATCTTTCTTTTCTCAAATTTTCAATTATTCATTAATTAATTGAATTTTCTTGTTATTGAGCTCAATAGACAATAAAGCCCACAAAACAATCATCAAGGCTATTGTAAATGAAATCCATTTATTCAAAATAGATTATATCATTATTCTTTAAAATATCTTTAATATGAGAAATTACATTTCTCACCAAGGAACCCAAAAATTGGGGTTGTAACATCCTTCCCCTCTTATAAGAATTTTGCCCTCAAAATTCCATCAAACAACCAAACAAACAGGATAAACCTCTCATGTGTCCATCATGGATCTCATGTGGCTTTACCCTTTCCATGGTGCTTCCCTAGAACCTTCATCATCTCATATTCTTCCATCTGAGTTCTTTCTTACCTTGGTATATTGTACCCTTATAGGTGACTCAGGACATTTCAGCCTCTCAAAAGCTGAATAGGTTCAGGGCTCATCACATGGCTTGGGTACCTCACATAGTTCTCTAGATCGGACTCATGGAACACATTACACATCATGTTATTCTTGAGGGGCAAGGCTTAATACAACCATGTCCACCAATCCATCTCAAATGGACCCATATATCGGGGACTCAACTTTCTCAACTGTAGCTTAGAGGGGTCGAATTTTTACATCACATAATCTCCCACAGTGAACTGCATGTCAATATGCTTTGCATTATCTTGTGACTCATGTCACCACTGGGCTCTCTTTCAGCCATTGTACAATCAAAGCGACTTCATCTGCACACATTGTGGTTCTTTTCTGACCTTCGTGAGGCCTCCTTCACCAACATCACCTTAATGAAGTGGTGACCGACACAACCTCTCTATAAGTCTTCTTGGATCCCGATAAAGGCTATGGTGGTTAACATCACATCTTATGAACTATCTCTATGTATCACCCTGAATGAGCACTCATGCTCTCATCGGACCCTCTAGTCTGGATCATACTGTCCATTAGTATGGGGGTGACAAACTGCATTGACATCGAGTTCCTCATGTATCTACTTCCACCTCATAGAAGTGAACCTTGGTCACACCCAAGAACTTTTGAACTCGCTTCATGGTGTGGTTGAACCATCTCTCTCTCTCTCTTAAGTAGTTCAATAAAATCTATCTCTTGACAATACTCCAGTCTTTCTCATGTTATCTAGGTAAGGCGATCTACCATAACCCATATTGCATATTGACCTTCTGGTTCAAAGGGAGACTTACCACAACATCCATAGTGATGAACTCCCATTCCCTATCAGGGACTCTTTTATCCTCTATATCGATACACCGGGTTACTGGTGTTCGTCCTTCACCTCTTGGCTTGCATGTCCACATGCTACATGCAACTTTGTTTTAAGCATCCCGAGTGCTACCCACACTTACTATCTTTGTAGTTTCACGGTGTATGATGATCTTAAAACCATGATATCTTGTATGTTATGCTTCCTTAAGATCGATTCCTCGAAAACCCTAAACCACTCTTATCAGGGTTTTATTACCTTCCTATCCAAAGAAGTGCATCTGAGGTTCTACAAGCATCCTTTTATTGCATCAAGGCCTAGGCTGGCTAAACAAACAACTACTATCTTGATCAATCGATATTGTTACATCTGAGTGTTAGCCATACTTATTTCTATTTCAAACTTAGGGTAGCCTAACAGCATCAACTTCTTCTAGTTTCCAGCTAAACTAGGCAACTATATCTCAACCAGAGAATTCATTACCACTTCACCTCCTTAGGTGTTAGGTAGTATTGAAGACATACACCTCCATGTATTCCACTTATTATCTCATCTCAACTCTAAGTTTGTCTTCATCAAGAAACTCTAAGCTCATCCTCATGGTGATCAAACTCAACCCTGTGATTCCTTGTAATATTTGCAAAACTCCACCTAGTTCAAGATAAAACATCCTCACAAGATGATTTCCTTAATACTCTTAGTGTTTGTAAACCATCCATGTATCATTCGCTCCACAAAGGTATGTTATCATTTCTATCCTCATACCTTGTAGCAACGTTCCAACTTCCATCATCTTTTATCCTTGGTGTAAGGCATGTGTACTGTCCTATCTCTCATTCTCATAACAAGAGGGACTAAACATTTGGCTGCAGTCCAAATACAGAGTTCTTCCTGTTCCAAGAGTAGAGATGGTACAACCCACCTTGCCAGTACACTTTCAAATCTAAGTTGAAACGTGCCACCTATGTCTCTTCATCACAAACATCATGATATCAAAATTATTCCCATGAAAAACTGGTCTCAACCCTACTTGGTCTAAACGCAATCCTTGGTCGTCTCCTATAGGTCTATATGGTGCTGACACTTTTGGGGTCATCCCTTTTCCCTTATGCATCCAGAGAGTGCCCTACTCATCTGCCCTTTGGGTCCCATGAGTTCATGAAGGTGATCAATCTCCTAACCCATGGCCCTCAAATAATGACAGCTGTTACCTCCCAACCCTATGGTCATGTGCAACTAGGGAATTAGGTAACTCCTTCTTCCATCGGTCTTATCCCTACCTGACCCTAGGATAGACTTAGGATTCTAACATAGTACATGTTCAAGTTAGAACCTTACCCAATCCTTCATCATCTCTCTCTGCATTCATGACTGACTTTCATCCCTTCATAGGGGTCATGGCAACCTGCCTACCTTGGTCAGGCCCCATTCTGGTTACCTCCATGGTAACACATCCACATGCACTTAGGGATGGTTATCTATGGGTCTACAGGTTCATTCTCATACCATGTACTTTTCACTTAGCTTCTCAAGATCCTATGAGACCTCTTTAGGTTTCCACAAACCCACAAACTGGTACACACCTAACCAAAGGGTCCCTCTCCCAGGATGGGAGGAAACTACAACTCTTGACAACAAGGTCCCAAACATCCTTAGGGTTTATATTCACATGAGCATGCTTAACCCAACAACTACCAGGGTACAAGTAGACCACCTAATAAACCATGTTAGGTCATACTTGTTCTCTTTCCTTAGTCGTGAAGGGTTCATCACACATACCCTTAACTTAAGGGGTTTCCTTTACCTCTACACATGAGGAGTACCATGCTCGAAACTATAAAGACACAAATCTCATCATTAGTATCAGATAGACTGCTTCCACTCTTAGGCCTAGGAACTCTAGGTTCACTTTCGGGTGTCCAACTGCATTATCAATCTCTTATCCACAAACCAAGCATGTCCAAGGTATGTCATGTACTTCCATGATCCTTCTACTCGAAAAACACATCAGAGTTGAGTCCTCTTCTAGGACAACCAACTAGGTACAAGGTCTCACAACATGGTTACCTAAACCTCCTCAGGGTCTAAGGCACTCTTTGTCTCATCTCAGTAGATAAACACTTATACCATAGGCACATAGGTACCAAAAGGATCATTCTCTCTTTAGGGTTTGGTTCCTCTCAGGACAACCAAGACATCACTAGCCTCCAAGGGTCAAGCATACGACAACCATTATCATCCACTTAGTTCGCAACATCCTCAACCTTCCATTGTTCCTCATGTCCCAGAATCTAAGCTTCCAACCCTCTTACTTGAGTCCTGCTTTCTCTTGCTAGAGCTAACTCCACATCCAGCCATACTACCAGAGGTTCTCTTTCCATGAAGGATCAAGCTCACAAGCATACCTCTACGTGGGGAAGCCTATGTTCATGCTTATGTTTACTCAAGGTTATCTAGTATTCCTTATGCTTATCTCATAAGCCATGCATACTGGTCAGGGTTTCAACCTACTTCCGTCCACTGACGTACTCTATCCTACCTGCATAAGCCCATAGGGTTCTATAGGTTCTCCTCTAACCTCATCCATGAAGGAGCTATCCTTCGCTCTAGCATGCACGACCCTCTCCAGGGTTGGGTCACCAAAGGTACTAGGTCATTTACCCTCTTGTGGAATCCCAAAGTCATGTCCAACCAAACACTTGGTCAACCATGACATCTAACTCATCATGTCATCTCTCTCTCTAACCTTCACTTAGGGTTAGGGTTAACATCATCCTCAAAGGATGTGCTAGGTCTCTACTTTTAGTGGAGGTCTCTACCTCCAAGACTAACTCTCTCTACTCATCCTCCTGTCAAGGAGGTCTATCCTCAGGTCTCCCCTGAGGGCAATGACAACTTGTGTCATACGACCTAAGCATGTATCTATTCCTTTACACTTACTCTATTAAGCTTATGTCCATGACATCTTATTTACATGCTTTTTATTAATTTGGTGGAGGATTCCTTAATCCTTATCAACCTTGACCATACCTTAAGAGGGTGAGGAAGAGAGAAAGCCTTAATCCTTAAGGTCCTTAATAGAATTTGAGTTGAGAAGGGATGAACAAGATGAGAGAGTCCTAAAGGTATCTTATTTCGATTCATACCCTAAGACTTTGGCCAGGCAGTCACACGGATCCGGGAGTCCTCGTATTCCGACTAGCAGTGCGGAGGAAAATATTGCCAGCCCCCAGTCGTGATCCTTTTCTAGACACCTATGTCTTTTGGATAATCCTCTAATAACTCCCTTGGGTTCTACAAAATTTGTAAAATTTAATAATTATTAAAGATTAAGTGAGGAACCTATGCTCTGATACCAATTGTAACGACCCCGCCTCCCGGTAACCCCAATTAAGGGAGACCCAAAGGTCAGAGCCGTTATCCAATTAACAGGATCAAAGGTTCGACAAATAATCAATAACAATTAATAAACTTTACCAACTAAACTGAAAACTGGTATAAAATAAAACTTTTCTTACCTTGGAAAAACTGGGATTTCTAAACTTCTACCCATGAAGATGCTAAACTAAATAATCCTCCTGTGCACGTTATTTCTCATTTAATTCCACATCTGCCACTTTACTGTTTGTTCTTTTTATTTGTACCTAAAACACCGACAAACAAAACGTCGGTCAGCAAGAAGCTGGTATGTCGGGGAAATAATAATTGTGCAACTATAATAACAAAGTAATCAGCCAATTATCATTTAACAGCCAAGATTACGTTTTGAACCATACTCCTCAATCCTTTCCTATCCCCCATCTCTGTGTTGTCCCTGCAGTGGACTGAGATACTACCTCTCTCTAGGTAGCTCCTTATTAAACCCTGCATGATCCTACCTAATAGGTAGATCAATATCTAGGGTTGAGTCGCATGGAATTACCCATAGGTAGTCCAATCTCTAACTCAATGTGACTTGATGGACCTACCCCATTGGTAGCCATTTACTAAGTCATCCAATGACCTGATGGGCCTACCCCATTGGTAGCCATTTACTAGGTCAACCCATTAAGCTACAGAGGGGACTAGGATCTGAGAGTAGGCATATCTATTATGTGATAGTCATATTGACATTATAATTTTCATTAATTAAAACATCCAACAGTTTAATTCAAGTCACAATGGAAACAACGACAAAATCCTGGAAAACTAATTCGGGTAGTCATAAGCGTAACCACATACCTGATCCAGAGCAACTTGATTGTCCAAGCAATAAGGATAAAGAACAAGCAACAAGCAATCAACCATATCCTGAAATTAATGCATGGCATCCAAGTGCTATAGTTTATGCAGAACATTCTAAAGCTAGACTTGGATTCCATCTTAAGCTTTCTAAGCCACTTTAGGGTTTTAACCTCCATAATACTTTTATCACATTTAATGTCCTCTTATTTCCCAAACCCTAATTTCAACATCATAGCACAATTAAAATCCATTATTTATCTTTTATACTAAAACTACCATCTTTATCCTTTTAAGTTATTTCAAGGTCATTAGACTCAATTACCACCTTTAGATTCCTTCGAATTGATAATTCATACTTCATCATGATTTAATTCATAATTGTATTCCATTTACTATTAATTCCTCATTTATCCATTAGAAAACCCTAATCACCAACTTGAGGTTATTATATCATGAAAACTCCATTCTATAATTATTTTTCAGATTTAACCCATTAAAACCCATACTCTCTCAAATTAGGATTTCTAAACAAACAAGCATGAAACTAGCTTTTTCAAAATTAACTATCCCTTTTATTCTTAATAGGTTAATATTTCTCAGAATTAGGGTTCCCAAACCAAATTAACCAAAAACAGTCATTAAATCCGAGTCCCATGTCATCATTAGGGTTTTTATCACAATTTAATACATCAAAGGGGATAATTTGGTGTAATTTTGAAATTGAAAGCAATATCAGGTTCCAATTATATTTTTATTGGGTTCTTCACGTTTTTCTAATCAACTTTCATGTATAGATTACCTTCATTCGATATATCTATCATTTGATATTTATTTTACAAGATAACTACTTTTTCCACCAATCAGATGCTGACAACTCAGCAAAGCGTACCGATTTAATTATAATTCGGCTAAGTTAAAGAATCATGCAATTTACCATTGTGCCCTCATGCGCAAGGTAGGAGTCGCAGGGCAACCACGTCTTTTCTTCGTCGGTCATCCCCTTCCTCAGTCCGCTCCCGTCCGCGACAGAGCTTGCCTGCGCGAGTCAACTCCAAAGTTGACTCCGGGCTCCTTGCTGCTCCAGCCACCGGTGAAGGAGGATACACCTCCGTCGCACCCTACCGAACTCAACCGTGGACTTGATTGGCTTGCTACTGGACTGAAGCATCGGGATGGAGCAGCGCTCCTCCGGCAATGTACAAGGCTGATCATGGAGTAGATCGAGTGCCTCCCTCCAATTGTTTGCGCCGGACGATTAGGTCCCCTTTTGCGAACTCAATGGAATTTACAGAGGCAATGCACATGGAACGAGGCACCCTCCTTATATAGGTAGGGTTGGCGTGTGATCCATGATTGGGGAAACTCTCTCCCAGCGCAAGAGCCCCATAAAGTCAGGCTCGTTCAACTTGGGAAAGTCTCCCGAATTCAAAGGAGAGCACTGCTGGCTTGCATTTACCCTGGATTATAAGGAAATCGGAGAGGAAATCCTCCCTATAACCTGTAACTCCCAGTCCGTGTGGGACTTAGGAGATGAGAGACCAATGTTGGATTGAGATCCAATGGTCTCAGCCGCACGCGATCAAACTAAAAGGAAAATCATTTTCCTATTTCAGAATAAATCCAAATTTTAGCAATTTCTTAGGAAATTCGTATCTCCCAAATCCTTGCTCCTTTTTAACTCAAATTTTAAGGAAAAGTTTGTCTTGGCATTATCTATCTTTTTATGAAATTTGGGAAACAAATTGTAATGGATGAGAAGGCTTCCTTCTCTCCTAAGTTATTCATTAATTTATTCAAAATTAATTGTTATTTCTGTTCTCTTTGCTATTATCTTGTTATTTTTGATCCGTTGGACCTCAAGAAATCCCAAAGGCATGGATTCCCATATTGGGAAAAATCTATTTGCCTTTATCTTCACTTGAAAGTCAATTTCTCATATTTCCCTTTTATTAATCAATTTCTTTTTTTTTTTAATTCTCCTTTTAGGGATTTCTCTTTATCTCTCTTCTATTTTCCTATTGGAATTCCTTTTAACATTAGGAATCCTTGGGATACGAAAATCCACCAAGGATAACTTAATTATACCTCTTTTCACCTGTTTTCCACATTTTACCATTATTTTCAATTTCTTTCTTAATAAAGAAATACTTAATTGATCTTTTCTTTTCTTATTGCTTTTCTTTGCAACTTTGGGCTCCTTGGAACCCAAGGAACCCAAGAGGCACGAAATCCATCTTTGGATTACATTATTTTGCCTTCTATAGGTTTCCACATCTTTCTTTTCTCAAATTTTCAATTATTCATTAATTAATTGAATTTTCTTGTTATTGGGCCCAATAGCCAATAAAGCCCACAAAACAATCATCAAGGCTATTGTAAATGAAATCCATTTATTCAAAATAGATTATATCATTATTCTTTCAAATATCTTTAATATGATAAATTACATTTCTCACCAAGGAACCCAAAAATTGAGGTTGTAACATCCTTCCCCTCTTATAAGAATTTTGCCCTCAAAATTCCATCAAACAAGAAAACAAACAGGATAAACCTCTCATATGTCCATCATGGATCTCATGTGGCTTCACCCTTTCCATGGTGCTTCCCAAGAACCTTCATCATCTCATATTCTTCCATCTGAGTTCTTTCTTACCTTGGTATATCGTACCCTTATAGGTGACTCAGGACATTTTAGCCTCTCAAAAGCTGAATAGGTTCAGGGCTCATCACATGGCTTGGGTACCTCACATAGTGCTCTAGATCGGACTCATGGAACACATTACACATCATGTTATTCCTGAGGGGCAAGGCTGAATACAACCATCTCCACCAATCCATCTCAAATGGACCCATATATCGGGGACTCAGCTTTCTCAGCTATAGCTCAGAGGGGTCGGATTTTTACATCACATAATCTCCCACAGTGAACTGCATGTCAGTATGCTTTGCATTAGCTCGTGACTCATGTCACCACTGGGCTCTCTTTCAGCCATTGTACGATCAAAGCGACTTCATCTGCACACATTGTGGTTCTTTTCTAACCTTCGCGAGGCCTCCTTCACCAACATCACCTTAATGAAGTGGTGACCGACACAACCTCTCTATAAGTCTTCTTGGATCCTAATAAAGGCTATGGTGGTTAACATCGCATCTTATGAACTATCTTTATGTATCACCCTAAATGAGCACTCATGCTCTCATCGGACCCTCTAGTCTGGATCATACTGTCCATTAGTACGGGGTGACAAACTGCATTGACATCGAGTTCCTCATGTATCTACTTCCACCTCATAGAAGTGAACCTTGGTCATACCCAAGAACTTTTGAACTCGCTTCATGGTGTGGTTGAACCATCTCTCTCTCTCTCTCTCTTAAGTAGTTCAATAGAATCTATCTCTTGACAATACTCCTTTCTTTCTCATGTTATCTAGGTAAGGCGATCTACCATAACCCATATTGCATATTGACCTTCTGGTTCAAAGGGAGACTTACCACAACATCCATAGTGATGAACTCCCATTCCCTCTCAGGGACTCTTTTATCCTTTATATCGATACACTGGGTTGCTGGTGTTCGTCCTTCACCTCTTGGCTTGCATGTCCACATGCTACATGCAACTTTGTTTTAAGCATCCCGAGTGCTACCCACACTTACTATCTTTGTAGTTTCATGGTGTATGATGATCTTAAAACCATGATCTCCTGTATGTTATGCTTCCTTAAGATCGATTCCTCAGAAACCCTAAACCACTCTTATCAGGGTTTTATTACCTTCCTATCCAAAGAAGTGCATCTGAGGTTCTACAACCATCCTTTTATTGCATCAAGGCCTAGGCTGGATAACCAAACAACTACTATCTTGATCAATCGATATTGTTACATCTGAGTGTTAGCCATACTTATTTCTATTTCAAACTTAGGGTAGCCTAACAGCCTCAACTTCTTCTAGTTTCCAACTAAACTAGGCAACTATATCTCAACCAGAGAATTCATTACCACTTCACCTCCTTAGGTGTTAGGCAGTGTTGAAGACATACACCTCCATGTATTCCACTTATTATCTCATCTCAACTCTAAGTTTGTCTTCATCAAGAAACTCTGAGCTCATCCTCATGGTGATCAAACTCAACCATGTGATTCCTTGTAATATTTGCAAAAATCCACCTAGTTCAAGATAAAACATCCTCACAAGATGTTTTCCTTAATACTCTTAGTGTTTGTAAACCATCCATGTATCATTCTCTCCACTAAGGTATGTTATCATTTCTATCCTCATACCTTGTAGCAACGTTCCAACTTCCATCATCTTTTATCCTTGGTGTAAGGCATGTGTACTGTCCTATCTCTCATTCTCATAACAAGAGGGACTAAACATTTGGCTGCGGTCCAAATACAGAGTTCTTCCTGTTCCAAGAGTAGAGATGGTACAACCCACCTTGCCAGTACACTTTCAAATCTAAGTTGAAACATGCCACCTATGTCTCTTCATCACAAACATCATGATATCAAAATTATTCCCATGAAAAACTGGTCTCAACCCTACTTGGTCTAAACGCAATCCTTGGTCGTCTCCTCTAGGTCTATAGGGTGCCGAAACTTTTGGGGTCATCCCTTTTCCCTTATGCATCCAGTGAGTGCCCTACTCATCTTCCCTTTGGGTCCCATGAGTTCATGAAGGTGATCAATCTCCTAACCCATGGCCCTCAGACAATGACAGCTGTTACCTCCCGACCCTATGGTCATGTGCAACTAGGGAATTAGGTAACTCCTTCTTCCATCGGTCTTATCCCTACCTGACCCTAGGATAGACTTAGGATTCTAACATAGTACATGTTCAACTTAGAACCTTACCCAATCCTTCATCATCTCTCTCTGCATTCATGACTGACTTTCATCCCTTCATAGGGGTCATGGCAACCTACCTACCTTGGTCAGGCCCCATACTGGTTACCTCCATGGTAACACATCCACATGCACTTAGAGTTGGTTATCTATGGGTCTACATGTTCATTCTCATACCATGTACTTTTCACTTAGCTTCTCAAGATCCTATGATACCTCTTTAGGTTTCCACATTCCCACAAACTGGTACACACCAAACCAAAGGGTCCCTCTCCCAGGATGGGAGGAAACTACAACTCTTGACAACAAGGTCCCAAACATCCTTAGGGTTTATATTCACATGAGCATGCTTAACCCAATAGCTACCAGGGTACAAGTAGACCACCTAATAAACCATGTTAGGTCATACTTGTTCTCTTTCCTTAGTCGTGAAGGGTTCATCACACATACCCTTAACTTAAGGGGTTTCCTTTACCTCTACACATGAGGAGTACCATGCTCGAAACTATAGAGAATCAAATCTCATCATTAGTATCATATATACTGCTTCCCCTCTTAGGCCTAGGAACTCTAGGTTCACTTTTGGGTGTCCAGCTGCATTCTCAATCTCTTATCCATGAACCAAGCATGTCCAAGGTATGTCATGTACTTCCATGATCCTTCTACTCGAACAACACAGCAGAGTTGAGTCCTCTTCTAGGACAACCAACTAGGTACAAGGCCTCACAACCTGGTTACCTAAACCTCCTCAGGGTCTAAGGCACTCTTTGTCTCATCTCTGTAGGTAAACACTTATACCATAGGCACATAGGTACCAAAAGGATCATTCTCTCTTTAGGGTTTGGTTCCTCTCAGGACAACCAAGACATCACTAGCCTCCAAGGGTCAAGCATACGACAACAATTATCATCCACTTAGTTCGCAACATCCTCAACCTTCCGTTGTTCCTCATGTCCCGGAATCTAAGCTTCCAACCCTCTTACTTGAGTCCTACTTTCTCTCGCTAGAGCTAACTCCACATCCAGCCATACTACCAGAGGTTCTCTTTCCATGAAGGATCAAGCTCACATGCATACCTCTACGTGGGGAAGCCTATGTTCATGCTTATGTTTACTCAAGGTTATCCAGTATTCCTTATGCTTATCTCATAAGCCATGCATACTGGTCAGGGTTTCAACCTTCTGCCGTCCACTGACGTACTCTATCCTACCTGCATAAGCCCATAGGGTTCTATAGGTTCTCCTCTAACCTCATCCATGAAGGAGCTATCCTTCGCTCTAGCATGCACGACCCTCTCCAGGGTTGGGTCACCAAAGGTACTAGGTCATTTACCCTCTTATGGCATCCCAAAGTCATGTCCAACCAAACACTTGGTCAATCATGACATCTAACTCATCATGTCATCTCTCTCTCTAACCTTCACTTAGGGTTAGGGTTAACATCATCCTCAAAGGATGTGCTAGGTCTCTACTTTTAATGGAGGTCTCTACCTCCAAGACTAACTCTCTCTACTCATCCTCCTGTCAAGGAGGTCTATCCTCAGGTCTCCCCTGAGGGCAATGACAACTCGTGTCATACGACCTAAGCATGTATATATTCCTTTACGCTTACTCTATTAAGCTTATGTCCATGACATCTTATTTACATGATTTCTATTAATTTTGTGGAGGATTCCTTAATTCTTATCAACCTTAACCATACCTCAAGAGGGTGAGGAAGAGAGAAAGCCCTAATCCTTAAGGTCCTTAATAGAATTTGAGTTGAGAAGGGATGAACAAGATGAGAGAGCCCTAAAGGTATCTTATTTCGATTCATACCCTAAGACTTTGGCCAGGCAGTCACACGGATCTGGGAGTCATCGTATTCCGACTAGCGGTGCGGAGGAAAATATTGCCAGCCCCCGGTCGTGATCCTTTTCTAGACACCTCTGTCTTTCGGATAATCCTCTAATAACTCCCTTGGGTTCTACAAAATTTGTAAAATTTAATAATTATTAAAGATTAAGTGAGGAACCTATGCTCTGATACCAATTGTATCGACCCTGCCTCCCAGTAACCCCCAATTAAGGGAGACCCGAAGGTCAGAGTCATTATCCAATTAACAGGATCAAAGGTTTGACAAATAATCAATAAAAATTAATAAACTTTACCAACTAAACTGAAAACTGGTATAAAATAAAACTTTTCTTACCTTGGAAAAAATGGGATTTCTAAACTTCTATCCATGAAGATGCTAAACTAACTAATCCTCGTGTGCACGTTATTTCTCATTTAATTCCACATCTGCCACTTTACTGTTTGTTCTTTTTATTTGTACCTAAAACACCGACAAACAAAACGTCGGTCAGCAAGAAGCTGGTATGTGGGGGAAATAATAATCGTGCAACTATAATAACAAAGTTATCAGCCAATTATCATTTAACAGCCAAGATTGCGTTTTAAACCATACTCCTCAATCCTTTCCTATCCCCATCTCTGTGCTGTCCCTGTAGTGGACTGAGATACTACCTCTCTCTAGGTAGCTCCTTATTAAACCCTGCATGATCCTACCTAATAGGTAGATCAATATCTAGGGTTGAGTCGCATGGCACTACCCATAGGTAGTCCAATCTCTAACTCAATGTGATTTGATGGACCTACCCCTTTGGTAGCCATTTACTAAGTCATCCAATGACTTGATGGGCCTACCCCATTGGTAGCCATTTACTAGGTCAACCCATTAAGCTATAGAGAGGACTAGGATCTGAGCTAGTAGGCATATCTCTTATGTGATAGTCATATTCACATTATAATTTTCATGAATTAAAACATCCAACAGTTTAATTCAAGTCACGATGGAAACATCGACAAAATCCTGGAAAACTAATTTGGGTAGTCATAAGCGTAACCACATACCTGATCCAGAGCAACTTGATTGTCCAAGCAATAAGGATAAAGAACAAGCAACAAGCAATCAACCATATCCTGAAATTAATGCATGGAATCCAAGTGTTATAGTTTATCCAGAACATTCTAAAGCTAGACTTGGATTCCATCTTAAGCTTTCTAAGACACTTTAGGGTTTTATTAGGGTTTTAGCCTCCATAATACTTTTATCACATTTAATGCCCTCTTATTTCACAAACCCTAATTTCAACATCATAGGCACAATTAAAATCCATTATTTATCTTTTATACTAAAACTACCATCTTTATCCGTTTAAGTTATTTCAAGGTCATTAGACTCAATTACCACCTTTAGATTCCTTCAAATTGATAATTCATACTTCATCATGATTTAATTCATAATTGTATTCCATTTACTATTAATTCCTCATTTATCCATTAGAAAACCCTAATCACCAACTTGAGGTTATTATATCATGAAAACTCCATTCTATAATTATTTTTCATATTTAACCCATTAAAACCCATACTCTCTCAAATTAGGGTTTCTAAACAAACAAGCATGAAACTAACTTTTTCAAAATTAACTATCCCTTTTATTATTAATAGGTTAATATTTCTCAGAATTAGGGTTCCCAAACCAAATTAACCAAAAAGAGTCATTAAATTCGTGTCCCATGTCATCATTAGGGTTTTATCACAATTTAATACATCAAAGGTGATAATTTGGTGTACTTTTGAAATTGAAAGCAATATCCGGTTCCAATTATATTTTTATTGGGTTCTTCACGTTTTTCTAATCAACTTTCATGTATAGATTACCTTCATCCGATATATCTATCATTAGATATTTATTTTATAAGATAACTACTTTTTCCACCAATCAGATGTTGACAACTCAGCAAAGCGTACCGATTTAATTATAATTCGGCTAAGTTAAAGAATCATGCAATTTACCATTGTGCACCCATGCGCAAGGCAGGAGTCGCAGGGCAACCACGTCTTTTCTTCATCGGTCATCCCCTTCCTCAGTCCGCTCCCGTCCGCGACAGAGCTTGCCTGCGCGAGTCAACTCCAAAGTTGACTCCGGGCTCCTTGTTGCCCCAGCCGCTTGTGAAGGAGGATACACCTCCGTTGCACCCTGCCCAACTCAACCGTGGACTTGATTGGCTTGCTACTGGACTGAAGCATCGGGATGGAGCAGTGCTCCTCCGGCAAGGTACAAGGCTGATCATGGAGTAGATCGAGCGCCTCCCTCCAATTGTTTGCGCCAGACGATTAGGTCCCCTTTTGCGAACTCAATGGAGTTTACAGAGGCAATGCACATGGAACGAGGCCCCCTCCTTATATAGGTAGGGTTGGCGTGTGATCCACGATTGGGGAAACTCCCTCCCAGTGCAGGAGCCCCATAATGTCAGGCTCGTTCAACTTGGGAAAGTCTCCTGAATTCAAAGGAGAGCACTGCTGGATTGCATTTACCCTGGATTATAAGGAAATCGGAGAGGAAATCCTCCTGTAACCTGCAACTTCCAGTCCATGTGGGACTTAGGAGATGAGAGACCAATGTTGGATTGAGATCCAATGGTCTCATCCGCACGCGATCAAACTAAAAGGAAAATCATTTTCCTTTTTCAGAATAAATCCAAAATTTAGCAATTTCTTAGGAAATTCGTATCTCCCAAATCCTTGCTCCTTTTTAACTCAAATTTTAAGGAAAGGTTTGTCTTGGCATTATCTATCGTTTTACGAAATTTGGGAAACAAATCGTAATGTATGAGAAGGCTTCCTTCTCTCCTAAGTTATTCATTAATTTATTCAAAATTAATTGTTATTTCTTTTCTCTTTGCTATTATCTTGTTATTTTTGATCCCTTGGACCTCAAGAAATCCCAAAGGCATGGATTCCCATATTGGGGAAAATCTATTTGCCTTTATCTTCACTTGAAAGTAAATTTCTCATATTTCCCTTTTATTAATCAATTTCTTTTTTTTAAATTCTCCTTTTAGGGATTTCTCTTTATCTCTCTTCTATTTTCCTATTGGAATTCCTTTTAACATTAGGAATCCTTGGGATACGAAAATCCACCAAGGATAACTCAATTATACCTCTTTGCACTTGTTTTCCACATTTTACCATTATTTTCAATTTCTTTCTTAATAAAGAAATACTTAATTTATATTTTCTTTTCTTATTGCTTTTGTTTGCAACTTTGGGCTCCTTGGAACCCAAGGAACCCAAGAGGCACGAAATCAATCTTTGGATTACATTCTTTTGCCTTCTAGAGGTTTCCACATCTTTCTTTTCTCAAATTATCAATTATTCATTAATTAATTGAATTTTCTTGTTATTGGGCCCAATAGCCAATAAAGCCCACAAAACAATCATCAAGGCTATTGTAAATGAAATCCATTTATTCAAAATAGATTATATCATTATTCTTTCAAATATCTTTAATATGAGAAATTACATTTCTCACCAAGGAACCCAAAAATTGGGGTTGTAACATGGTCCATGCTCTTAGGGGTATTTTGGTAAATGCGTCGTGTATCATCTTCAATCTCACAATCCTCCCTTTTTCAGGATCCAGGTCCCTGGCTCGGTCAACTAGATTGTTGTCCTCGAGATCCAACCCCTCTTGGCACTCGAAAAGGCCACCATGACCTCCGTCGTGCCCCTGCGAACTCAATGGCAGTCTTAGCTACGCCTGAGTTGGCCGGAGTCACCGGGATGGCTAGGAGGCTTCTCGGCCAGGTAGACATAGGTCGGAGAGGGCTCGCGGGGACGATGCCAAGAAATTGGCCAAACCATAGTGCTTTACCTTCGACAAGGCAACTATAGACTCCCTTATATAGACCCCAAGTACAGGGTACATCTGGATTGGTCTCTGCTTATGAATAGGCTTCTACAGTTTTGGGAAAAGTCCCAATCCAACACGGAACCGAGGCAAAATAGGTATCTTCCAATCCGATTTTTCTTCCTGAATTCAATGGGAAAGTGTTCACATGTTCATATGGGTTGTGGTGAGAGCAACGCGCAAACAGAAAGGAGCCAACTGTACCCAAGTTGCCTTTCTCGGCTCTGGGTAGGTGATGATGGCATCATCGTTGGATATCAGATCGATGGTCCACGTTTCACGCGCCAAAAAGGCTGATAAAAAGCAAATTCCTATTTTAATGGTATTCCTCTCACTTTAGGAATACCTATAAAAATTATATCTCCCAAACAACACATCCAAATAATCCCAAATTTTTAGGGAATCATAATAATGACTTAATCTATCATCATGCCAAATTTTGGTTTATTATTCAAAGAAATCATGCCCCTTTCTTTAGGTTCAATTTATTACTCAATTAAATATATTTATCACCTATTTTCTCTTTCCCTTGCTATTAAATTATTATTCTGAGTTCCTTGAACCTCAAGGAACCTTAATGGCTCAAAATCCCATCTTGGAGATATAACTTAGCCTTTTAATTTCCTTTTATCCATTATTTCTCATTATCTTATTTATTTCTTATCAAAATATCTCTTTTCGAGGATTTCTCTTTATCTCTCTTTTTATTTTCCTTATTGGAATTACTTTTAACATTAGAAACCTTATGGATAAGAAAATCCACCAAAGACAACTCAATTATACCTCTTTCCACTTATTTTCCACATTTTATCATTATTTTCAATTTCTTTCTTAATAAAGAAATATTTAATTGATCTTTTCTTTTCTTATTGAATTATCTTTAAAACTTTGGACTCCTTGGAACCCAAGGAACCCAAGAGGCATGAAATCCACCTTTGGATTATATTATTTTTCCTTCTAGAGGTTTCTACATCTTTCTTTTCTCCAATTCTCAATTATTCATTTACTAATTGAATTTCCTTATTATTGGGACCAATAGCCAATCAAGCCCACTTAACAACCAACAAGGCTATTGTAAACAAAATCTATTTATTCAAAACAAATTATATCCTTATTTGTCCAAATATCTTTAATAGGAGAAATTACATTTCTCACCAAAAGAACCCAAAAATTGGGGTTGTAACAGCTTCTTCCATGATTTCTTTTGTTATACCTTTATTGTAAATGTTGAAATTTGCTAAACATATGCTTCAGTGTCCTCTACTTTTTATTACAACCTACTATTATGAATGATACATGCTCCATGTCCCACAAGTCTATCATTGCATTCTTGATGATTTAGGCCTTGCTTTGGCCTGCATTGATGAATGGTTTATAGATTCTGGAGTTACTGGTTATCTGTTCTTGTATTTGCATTGAGTATTTGTTTATTCCTCAACTAGTTGTCTTCGGTAGTTGATAGATTGTCTTGAGTTTTGCAGATACTTCTCAATGTCCTTGGCTCTACAGTCCAATTCATTTTACTATATTTTCCAATTTGTTTGGTACATACCATACACACACATCATGTCATGTGTGCATATATTCTTTTTCTTGTGAGCTCCATGCTCATTCCTCAACATATATGAAATTTGAAATTTAT
The DNA here is from genome assembly GCA_963693085.1 of Alisma plantago-aquatica. Classification (NCBI taxonomy): domain Eukaryota; kingdom Viridiplantae; phylum Streptophyta; class Magnoliopsida; order Alismatales; family Alismataceae; genus Alisma; species Alisma plantago-aquatica. The sequence continues at coordinate 554,765,424 of OY856412.1, forward strand.
AAAAAATTGAGGGGTGAATGGTTGGTAGATCTGAATTTTCATGTATTAATTGGATGCCCTACCCATATTAAGAGTTGAATCTACACCATACCAATGCCTTTCCCATCACTGCCCTCATTAAAATAGTTCAGTGATTGGTACAATTGCATGTTCAAAAGTATTGTTGTTGCTAAGAGGTAATGTAGGAAGGAGACTTCTTCCTTGGTAAAGTCATGAGTAGATTGGCAAATACTTCTTGTGGACTTTTTGAAGTTTTATGTGTCTTCATATTTTGTATGCAATTTGATGAGTAGGTTGGCAAATACTTATTTCTTCAATATTCATTTATGAATTCTAATAAATTCCTCCATGTATAGCTATTTCTTCTGGCTTGAAGTTGCTAGTAATTTATCTCATTGAGTGTTATCTAAAAAGATATTTTAGTTTTTGTTCATCAGTAACCCACATGCCTTTATTTTTCTTTAGCATTTTGATTTTGTTATGAAATTTCCTTTGGTTCATAAGATCATGGTAAGACTTTGTAAACCAATGACATATTATGAAAATATGTTTCCTTTCATCTTGTTGCTTAAGGTGATACTTAACCACTAAGACAATCCCACATAAAAAGAAATCGTTATCGCTATCAACAAAACTCAACAACTCCATACCTGCTTGGCCTTCCATTAGTAGTAGCTCCTTGATGTGATGTGCTAAGATATTGGTTGTACTGCAAGTATATGGGGTTTCTTGGTCTGTTGTGCCTATGATTAGTGGACCACTTGTTAAATTCATATTACTCCTAGTCACATCAAGTATAAGGACACAATAGACATGATCTACAAAGTGATGACATTGTTCCTGTATAGATTTGATTTGAAGTTGTTGTATGGAATCTATAAAGATACTAATCCATGTGTTAATAATCTTTATCCAAAGCCCTTTAGTCCACCGTCACCTATGCATGTTTGTTTAAGATCTTGTGTATGGTGATTTTTGCTGAAAGGGTATATGAAATCTGATCTTGTTGTTGTTAGATGAGCATGTTTGGCACTCTTGGGTACTATTTATGCATATGTCTTTATGATGATTTTGATTTTTTTGTGCTATAATTTTGCAGTCTCCTATTTGCCTATGATACAGTGACCGGACAATGAAGCTACTGAGACATGTATGTTCTAACTAATAAGTGCTCATTAAGCCCTTGTCATTTTCTTTGAAGCTTTGATCATTTCTTATCATTGTATTGTTTAGGTAAAGGATAATTAGTTATGATACAAATATGCAAATTGTATGTGGTTGGGATCCTTACAAAGTAAGAAGATCTGTGAATGATACAAAGGACATCTATTTGTTGGAGTTGGTTAGTCTTTGATGGAGATCTGTGATAGATATTATGTGGCTCCTCGATTTGTATCCCAAGGTTGATATCGTAGCATTGGCATAAGGAAGATGGTTTGACAAGGCAACCTCCCCTTCTTTCAGTATATTTCTTGTCTTTTGCCTTTCTTGCTTCTCATTCAACATCTTTTTCTAGAATGTTTGCAATTTCCTTTCCCTCAATAGTGACTTCATCTTTTGGATGTTAGAATCCTTTGTTGCTTTTTTTTGGTGAGAGATTGCATGGAGTGCACAACAAGAACACAATGACAAGAAATGATAAGGTGAATCATTGTACATGTTTGTGTAGATGTGAACAAATTGGTATAAGATTGATGAGATTTGTATGCAGAATGCATCATATATTATTTTTATATTATATATTATTTGTAATGTACATATTGTATACTTATTTTTGTCTGATGTTGAATTTGTTTAATCTTGTAGGTAGAGTTACTCTATTTTCTTCATTGTCTTGGGTCATCAGAACTTGTCAGTGTCCTATCTTTTGATTGGGGAGATTGATGGATACATGTGCTCAATGCAATCTGCCTTTAGATGGCCTAATATATTTGTTCTCTGGGTTGAATATGTTTCAGCTCTAATCTTTGCTTTAGTGGTAATCTGGTATGATGATATGAAATTTGAACCTGGTCCTTGGGTCCCGATCTAAGTGACAACTGTATGATGATTTTGATCTCAAGCTTCTTGAAATTTTTTTGAGAACTAGAGTACAATGTGGGGTGAAACTTCAAAACTGATGTAAACTTATATTCTCATGGGAGTCATTGTATACATATATATTCTTTCTATGTTGCAAAACTGGGGCAAGGTTTATGTCCCACCCATGTGTACTCATGTTTCACTATAAATAAAAATGTGATTATTGACATCACAACCACAACTTGATCTGAACCAATATTGATTTCAGCTTCTTTCTGAAAAATAGTTTTGTATTGATAATTTAGTTCATGATGGATGTAATTACACACTAGCTACAATTACAAGTGTAGTAAGTGCCAATTTTTGCTATACAGGAACCACATATATAATTGTAACAAATGTCATTTTCCCTACATATCATAGCTACAAATACAACTGTAGTCATCTATTTAACTATAATTGGGGCAACTATATTTTTATGTATAAGGATAATTTTTACCTACAATTAAGATTACATACGAATATGTAACTAGATAAATATATAACTACAATTCATCACTAGATGAATTAGGGTTACATATGAATTTGTAGTGTTGCTCCTTTGCATCTTCTTCTCTTATAATCTAACAAAGCTATATTACGTTTCAGTCTCTGCCGGACTGATTGACTCATCCATTGGCCTTATTCCTCTCGTATCCTACCAATCATGCTTGATGGGTGGAAGGAAAATTGGGGATCAACTTGACCATAGGCCCTTTGACACATTCAATAAGTATCACATAATGTGGAAGTTTCTCGTTGATTTTTGGTAAATGAAATAGCATTGGCCTTGTAGATTCATCAAGTTTATGTTAATTCTTGTGATCATACAAGCATATCCATATCACAGATTTTGATTGATATTGTAACACATCTAGATAGTTGTAAATATTAGTGCATGTTGGCATCACTGTGTCGCAACTTAAGATAGAAAGGCAGGGCTTTAGACTGTTAACGGTAATAAAATATATATAACGTTGTTCCAATCCAACGTTCAACTCATCAGTAAACATCCATTGTTTGCTATTCCTACGTGTGAATACCACACACACATATAGTTTTTTCATCTATACTTATTAAATGGATTATATTCAACTTGATTAGATAATTGTTGAACGTAATTGTGGTGGTAGTTGATCGGCTCTAGATGAATATAAAAAACCAACCAGAGATAACAAATGCGGGGAGAGGCCTCTCTATTAGAGTTACACCGCAATGGCTCTTGCTAATTTGCATACCTGGCATGCTTGCAAGGTGGAGAAGGCCACACTTTTGTACCCTCGATTCTTAGTTTGTATGGTACGTCGATGACTATTCGTCAACATCTATTTTTTTCCAAGAAATAGTTATTTTTATTTCTTATCCTTTATTTATTGTTTCCAATCTAAACTAAATTGTTGATATCATTGATTATTTTAAGCGATTGTCGTTGCTTTCATTATTTGAATATTTATTTATATGAAATAAGGACATTACCAATCAAACCACGATTGCCTTGTTAGAAGGATACTTTTTACTACATTGTAAAAAGGTTGAATATTTCCAGGTGTAGGGTGTTTCCAGTGATTAGTTTCTACACATTAATTTGTACACTCCCTTCTTTGATCCTACTTTTATAAGAACACGGATAAAAGGCATTTATACTTATCATTCCCGTTTCAAATATAGATGTTGATCATTATCTTTTTTCATAGCTCTATTTTTTATTGATTGGTACTTTTGGAAAGGATCTCATTATATATAGTAATTATTCCTCTATTACGTATACAATATTTATTAGAGTAGAAATATTACTCCCAATTAGTAATATTTACTTATTTGTATTTTCTATATTTTACTTTAAATATTATATAATTTTCTAAATAATTGCTTCCAAGTAATAACATATGTTGAACTTCTTTGCATGTTGGTTACTTCTAAATATAAATTTGAATTAGCAACATTCTTTGTGCTACATATCCACAACTAGATTGTAATTTCATTTAGTATAATTAACACTCTATTTATATTCTTTTCTATTTAGGATATCAAGATAGTCCTCCTGGTCCAAGCAATGATGGAAATAGATCCAACTCTTATGGCAGAAGCAGCAAAAGCAACAACCAACAAAAGTCATCAATCATAAATTCTATAAGACGACATATACCAGATGCTGTTGCAAACATACTATTTTGATCTTAATTGTAATGATAATGAAGCAAAAATAATATTGAAATAGTGTGATACAATTTAACATGGATGTTCGACCCATTTCTTTTTAAAGGAAGAAGATTCTTTTGTGTATGCTTTATGTTGGGCTTGAAAATTTGTGTTAATTTGGAAAATGGAATATAAATATATGACTTGCTTTTACCAATTGGTGTGTACTTTTCTATAAATTTGTTAATTGTATATTCACAATATCAAATAGAATGACATAAAAGGAAAATCTATAAAGTATATAATTTATCTCAAAGACCTTGGCCTTGAATAAAGACTTTTTCTAAGGTCATATTCATGTATCTTTTGAGCAAAAGGCTCAAAGGTGTTACATTTTTCTAATCAGGGATAACCCTGGTCAAAACTTTTTGCTCACAAAGCCTCCACTCAGAGAACAAAGATTAGGGCAAGTTGGTGTCAGGGATTCAAACATATATGGTCAAGGATTAAGCCTTGGCCCTTACCATGATATGTTGTACTATTTTATTTAGTGGTTAGTTTATATTTTATCATTTATAATATATTTGAACCCTATAGAGCATATAAAAAAGAAATGAGTGAGGATCAACATGCTTCAGATAAGTACTTATGATAATACAAAGAAATCCAACTTGAATTGGTTTATACATAAATTTTTATAGAAGCATGAAATCATAAGGAGACATTGTCATGAAATATTTCTAACACCAATCCCAATCCCACTGCCTAGATAGTGGTAAAGGGATTGAAGAATCCATCCTTAGGCAGACCAAATGAAATAAAACACTGTCATATACAATAAGAAATAATATCTCACAACAAAAATATTCATAAGAAGTAACTAACCCGATTCATGATTTAGTGAACTTGAATGTTATAACCTCCATTTATCCCTAATTATGTAATAAACATGTAATTCTCCTTTTCATATAAATGGAATACATGCTTGCTTTATTGTTTGAATTTAAAGAATTTCGTGTGTAGATAGCCTTGTTGATTGTTAAATGGGCCTTATTGGCTATTGGGCCCAATAATAATAAAGGATAAAGGAAAATACAAATGATAATTAAATAACAAAGAAAAGGAGAATAAAGAGAGAGAGAGAGATGGAAACGTCTAAAGGCAAAGGGGATATTTTTTACCTTTAGGGTTCCTTGAGGACCAAGGGACTCGAGATGATAAGATAATAGTAAAGGAAAAGGAAATATTAATTAAAATTGGTTTAATTAATGGATAACTTGGATGTGAAGGAAACACTCTCATTTGTTGGATTTTGACTCTAAAATTTATATATACAGTTAGATAATGCCAGGATGGAGTTTCCCCTAAACTTTGAGAGAAAAATACTAATCGAGGAGAGAGAAATGAATTTCCCAAGTTTCCTTGTTAAAACACTCTTTTTATCAATTATTGGATAATTGAGTTTCAGGGAGCGATGATGGCCGTTGGATGACCCGCATGGTCCAGGGGACCACAGATCCAACGGTAGCCACTCATCGTCTACCTCGAATTATAGTGGGATTGGGAAAAGTTTGGGAATTTGATTTTCCATTAACAGAGATGATAATTCAAGGATTTAGGCAGTCCATCGACTTCGGGAGACTGTTCCGAACAATCTAGACCCCGATTTCTAGCGTTGCCGTTGATGAGGGAAGAAGTTCCCAATTCGTGGGACACCCTGACCTAGCTCTATATAAGGAAGGGGTACTTGAGGGTACTAGAATACCTTTTTTCTATCCCAAATGCTGTGGAGCGCGACGACGAGTTGAACAGCGAGTTCAATTGCAGTTTGTAGCCTAACCTACACCCTTTGCCATCAGTCGACCTCGCTGGAACTCCGATGACCTGTTCGAGGTGAAGGTCAAGTTATTGTGAGCAATTGACCGGTCCATAAAGTCCGGATGACGATGATGAAGCTTCAGAGCATCTTAGATCTTCTACTGGTGGCCTGGAGCTCGTAGTCAACCAAGGAGTTGAACGCGGTTTGTCAAGCAGTCGAAGGTAGACGACGACTGACAGCCATCCGATCACGGACCACCATGATCCCGATCATGGATCAGACGAGCGAGAGTGGGAGTGGCTAATTTAGGTGTGCATGATGTGAATCATCAGATCTGAAGAGCAGATCACCAGTCCATTGATCGAGCGGTCGTCGTTTTTCAGGTAATTCCCTCTTTGACCGAATAACCTAGGAAAAGGCTTTTTCTTGCAAAAATCATAGAAATAAATAGAAAACTCAGATGAAGAAACTTAATACATGAAAGTTGATTAGAAAAATTTGAGGAATAATTTAAAAATAGTTAGAAGGCCTGAATCTGTATCTTTTTGCAAAAGTGTATTATTTTGATGCAAAATGTATTATTTTTTTGTTAGAAATCCTAATTGATGATAATGGATAGTTTTATATGTAAAAATATGTTAATTCAAGTATTGTTAACTTGTTTAATGATAAATATGAATCTTAACCTATTTAGAAGATGAAATTGCAATATTTAGGGGTTTAAACCTAATATGATGGTTAATGTACTTAGAAACCCTAAATAGGGGAAAAGGAAAGAAAAGAGTATTTAATCCAAAATTAGGGTTTTATGTTGTCAAAAGACGATCTTAGGATATTTTGTGAAAGATAGATGAGATCATTAGAGTTTGTGAGTAATTTTGTATAATTAGGGTTTAAGGGTGTTAAAAGTACGACAAAACCCTAAGTGCATACGAAACCCTAAAAGAGGTAGAAAATCTAAAAAGGGATAGAAACCCTAAGAAGCAAGAAGGTTTGGGTAAATATTGATAAAAAGGAATTGTATGTTATTTTAGGAATCTTGCTTGCTTGATTGGATTGGATTTCTTTTCTTATTAGTTGATTTTATCTCAAAGATCTGCAAAGTAGGTATGTGGTTAATTATGGTTAATCACATTAGTTTTTCGAAGGTTTTCCCGGATGATTAATTGCATTGGATGCAACCTATCAGTTTGGATGTTCATACTTACAAATCATAAAGTCACTATGATTATCACAATTATGATATATGTCTGTATTCTTACACCTACATGCCACCCTGATGGATGATGCAAAAAGGTCAAGCCCAAGAGGGAAGACCCATGGGCACCATGAGTGGTGACCCCAGACCCCAAGCTTAGGATAGAGAAGGTGGTATTTATTGCATGACTAATGGGCACCATGAGAGGTGTCCGCAGGCACCAAGCTCAGGATGGAGAAGGTGGCCTTAAGTCAATGGCTATAGATAAACCCTAAAGGGCGTATTCCAGGGTTAGGGAAAAAGTGGTGGAGTTTGACACATTGAACTCATAAATTGAATTGTTAATTAACTTCATTGTAACCCTATGTGTGATATTTTGTTTGTTCCCACATACCGACATATTCATATATGCTGACCGACATTTTGTTTGTCAGCCTTTTAGGTACAACTCTGAAAGGAACAAACAGTAAAGGGACACATTGTGAAAATAAGAAATAAAGTACAAGGAGGATTAGATAGAATAGATTCAAGTTGTGGATAGAAGTAGATATCCAAAGTTTTTAAAAGGTATGTAAAATTTTATTTCATACCAGCTTTCAGTATAGTTTGGTAAAATTTGATAATTATTACTGATTATTTGTCGAACCTTTGATCCGGTTAATTGGGATAATGACTCTGACCTCTTGATCTCCCTTAATTGGGGGTGACTGGGAGGCGGGGTCATTAAATTTGGTATCAGAGCATAGGTTCCTCATTTAATCTTTAATAATTATTAAATTTTACAAATTCCATAAAACTGAGGGAGTTATTAGAGGATTTTCTGAAAGACAGAGGTGTCTAGAAAAGGATCACGTCTGGGGGCTGGAAATATTTTCCTCCGCACCGCTAGTCAGAATACGAGGACTCCCAGATCTGTGTGACTGCCTGGCCAATGTGTTAGGATCTGTCTCAAAATAAGATACCTTTAGGATTCTCTCATCTTGTTCATCCCCTCTCAACTCAAATTATGTTAAGGATTTTAAGGATTAGGGTTTCCTCTCTCTTCCTCACCCTCTTGAGGTATGGGTAAGGCTGATAATGTGTAAGGAATCCTCCACCAAATTAATAAAAGATACATAATTAAGATGTCATCAACATAAGTATAATTAGTTAAGTATAGACTAAAGGTCTGTTTGTATGCTTATGTAGATGGTTTGTGTGAAGACTGTTGCTATCCTGGATGCAGCCAACGGTGGTGGGCCTTCCCCCAAGGGGAAGGGGTCTTCTGAGAAAAGGAGGAACCATGGTAGAGAAACCTCAAAGAAGAGGAAGAGACATGAAGAAGTTGAAGGTGAGATCCCCAACCCTAATCTGATACCCTATGAAGACCTGGAGATGGAACAGGAGGAGGAACTTGTGTACGAGGAAGAAGCCCAGATGGAGGAGGACTAGCATGGTGGTCTGGAACTGACCATTGTGGTTCACACCACTGATGTTGTATGGATGGAGCAGCAAAAGCGGCTGACTGAGGCCATCTTTGCCTTGTCCAACAGAGACATAGCTAGAGGTGAGAATGGCGAGCCACTTCCTGTTTGTCCTTGATTGGGAACACCATCTTGGACTTTGTCAAGCTGAATGTCGACAAGTTCTGGGGAGAAGATAAGTCTGAAGTGGCTGACAAGGCAGAAGCCTGGCTGCTAGCTGTTGAGAATGGATTTTGTATGCTTGAAGAGCAGCCCAACAAGAAGGTTCTTTTTGCTGCTCACCTTCTGGAAGGAGTAGCCAAGATATGGTGGGAGAACCATATCATGGGAAGAGACCTAAGGGAAGAGCCAATGGTGTGGGCTGACTTCAAGACCATATTTATCGCCAGATTCATCCCCGTCTCAGACAAGAAGGAGAAGGAACGAGTGTTCACCAACATGACTCAAGGAAGCTCGTCAGTTGTGGACTTTGGTCACAAGTTCCAAATATTGGAACGTTTCAGGTACATGATGGATGAAGAGAGGAGGGTGGACCACTTCATAGAGCATCCACACCCTGCCATCAAACTTCATGTGATTGCTAGTAAGCCGAAGACCTTAACAGAAGCCTACAACATCACCCTAGACATGGAAAGGACGATGATGCCTGCTCAAAACCCCTCCAAAGGATACCTGGGTTTCACTAAGGGAGCCCAGGGGTAGCAAAATGAGAATAATAAGGGATAAGGGCGCAACAACAATAAAGGCAAGCATGGGAACAAAGACAAACCATGTGGTGAAAATCGCTTTCAGAAGTGTCGCACCTACGGACGGATACATCCTGGGAAGTGCCACTTTGAGAAGAAGGTGTGTTTCCGATGTCTGCAAGAGGCTTCATCACCAACTACACTCAGCCTGACCCAAGAGGACCTTTGGGGTCACAACCAGTGGCGACACAATTGGTGGCTGCAACACCCCCAGCTGGAGCACCAGCCGGAGGACCCCCAGCCGGAGAGAGGAGACAAGCTAGAGTGTTCACCATCGACAATGAAGAAGCCCATGCGAATGCTAATAGGTTGATCGAGGGTAATAACCCATAGAGTTTTCTTTTATTTAGTAGACCATGTAGTAGTTTTTCTAATATGGTATGAACTATGTAGGCTTGTTGGAAGTCATGGGACAAAATGTAAAAGCAATTTTTTATTCTGGTTCTACTAATATTTTTATTTCGAGAAATCTAGCAACTATGCTTTGTTTGGACATCAAGGATTTAGGTTATGTTTTGGATGTCACAACCCCGAGTGGTCATATCTATACATCTCTTTTGAAAACCCCTATATTTCTAGTTAAGTATCTGAACCATGAGCTTCCCACTGACTTCATCCTCCTCGATATGAATGATTTTGATGTAATCATCAATATGGATTGACTTTACACCTACAAAGCCCATATTGACTGTAGAGAGAAGAAGATCCTTATTAGGAAACCCGACCATCCACACTTCACCATTCGAGGAAGGAAGGATGCGACTACCAACCTTTACGTGTTAGCCTTGAAAGCTGAGCGGATGATATTCAAGGGCTGTCGAGCCTACCTAGCCATAGTTACCAAACCTGGAGTAAAGGGACGATCCTTAGAGGAGATAGAGGTGGTTCGGGAGTATGCAGATGTGTTCCTAGATGATCTACCAGGGATTCCCCCAGAGAGGGAGGTAGATTTCTCGATCGAGTTAGCTCCCGGGACTAACCCTATATCTAAGGCACCCTATAGAATGGCCCCTTCCGAGTTGCTTAAGTTGAAAACCCAGTTGTAGGAGTTGTTGGACAAAGGATTTATCCAACCCAGTGCATTGCCATGGGGAGCACTAGTCCTCTTTGTGAAGAAGAAGGATGGGTCACTTCGGAAGTGTATTGACTATCAGATGATCAACCAGGCAACCATTAAGAACAAGTACCCCTTGCCTAGAATAGATAACATGTTTGACCAACTCAAATCAGCTTGAGTCTTTTCCAAGATTGATTTGAGGTCAGGATACCACTAGGTGAGAGTGAGAAGTGAGGATATACCTAAAACGGCTTTCCGAACCCGATATGGCCACTATGAGTTTGTGGTCATGCCGTTTGGATTATCTAATGCACCTAATGTCTTTATGAACCTTATAAACAGTGTGTTCCATCCATTCCTTGACTCTTTTGTGATTGTGTTCATAGACAACATCTTGGTGTACTCCGATGACCTAACTCAACACCATGACCACCTGGGTAGAGTCCTTGATATCCTGAGAAAGCAGAAGCTCTACAAAAAGTTCTTGAAATGTGAGTTTTAGATAGACCAAGTCATGTTTCTCAGACACATTATCTCAGGAGGAACGATCGCCATAGATCCAGCCAAAGTGTTGGAAATTCGAGAATGGCATGCACCAAAGAACCCCTTCGAGATTCACAGCTTCTTGGGGTTGGCCAGATACTACCGTCACTTCATCAAGGATTTCTCGAAGACTGCTTTGCTGTTGACCATGTTAACCCAGAAGGATGTGAAGTTCGTGTGGTCTGACATATGTGAAGCTCATTTCCAGGAGCTAAACAAGAAGCTGACCACCGTCCCCGTGTTGACTCTACCTTATTGAAATGAGGGTTTTGTGATATTCACTAACACTTCAAGGATGGGAATTGGTTGCGTGTTGGAATAGAATCGACATGTGGTTGCATATGCTTCCCGACAACTCAAGCCCAATGAGGTGAATTACCCGACACATGACCTGGAGTTAGCTGCCATTATTCATGCCATGAAGATATGGCAACATTACCTGTATGGTTCTACCTTCGAGATCCTCACCAACCATAAGAGCTTGAAGTACTTACTGACACAGAGATTTGAACCTACGACAGCAACGATGGATGGAGTACATGAAGGATTATGACTTCACCATCGCCTATCATCCTGGTAAGGCGAATGTCGTGGTGAATGCGTTGAGTCAGAAATATCTCAAGTGTGCAGCTGTTTTGTCCAGTCAGTGGAAGAGCTTGGAGGAGCTGGTGGAGTGGACCCCACAACCGCTTGAAGATCGAGTTCGATTGGCCAATATCCAGATCCAATCTGAGTTGTTAAGCGAGATCGTGGCAGCACAGTGGGTCACTGGAGAGATCGATAAGATGAGGGGTTTGATGATGAAGCCACAGACTCATCTATCTGTGGGAGTAGATGGAGGAATTAGGTTTGAGAATTGTATATGTGTTCAGGTGAATTCATCGATAAAGGAACGTATCCTGCAAGAGGCTCATGGATCCAAATACACTGTGCACCTGGGAACTACTAAGATGTTCAAGGACCTACAGAGGTTTTTTTGGTGGCTAGGAATGAAAAGAGACATTGAGGCATGTGTGGCCAGCTGTCTTACGTGCCAAATGGTGAAGTCTGAACACCAACGACCTGGTGGAATTTTATAGTTGATAGAGATTCTAGAATGGAAATGGGAGCAGATCACCATGGATTTTGTTGTGGGTCTACCCCGAACCAAGAAGGTTCATGATGCGATATGGGTCGTGGTAGATCGTCTTACCAATTCAGTGCACTTCCTTGCCTCAAAGACCACTGCCAAGGTGACAGACCTAATTGAGCTGTATATCAGAGAGATAGTGTGTTTGCATGGAGTACCCGATTTGATTATCTTAGATAGAGACCCAAGTTTACTTACAAGTTGTGGAAGCAAATTCAAGAAGAACTTGGTACGAGGTTGAAGTTTAGTACCGCTTATCACCCCCAAACGGATGGTCAGTCAGAAAGGACGATCCAGACATTAGAAGATCTATTGAGAGCTTGTGTGCTCGATTGGGGTGGCTCATGGGAGTAGTACTTACCTTTATCCAAGTTTGCCTACAACAACAACTACAAAGCCAGTATCGGGATGCCTCTGTATGAAGCTTTGTATGGGAGACTGTGTCGGTCACCACTTCACTGGGATGATGTGGGTGAGAGGACCCTGTTGAGGTCAGATGAGCTCCAAGTGTATGCTGATAAAGTTTCTTTGATCAAGCAAAGGCTGAAGAGAGCCCAGGATCGAAAAAAGTCGTATGCTGATGCAAAGTGGACTGACGTGCATTTCACTGTGGGAGAGCATGTGTTTCTGAAAATCCGACCACTCCGAGCTATAGCCAAGAATAAAGGAAAGCTGAGTCCCTGATACGTGGGTCCGTTTGAGGTGTTAGAAAAGATTGGTGAAGCTGCATATCATTTGGCGTTACCTCCTCAGTATAGCATGATGCATGATGTGTTTCACGTGTCCAATCTAAAATGATATGTGCAAGATCAGAGCCATGTGCTGAGCATTGAGCCTATATAGCTTCAAGGAAAGCTAACTTGTCCTGAGTCACCTTTACGGATTCTAGATAACAAGGTGAAAGAGCACAAATGTAAGAATATATAGATGGTAAAGGTTATTTAAAAGCACCATGGAGAGGATGAGTCTACATGGAAGCTGAAGACGGACATGGAGAAAGCATATCCTGACTTTTTGTTTGATTGTTGAATTTTGAGGGCAAAATTCCTATAAGGAGGGGAGGATGTTATAACCTCCATTTTTCCCTAATTATGTAATAAATATGTGATTCTCCTTTACATATAAATGGAATACATGCTTGCTTTATTGTTTGAATTAAAAGAATTTTGTGTGCAAATAGCCTTGTTGATTGTTAAATGGGACTTATTGGCTATTGGGCCCAATAATAATAAAGGATAAAGGAATATACAAATGATAATTAAATATAACAAAGAAAAGGAGAATAAAGAGAGAGATAGATGGAAACCTCTAGAAGGCAAAGGGGATATTTTGTACCTTTAGGGTTCCTTGAGGACCAAGGGACTCATGATGATAAGATAATAGCAAAGGAAAAGGAAATATTAATTAAAATTGGTTTAATTAATGGATAACTTCGATGTGAAGGAAACACTCTCATCCATTGGATTTGACTAAAATTTATATATACAGTTAGATAATTCCTGAATGGAGTTTCCCCTAAAATTTGAGATAAAAATACTAATCAAGGAGAGAGAAATGAATTTCCCAAGTTTCCTGGTTAAAACACTCTTTTTATCAATTATTGGATAATTGAGTTTTGGGGAGCGATGATGGCCGTTGGATGACCCGTGTGGTCCAGGGGACCACGGATCCAATGATAGTCACTCATTGTCTACCTCGAATCATAGTGGGATTGGGAGAAGTTTGGGAATTTGATTTCCTATTAATAGAGACGATAATTCGAGGATTTAGGCAGTCCATCAACTTTGGGAGACTGTTCCGAACAATCTAGACCCTGATTTCTAGCGTTGCCGTCGATGAGGGAAGAAGTTCCCAATTCATGGGACACCCTGACCTAGCCCTATATAAGGGAGGGGTACTCGAGGGTACCATCATACCTTTTTTCTATCCCAAATGTTGTAGAGCGCAACGACGAGTTGAACGACGAGTTCAATTGTAGTTTCTAGCCTAACCTACACCCTCTGCCATCGGCCGACCTCGCCGGAACTCCGACGACCTGTTCGAGGTGAAGGTAAAGTTGTTGTGAGCAATTGACTGATCCATCAAGTCCGTATGATGACGAGAAGCTTTGGAGCATCTCGGATCTTCTGCTGGTGGCCTGGTGCTCATAGTCAACCAAGGAGTTGACCGCGGTTCGTCGAGCAGTCGAAGGTAGACGACGACTGACAGCCATCCGATCGCAGACCACCATGATCCCAATCATGGATCGGTCGAGCAAGAGCGGGAGTGGCTAATTTAGGCACACACGATGTGAATCGTCAGATCTGAAGAGCGAATCACTAGTCCACTGATCGAGTGGCCACCATTTTTTAGGTAATTCCGTCTCTGACCGAATAACCTAGGAAAAAGCTTTTTCTTGCAAAAATCGTAGAAAAACATAGAAAACTCAGATGAAGAAACTTAATACATGAAATTTGATTAGAAAAATGCGAGGAATAAGTTAAAAATAGTTAGAAGGCCTGAATATTTATATTTTTGCAAAAGTGTATTATTTTGATGAAAAAGGTATTAATTTTTGGTTAGAAACCCTAATTGATTATAATGGATAGTTTTATATGTAAAAATAGGTTAATTCGAGTAATGTTAACTTGTTTAATGATAAAGAAGAATCTTAACCTATTTTGAAGATGAAATTGCAAGATTTAGGGTTTTAAACCTAATATGATGGTTAACGTACTTAGAAACCCTAAATAGGGGAAAAGGGAAGAAAAGAGTATTTAATCCGAAATTGGGGTTTTATGTTGTCAAAAGACAATCTTAGGATCTTTTGTGAAAGATAGATGAGATAATTAGAGTTTGTGAGTAATTTTGTATAATAGGGTGTTAAAAGTATGACAAAACCCTAAGTGCATACGGAACCTTAAAAGAGGTAGAAAACCTAAAAAGGGATAGAAACCCTAAGAAGCAAGAAGGTTGGGGTAAATATTGATAAAAAGAAATTGTATGTTATTTCAGGAATCTTGCTTACTTGCTTGGATTGGATTTCTTTTCTTATTAGTTGATTTTATCTCAAAGATCTGCAAAATAGGTATGTGGTTAATTATGGTTAATCACATTAGTTTTCCGAAGGTTTTCCCAGATGATTAATCACATTGGATGCAACCTATCAGTTTGGATGTTCGTACTTGCAAATCATAAAGTGACTATGATTATCACAATTATGATATATGTGTGTATTCTTGCACCTACATGCCACCCTGATGGATGATGCAAAAAGGTCAAGCCCAAGAGGGAAGACCCATGGGCACCATGAGTGGTGACCCCAGACACCAAGCTCAGGATAGAGAAGGTGGTCTTTATTGCATGACTAATGGGCACCATGAGAGGTGACCCCAGGCACCAAGCTCAGGATGGAGAAGGTGGCCTTAAGTCAATGGCTAAAGAGAAACCCTAAAGGGGGTATTCC
This sequence comes from Alisma plantago-aquatica, assembly GCA_963693085.1. Classification (NCBI taxonomy): domain Eukaryota; kingdom Viridiplantae; phylum Streptophyta; class Magnoliopsida; order Alismatales; family Alismataceae; genus Alisma; species Alisma plantago-aquatica. The sequence continues at coordinate 554,781,024 of OY856412.1, forward strand.
AAGTTTAGGGAAAAAGCAGTGGAGTTTGACATATTAAACTCATAAATTGAATTGTTAATTAACTTAATTGTAATAATTAGGTTGTTAGCCCTATGTGTGATATTTTGTTTGTTCCCACATACCGACATATTCATATATGATGACTGACATTTTGTTTGTCGGCGTTTTAGGTACAACTCTAAAAGGAACAAACAGTAAAGGGACACATTGTGAAAATAAGAAATAAAGTACAAGGAGGATTAGACAGAATAGATTCAAGCTGTGGATAGAAGTAGATATCCAAAGTTTTTAAAAGGTATGCAAAATTTTATTTTATGCCAGCTTTCAGTATAGTTTGGTAGAATTTTATAATTATTACTGATTATTTGTCAAACCTTTGATCCGATTGATTGGGATAATGGCTCTGACCTCTTGGTCTCCCTTAATTGGGGGTTACTGGAAGGCGGGGTCGTTACATTGACCATGTCATCAAAGTAGTCAAAAGAGGAAGCTGGTCTTAGTCATCTCTTTTCAAAACCTATTTACCAATAGAAAAAATACTTGACACGCAGTTAGTGCAAATGTATAGGTACGTTGTCGATAACACAAGAGAAATTTCATGGCAAAATAGGCTCTTAACATTTATAAAATAAACAAGAACAAAAAGTTTAATTAAGGAAATTGTTTCAAGAAAACACCATGTATTTTACTCACTTTTCTGTTATATGGTTTATATGGTCATTATTATCCTCTACCACCTATAATCTAGGATGTAGGTATCAAACCCTATCTATACCCAAAGATGGGGGGTTCTACTTTCTTCCACATGAATTCCATTTACTGCACCCACAAAATAGGATCAGTTTGTTTAATTTTGATGCACATTAGGCCATGTCAACACCTAAAGGTGAGGGCATGTCCGTACCCATGTATTAAACCCCAACTACACCCAATGGTGAGGGTGTATTTTCATGTCGAAGTTCAATATCGATGTATAATTGATTCTTAGTTTATTTATGTTCAAGGTTTTCACAATATACTTATAGTGGAAAACCAAAATATAGTTTTATAGGTAGTCATTTAGTTCAAACAAATACTATTATATGTCAAAAGAAAAGAAATACTATTGTATTAAGGTTTCTTATGTCTCAATATTATTCTTAGGTGTTGTACTCCATCGATAACCAATATTTCATTTTATCACATTTTCAATACCAATAGTTTATCCAATATCATGATTATCATGATTGGAGGATGGCTCACACCTAATCTACATTGTAAACTTAATCCCTAAATTATTGTCCATGTAGTCAACTAGTCAACTCCAGATCAAGCATAAGATTTAAATTCCATAAAAGATTTCAAAATTATTAGATTTCAAGGTTTGATTATTAATAGAGTCCATTACCATACTATCTCAATTTGATAAAAATAATCAAAGCTCAATGATTTCATGAGAACAAGTATAAAAGTGGTATTAGTGAGTCTAGATATCATCATTTCTCCATCCAAGTTGGAAGTATTTAAAAATTACTAAAAGGGTTAGATCTAATGATTTGGATTTATAATCATCAAAGTTGGATCGTATAGCATAGTCAACTAATCATAAGGGTTCATGCTATATAACTCAAGTTTAGATTCATATTCAACTTTTTGTTTAAAAGTTGCCATCAAAGATTATCACGTAAATTTTTGGAAATGGATTGGAATCAAATAGAAATAATACTTTCATTGCAATTATCATGTTCTTGGAATCAAAATGGACTATAGATTTGTTTATTTCCAATACAAGATGTAAGAGTTTGGATGTATGCAAGATTTAGAAAGGGGGGAGTTAGACCTTGGTAAGAGAGAGGGGGTCCTGGAAGAGTGGGCAGCTACTTTGTTGTACCACTTGAAATTTTTCGGGAAAATGAGAGAGGGAAGGCTGTCATACTACAACAATGTGTTGTTGGCACAATCTTAGGGCAAAAATGTAAGAGATGGGTCGATGGAGAAATTCGAGTTGTTGATTGTATGTGTGGATAAAATCAATAGGGTGTGCGTATATATAGGTGGGGAGAGAAGTGGATGAATAGTGGTCGAAATTTCTATATAGTTTAATTTTATATAGTATAAAAAAACCTATAATAACTTGATTTGATCATCCAAACAACTTTCTAATCAAGGCATATATTAAATTCCATAATGTGATTAATCCTTTTCAAAATATATGAAAAGACTTTTTATATAACAAACTATCTCCACCTCAACATATGATCTATATCTCACAAAAAAATCCATTAATGTCATTAATATATGAATATTCCACACAATATTTGTACATGGTGTCTATTACCAACTTACTATTAAGTTAAATTAACACATTTAAAACAAGTGTTATGCACCTCACATTTTTTCTTTTCAAAATTTTATAACTGTAAAAACCATAACTTCCAATCATATGAAATGTTGACCATGTCTTCCTTATTATATAAAACCTATATTTCTCTTTTTGAGTGTTCATAATGAAAGAGATTAAATTGAAAAATTTGGAGGTCTAAATAATTCTTCTAACAAGATATATGTTAAAAAATCATAATTACCGTTAAGATTCATCTTACCATAAAAAGATCATTCAGTTATAACTACTAATTTCCAGAATACATCTTTGCCAACCAATTTTTTTACTTATCCTTAAATAATATAACACATTAGTTTAATAAGACTTTATTTTCTCATATTACTTTAAAAAGTATTTCAAGTCGCATTATCCATTAAAAGTGATCTTAAATATTGTCTATAAACCATATCTTTGAAATCATTTATCTGTTCTTTCTCCAAAATTTATCAAAAACCTAAATTATACTCAAAATGATCTAGTTGTAACTTTACCTTATACGGACAAGAGAAGCCCAGGATATTAAATTTTTACTATTTCACTGAAATATAATAAATGACTTGAACCATCAAATCTAGTTTGAGTATAGTTCTTGTATAATTTATTTCAACCTTCAAATAAGATGCGGTTGGTCTAAAATTTATATCAGTTTTTATTATCATCATAAATTCTGAATTTATTGGTTTTTTGGGGTTCTATTTTTTCTAAAGGTATTATAAAAATTTAGATAAGAAAAAAATATTTAAACTATAAGTTTATGAAACATGTGTGGTATGCACACTAAAAAATAGTATTTCTAATATTCTTATTTTATTACCATAATAAATCAGCTCAAAAGTAGAAATAATAATAAAGATTAGTATGTAGTTTCCCAACATATTAATCAAAAATATGTTTGCAATACTTTCATGGAATTCAATCTAGTATTTTTAATATTATTTGTAAGAGAAAAATAGATCAAAAATATACAAAATCACTGAATTTTACTAAGATTTATTCTTAACAAAATATAATTTAAAAATAGAAACTATCACTATAAACATATTCACTTTGCACATTTTTCATCGTTTCTTTGTAAGCGTTTAGCATGAATGGATTTTCTTGTAAGAGATAACTTGAGGGTAAAATTTATCCAAAACACTACACGACTCATAACATTTTGTTATTTAAATATTGTCATTAGTTAGTGCCAACATTAAAATTTGATGAGTATGCCAAAAAATGTATATTAAATTTATTCAAAAAATCTAATCATCTATTTTATTAATTTAAAAAATAGTCCCAACACTTTCTCAATTTTAACATTTTTAACTTTGTGCTTTACTTTAGTATCACTTCCTATAATTTGTAAATTTCTCTGTACTTGCTGAAATTAAGTATTTCTAGATATTTCAATTATTTAGTTGATGTAATATATCGACAATGGTGGTCGGTCCCAAGCCCGAGTGAAGGAGGAGGGTTGGTGGTAGGTTAATAACCAGTCATAAAAACTTTGTCACTCTTTCTATGACATAGAGTCGAGCCCAATAAATAGAAGAAGAGAAAACCTAAATTAACATGGGATGAGCTTATAAAGAGAGATTTTGAATCTCTACATCTCAACCAGAATATGGCCCATGATAGAGCTGAATGGATATGAAAGATCTATGTAGTCAACCCCAACATAGTTGGGACTGAGGCTTAGATGATGAGATGAATACATCGACAATAGTATGTGACAAAGCTTCTATCTACATTATAAAAAAGAGCAAGTCAACTGAGTTCCTGTATTACATAATTGCATGCCAGATTTTACCCGATTGTTGTTATCCTTTCAGGTTTTACCTGGTTGCTTTCATCTATCCAACAAATGTGATTTTGAATTCTTTTTCTTTTATAGACACTTTGGTCAACATTATTTCCGCCACTCAACACTGCATCATTTGTTTCGTGATCACTTTATTAAAAGGCAATTTAAGCATTTATCTAAGTGCTCCTCAATATTTAAAAGTAAATCCAATTTTTACTATCAAATGATCAATATTTAAATTGAACTTTGTCAGTCAGGTCCCATGTTTGGATGTTAATATTTGAATCTAAATTCAGTCACCAACAAGTTTGGATTTAAAAGGTCTCAGTTCTATCATGAAGTGCTTAATCAATATTATCTCAATCTACATTTACATGTGTGTTTTCAGTAGATATGCATTTGCAACTTTTGCATTATCAATTTTTTTCAATCTCTTTGCGATACGTTAGCACTTTATATACTTTTTTTATCCATGTGCATATTTTTCACAAGTGCAAATTTTTAATAAAAGAATTTTTTATATGTGGGTGTTTATTTTTCAAATTTTGTGTACGCTTTCTTTGTCATGTGTTAGCCACATTTTTTAGTATTTTATAGTTGGAGTTGCTCCATATTATGAATTTTTGGATAAATTCGAAAAAAAATTGCTCATCCTTAACTTCAAATAAGTTTGAAAAAAGTTTTGGTAGATCTGTCTACATGATTTGTTATAGGTCAGAGAGGATCAACTAGAAATTTGTTGTGTTTTTATCTTTTAATAGGTTGTATATAAATTATCATGAGCCTAGTTTTGTGATAGTCATCAATAAGCACATGTCAAGAATTGGAGCACAAGTACTTTTAGTAATCATACATTATAGGTAGGAGGAAGTCAGTTGAAAGTTAATTGAGTTGTTTACTTTTATTCAGTTCTATGAAAGTTATTATAAATATTGATTATATACTAGAACTCAACGGGAACATGTCCAAGAAGGAATATATATATATATATATATATCTATGTATATATATGTATATATATATGTATATATATCTATGTATATATATATATGTATATATATGTATATATATACATATGTGTATATATATACATATGTATATATGTATATATATATATACATAAAGAGAGAGAGAGAGAGAGAGAGAGTCAGGCTAGAATACACTCAAGTGTACAGATTGAACAAATACACTCAAGTGTGTTTGCACATCAAGACTATTTTTTGCAAAATGTAAACTATTGATCTTCACCATCATACTATAACTAGGCTACATACAAATTTTGAGCCCATTTGGATGAGTATAAGTCACTCATCCAAGGGCAACAAAATCGACACGCGAAACTAATTTATAATGCATAATTTTTGTGGTCTTTATAACATGACCGATAAATGTCCAAATGTGCTCAAATTTTGCGTATGAGCTATTCACAAGAGGTTTAAGAAGATTAATGGATTAGACTTTTGAAAAAAATATTGCATCATGAAAAACTACTTGAGTGTATTCTGCTCCAGATACACTCGAGTGTATTCTAGCCTGACTCTCTCTCTCTCTCTCTCTCTCTCTCTATATATATATATATATATATATATATATATATATATATATAATACACTTGAGTGTATAGATCACACGGATGCACTCATGTGTGTTTTTATATCAAGACTATTTTTTGCAATATGTAAACCATTGATCTTCATTGTCATACTATAATTAGCTACATACAAATTTTGAGCCCATTTGGATGAGTGTAAGTCACTCATTCGAGGGCAACAAAACCGACGCATGAAACTAATTTGTAATGCATAATTTTTGTGGACTTTATAACATGACCTATAAATATCCAAATGTGCTCAAATTTTTTATATGAGTTATTCACAAGATGATTAAGAAGATCAACGAATTAGATTTTTGAAAAAAAATATTGCATCATGAAAAACTACTTGAGTGTATTCTGCTCCGAATACACTCAAATGTATTCTAGACTGACTCTCTCTCTATATATATACATACATACATATACATATACATATACATATACATATACATATACATATACATATACATATACATATACATATACATATACATATACATATACATATACATATACATATACATATACATATATATAGTGACACCTCGTCACCCTAAACAAGATTACTCAGAATATAAAACATGATTAACTACTAAATAATCACATAAATAGAAAAGTGGAAGAATTTAAATCAATTTCAACATCATGAACAAGTTTTGAAACATTTACATAAAGGTCCTACTTTTCTATTTTCATATACCATAACACGTATTTACATCTATTTCCATTGCCTCAACTGCATCCTGTATACAAAAGATATTCCACATGTACATGCCATATATTACAAACACTAGCATACTGCCAAAATCTCGTGTCGATACAAGTATATCAGCTGTAAAACACATCCCATACATGGACCTGAGAGTATAGGGTAGACATTAGGACTCTACTACTAACATCTATAGCTATCCAACCTTTTGAATTATTGATAACTAGACTGCTCCTCTTCAACAACACGACCTCGACCACATTTCCCATGACCACCTAAAAAGATGTGGTGACCCACGGGTGAGACTCATATCCCAGTGAGAGATATAACTATCTCTAATAGATATTGATTACAATATATTAAATTAACAATAAATAAACTAAGAAATAGGTGTACTATAAGAAATTGAACAAATTGAACAATTTAAACATATTAAGCAAGTTAAATAAGTAAACTCAGCAATAAGTATAATTATTCAGATTTCATAGGATAGCATCTTGTAAGCATTGTGTAGTATAAAGACAAGGCAAGGGCTTAATCAACCAATGTGAGAATATATTTAACCCTAGCAAATATACTACACAAACTATATTACATCTTTTATTATGTCCTGGGGAGTTTGATTCGTATCACTCAAAGTCCAACTAACCATTGCGAAGTCGAAATCAGTTCCATACAAGATCTAGGAACAGTCAGACACCAAGATCTTTTGCATAGGTTAGAATGAATTTTTACTGTAGTGACATGTCAGTCAATTACCAATTGTGACATATAGTCAAGCTAATAACAACTAGTCTTTCCTTGATACAGGTCATGACACTAGATACTAAGGTATGCAAAGCAAAACCTTATTCACATTATTCATATAATCACTGAGACACGACCATATTCATTCTCAAAAAGAGGGCTAGGTATGACCGCAACCATCCTCCGTAAGCACTTGGGATCAGGATAATAAGTACCCCACATATTCACCAATATGCACTCTGAGTTTGCCTTAGTAATACTCGTTTCACCATCCAACAAGTTTTGACACAGTAAATGACTCTATGGCTCAAGGCTCTACATGATTAAGGTTTCACTTGAATATATAATTATTGCTAAGTGAATTAAGGCTTCATCATACAAATGGACATTCAAACCCTAATACATTTCTAACAAGCATATAAGTACAACAACTTCAGAAGACGTAAAATGTGTGAGGTATATTTATCAATCACAATCACTGCCTACTATCATTTATTACAATCAATGGACTACATTTTTCATCATACCATTACAAGATACCAATTTTTTATCACAATGTTCCAGGGTTACATCCCTTAATGTATCATGAAGAGGATTATATCTCCATCATGGCTCAATCATGCCCAATAGGTCATAAAGTTTGTCATATCAAACCCTGTAAGATCATCACTTATCTTTCAATGTATTAGGACAAGGCTCAACAGATCATCATTCACACATGTGACATATAAGATTAACAAACCAAGCACTATGATGTTCAATTATCATCATATTAAGGTTTCAACACAAGAAGATAGTATTTCATTGTCACATTTGATCATTCAAGAAGGTTGATTAGAACTAATCACTACCACTTAGTCACATTAGATTTGGTATAACAAGCCATGTTTCATTAGGGATACACATCCACTTGTTATGGTGATTTATCAAATATATTCATACGAGGGCAAAGGTAAAACTACAAATCAAGGGCATTCAACCACCAAATTATTATTATTAGAACCAACATATTATACTATAGGATTCATTTTAATCCATTGGATGTTGAAGCATCCAATCCTCAACCATTGGATCAGGTTCATAATTCAAAACCATCAATTTGAGTATAGGTATGACCATTGAATCAATTGAACCAAGAAGCCATTGGTTTAGGGCTTAATTGAAGCTAAATTTAAAGACTTGACTCACCATCAGTTGTGGTGGACTGTTCCACCATCGGCTGTGACACATTGTGTCACCATCAGTTGATAGGGTCAACTTTACCATCCTTTGCCTCCAACCACCATTGATTATTGCCATTATTAGGGCATTAGACCATCAGGTTGATAAGATTCTAAAGGAGTCTATAGATGACCTAAGGTATGACCCATTGGTTATCACCATGGATCATCACCACTAGTTGACACCATTCATTGTCACCACTGATTGATGTACACAGATGAAATCAGCCTACAAACTCTAAATATAGTCCATCGATTGAAAGGTGCAAAGCACCATTGGTTGTCATACAACCTAATCTAAGTCTTCCTCTACCTTAGAAAGGTTGTAAACCTAGTTTTAGGTTCATCTAAAGATGGAATCTAGGCAAGAAACATTATAAAAATCAAAACCCCATGCAAGTATAGCTTTTATATCCATAGATCTTCATTTTAGAGCAAGAACATGAGTAAGAAAGCTTGTAGTAAGAAATAATGAAGAGGGTTATACAAATCACCTGTAGAAAGAAGAACAAACTTCTAGTATCAAGAAACTCAAGCAGAGAAGGTAGGAAAACCCTAGCTTTAGGGTTGAACTCGGCCAAGTAGCACCTTTATCCAAAAAAGAAGTAAATCTTAGGTAGAAGGAGCAACAAAGGTAGGTTCTTTGAGCTTTAGAGCAAGCTTTTCCATGGAAAAATAAAGTTATATCCAAGAAGAAGGTAGGAGAAGGAAGAATAGAAAAATAAATGAAGGGGAGCAGGAGATACTTACTCATTTAGGTCAAGTTCACCAAAAGGAAGCTTTATAAACCCTAAAAGAGAGCAAAATGAAACCCTAGAAGCTCCAGCAAGAAGGTCGGCTACCTTTTTCTTCCTTAGAGAGATCCTCTACCACCAAGAAGGAGAAAGGCGAAGATATAACAGTAGGGGAGAGATAGGGGACTAAAGGTTTTGTTTGGGAGCCTGAGGATAAGTATATCAAGCTTAAGGATAAGAGAGAGAAAAAGCTTGAGAAATTCTAGCAGCTCTCCACGTGTCCATGGCGTAGATCTTTCATGGACATGCAAGAAGTAGCTCCACTAGATGTTGGAGTACACTAGACCACCAGATGATAACCACCAAGTGTCGGCCAAGGCATAATAAATGATATCAGTCTAGAGGCGCATAAGAAAGTGTATCCGTTATACCATCTCATAAGGTATTGGCCTCATCATCCATTAAGATATCGACTTCACCTTCAGCTAGGGTATCGGTCTGCCAACTCTAGGGTATCAGCCTATGTACCCCTTTTGTGTATCGACCATCCTCAACATCATGGAATATCAACTATTAGGGTTTGGTTGTATCGGTTGACCTCAAGGTAGGTGTTTCTCACCTCTCTTTAAGACATGTCAGGCTAGGGGGGTATCAGATTTTAAAGGGTTTCAGATTGCATGTATATCAGATTAGGGTTACCCATGCCAACTTCCATACTCCACTAAAAGCATCAAGGTTCAATACACTTCCTCACTAGACATCACTAGGTCATAAAAAGCCAACATCATAAGAAATATATCGGTTTACACAAGAGCATATCGGTCTAGCATATCAAATTGCATGCCTATCCATTTAGCACATAATATTGGTTTAGCATGTCATGTTGGTTTAGTCATCTTCTACCTCAAGATGACGATACTAACAAGGCAAAAGAGAAGAGCAACTTATGGAAGAAACTTAACCAAGTTCTATTCTAAAAAATAGAGCATAAGGCTACCAAGAAAAGCTACTAACCAACAAGGAAGTAACGAGCTAAAGATAACTAGCAAGGTAACAACAAAAAAGGGTGATAATAACAAAGTAGGTTTAGAGTTATATAACCCACCTCAAGAACAACCACCAAGGTTTAAGCTCCAAGGTTAAGCTCCAAGCTCACGAACTCAAGGAAGAAGATCCTCCACAACACCTCCAAGAAGGAAGATATAACCATGTTAAGAAAGAGAAAAAGAGAGGAAAGAAGATACCAAGGTCCATGGATGAGAAGAAGAAAGAAGAAGATAAAGAAAGGGAGAAAACCATGGCTTACCAGGGAAGAAGATAAAAGAGATAACCACAAGATTTTGGCTCGCCCACAAGCTCTAAGGAAGATTGCTCTTCAAGCTCAAGGTCAGCCACCAAGGAGAGAAAGAAAAGATCACTTAAAAGGGTTCTCTTGCATGGGAAGAGAGGAGTATATATACATGGATGATGAGAGAGAGAGAACAAGGGAAAGGTGTCACCACCTTAGAAACCTAGAAGATACATGTCCATAAAGAAAGGACACCATAACACCATGCAATAAGGTGATAGGATATATGTCTTGCCCACACTTGGTCACTAAGGAAGGTCAAGGTCGACATACCCATCCATCTCCTTCACAAACCGATAGGGATGAAACCCTAGGTCACAAACCGATATTGACTCCTCTACAGTCACCACAACCCGATATGGTGATCCTCACGATACCACCAAACCCATAGGATGTCCCTCAAGACACCCTCAACCGATACCAAGCCTCCTCAAGGCAACCACAAACCGATACAAGGTTTCACCAAGGATCTCAAGCCTGAGACAACACTCTTAAGAGAAAACCACATCTCAAACATGTGCCTAAAACATACCAAGGATGTAACCACTCAACCAAGGCCAAAACAAGATGCCCAACACTCCCTCTCTCTTCTAGATGATGCCAAGAGAGAGAAGAAACACTCTAGAGGTGGAAAAAATTTACATCAACCCCTCTTCTAGGTGAATTGCAAGTGCATGAAAACCTCTCCACACAATCTCAAACAAGGAGCACAAACCTCCAACATGCCCTAATTACATCTTAGATGATTAGAGTAAGGATCCAAACAACACACTTAAGAAAAACAAATAGGGTTACCCCAAAACGTGGGTCAAGGTCCTTACAAGCCATAAACCTCTAACATGGATTTTGCCACCAAAATCCTAAGAAAAAAGAGAAGGGTACTTCCTCCTCATATCCTCTTTGAGCTCCCACATGGCTTCCTCAACACCACAATGATGCCAAAGAACCTTCACAAGCACAAGGTGCTTCCTCTTCAACTTCTTCACCCTCTAATCAAGGTTCAACACTGGACCCTCCACATAGGTCATATCCTCATCAAGCTCCACCTCCACAGGTTGTAACACTAACTCTATATCTGAATGAAACTTCCTTAGCATACTGACATGGAACATCAGATACAACTTGTGCAACTCAAGTGGTAAGTCCAACTTGTAAGCCACCTTCCCAACTCGTGCCACAATCGGGTAAGGTCCCATAAACCTGGGATCCAACTTACACTTCTTCCCAAAACTCAAAACACCTTTCCAGGGAGAGACCTTTAGATATTCTTTGTCTCCCACTTGGAACTCTAGGGGTATGTGATGATTGTCTATGTATGACTTCTGTCTATCCTGTGTTGCTTTCAACTATTATTATATCACTTTGATCTTCTCTGTCATCTGTTGTACAAGATCAGGACATAGAAGTTGATACTCTCCTATCTCATACCAACACAACAGATACCTACAACGTCTCCCATACAACACCTCATATGGTGCCATGTCAATACTTCTTTGATAGTTTCTATTGTAGGCAAACTCTATCAGACTGAGGTATATATCCCAACTTCTTGAGAATTGAAGAACACAAGCCCTAAACAGATCTTCCAAGATGTGAATAGTCCTTTTATACCGACCATCTATCTGTGGCTAGAAAGCAGTGCTGAACTTGAACTATGTACCCAAGGTTGTGTGTGGTCACTCCCAAAAGTGACTTGTAAACTGAGGACCTCTATCGGTTACGATAGAAGTTGTAACACCATGCAAACGCACTATTTCATCAACATAAACTTGAGAAAGCTTCTCTGTTGTGAACATTGTCTTCACGTGAAGGAAATTCACTGACTTGTACAATCGGTCAATGATCACCCAAATGGAATAATAACCTTTAGCGGTCCTAGGTAAACCAACCACAAATTTCATAGTTACATGATCCTATTTCCACTGAGGTATAGGAAATGGTTGCAACATTCATGTAGGCTTCTGATGCTCAACTTTGACTTGTTGACATACCACACACTTTGTGATGAACTTAGCTACATCTTTCTTCAAGCCTGGCCACCAATACAAATCCTTCAGGTTATGGTACATCTTTGTACTACTTGGGTGCATAACATACATGGATATATGAGCCTCTTGCAACACCATCTTCCTTAGGTTATCTGCATCAGGAACTACTATCATGTGATGATAACATACCATCCCGTCTTCCGTATCATAGAAACCATCACGCTTCTCACTACTGAACTCTGATCTAATCTGCTATGTCATAGTATCTATCAGTTGAGCTTCTGTAATCTGTTGTCTCAGTGTAGGCATTACTTGAAACTATGCCAACAAACCAACTAACAAAGAGACTTCCAACTTGACATTCAATTGATGTATGGAGACCAACATATCTCTCTTGTAACACATCAAAGAACTCAGCTGACCTTTATCCATAGATGAAGATTTCCTGCTTAAAGCATATGCCACCACATTTGCCTTTCTCGGGTGATAATAAATCATGCAATCATAATCTTTAATCAACTCCATCCAATGATGCTGCCTCATATTCAAGTCTTGCTGTGAAAAAATATATTTCAAGTTCTTGTGATCTATGAATATCTAACGCTTCTCCCCATACATTTAGTTCTCTAAATCTTCAAAGCATGAACCACTTCAGCTAACTCCAGATCATGGGTTGGATAATTCTCCTTGTGTTTATTAAGATGTCGAGAAGCAAAAGAAATCACTTGCTTGTCTTGCATCAACACACATCCCAAACCATTCTTGGATGCATCACAGAAAATGATGTATCCTTTTCCTTGCTTGGGAAAAACCAAAACTTGTGCACTTGTCAGCTTCTCCTTCAATGTTTGAAAAGCTCGCTGACATCTGTCATCCCAAATGAAAGACACATCCTTCCTTGTGAACTTAGTTAGGGGTAGGATGATAGCGCTGAAGGTCTTGATGAACCTATGGTAGTAGCCTGCCAAACCTAGGAAATTGCACACTTTTGTCGACATCTTCAGCTGATCCCATTCAATCATATACTCTACCTTCTTAGGGTCCACTCATACTCCTTCTATAGATATAACGTGCCCCAAGAAAACTACCTCTCTTGACCAGAACTCACACTTGCTGAACTTAGCATAGAGCTGGTGCTGTCTCAACACTGTCAACACTTGCCGCAGATGATGTTCATGTTGTTGACTATCCCAACTATATATCAAAATTCCATCTATGAAGATAACCAAAAACTGATCAAGGAATGGTCTAAACACCCTGTTCATCAAATCCATGAATGCTTCTAGTGCATTGGTCAACCCAAATAGCATAACCACAAACTCGTAGTGACCATACCTCATCCTAAAAGCTGACTTTGGTATGTCATCCTCCTTGATCCTCAACCGATGATATCATGACCATAGATCTATTTTTTAGAACACTGTTGCACCACACAACTAATCAAATAAGTCATCTATCCTCATCAAGGGATACTTATTCTTTATTGTAACCTTGTTCAACTATCTGTAATATATGCATAACCTCATAGGCCCATCCTTCTTCTTCACAAACAACACTAGAGATGAGACTACCCAACATCGAATCTAACCAAATTGCCACCAGTAATAATTGCAGAATAAACATTAGCAACGGATTAAAAAAAACACTAAAAATTAAAACCATTTTGCAAAGAGATCCACTTCCAGGGAACTCCTAAAGAAGGAAACCAAAATTTATATACATCATGGTTCACATTGTACATACATTGTACCGTCTGATCACATGGTTAACATATATTGGTTGCTTTACCAAAACCTGTACATAAGAACCATAAAACCTCAAGACAATCGAGCCAAAATCTCAGATCATTCATAAAACCATCACATACTGACTCCAAGGACCTGAGAGTATAGAGACGACACATAGGACTTCTATCTACAAGACACAACAAACAATACACTTAACCTAAGCTATTACTACTGTCCCTACTATTGATGTCCTTCCTGTGTAGAACTGTCTCTACCTCTTGGTGCACATGTACCTACCTAAAAATTGTGGATCCCACAGTGTGAGACAAAAGTCCTAACAAGAGATATAACTCTCCGCCAACAATGTCATTATCACAGGTAAACAGTATAAAACTGAGCAAAGGTTCTTTTATATTAATAGGTAAGATTAATCACTATTGATAAGCAGATTAGAACATTCTCATCTTTTAAAGCATTGTAACTTTCTATGATAGAGCAATAAATCATCTATTCACTTTATAAGGAATATGAAGATCATGTGTATCATTTACCCATCATACTATACCAACATCTCAAGCTTATCCTATGATAAATTATCATGGTATGATATCTGTGAATCATTCTCATTTCTAGTTGTTGACCTTAGTCAATCTACTAGCCAGTTTTGGATTATATCAATCCTGTGAATATGTTCAAGCCAGGTATCGGTTTATGCCAATCCTATGAAATTACAGCCAGATATTGGATTATACCAATCCTGTGAGATTACATCCAGGTATTGGATTGTACCAATCCTGTGAGATTACAGCCAGGTGTTAGATTATACCAATCCTGTGAGATTACAACCAGGTATTGGATTATACCAATCCTATGAGATTATAACCGGGTATTGGATTATAACAATCATGTGAGATTATGGCCATATTGGTAAGGATTCCATAGTAGTTGGGATACCTTTATGTTTCCCTTTCACTTTCATTATGGGATATCAATCCCCTAAACTCATCATTGAATACCACATCACCTTTACTAGGAATTATGCCTCGATCAAGCCATCATATCCATTCACATACTTTATGTGATACAAGTAATCCTCATATCCCATTTTAGCATATTCAAAACACTATAGCACTTATTTGTCTATAACCATAAAGCATGTATGACTAAGATTTCATTATTATTATTATTATAACCATTTATTATTATTATTATTATTATTATTATTATTATTATTATTGTTATGTTACAAGGTTCCCATTTCCCTAGTTCATTTTGAATATTGCCATCTCTTACATCAATATCTAGATCATGAGACTTTTATAAACATCTTGTCACCTCTCACTAGGCAACATCCATCTCTAGGTCATAAGACCTATATAAACATTATACTTGTTGTATAAGTATTTCCCATGACTTACAAGACCCATATAATATGTATTATATGAAACATCATAGCTCATACTTAGCTATGCTCATTATCTCATGATACCAGCATGGTTAGTATTTCATGATAACAACAATATCAAATACAAATCATTACTATGAAATACAAGAGAAATACCACCTTCCCATCATCTGGGTTAGGGTTTCCCTTTCTTACTGATTAGGGTGTCAAGTCATATCTACTTCCTTTACTAGGTTTAGGGTTTCCAGTACGTTCATCAAGAATCAAAACTCTAATTCATACTCCACACATATTAGGAGTATCAATGTATACTCATTACATGATTATTATACAAGTATAAGTTTCTCTTTCACCCTCACTAGTATGTTGATTACATCATACTCCATTAGGTTGGCTTAATTCTTTTCTCAAAGTACATTGACCCATATTTACCAAAATGCATTAAACCCTTTATGTCTTAATGTATCATTTAACATAACACACTACATGTGTCACTCAATCAAGTGTATTAGATTGAGGTGCTTCCTCCATATCAGGTATAGAGGTGTAGGTATGCTTACATATCGGGTTTCACATTACCATGTTGGGTTTCAATGCCAAATCGGGTAAAGAGGTGTGTGTGTGCTTCACACCATATTGGGCAAAGAGGTGTGTGTGTGTGCTTCACCCCATATCGAGCAAAGAGGTGTGTGTGTGCTTCACAACATATCGGGAAAAGAAGTGTGTGTATGCTTCACACCATATTGGGAAAAGAGGTGTGTGTATGCTTCACACCATATCGGGCAAAGAGGTGGGCAAAGAGGTGTGTGTGCTTCACACCATATCAGGCAAAGAGGTGTGTGTATTCTTCACACCATATCGGGAAAAGAGGTGTGTGTATTATTCACACCATATTGGGAAAAGAGGTGTGTGTATGCTTCACACCATATCGGGCAAAGAGGTGTGGGGTTTCAAGGTATATCAGTTTTCATATCATATTGGGTTCCATCACCATATCGGGCTAGAGGTGTGTGCTTCAACCCGATATTGGTTTATACCTTGATTATGTCATCATAATCAACCTCTATACTCTTGTTCTTACTGTTATAATTCATGGACAACAGTCCTAAACAACTTTTAGAACTCATAGGATCATCAATTATTCATGAGAACTCAAAATTGAAAGTAGATCAACAAGTATAACAAAATTGAAGGTGAATAATAACATAATTGGGTTCAAGTTATATAACCTGCCTCAAGAACAACTTCAAAGCTCCAAGATCTAAATCTTCACGTTCCCAAGGTTGAATGAGATTATCAAAGGTCCAAGACTTGATCTCCTCAGCACTATTCATGATACTTCACCACTTGTGGCCGATATCCCTCACTTGTGGCTGATATCACTTCACTTGGTTGATATCACTTTGCTATGGTTGATACAAGGCTCTATACACGATACCCCTCTTCCTATGCACGATACAAAAACACTATGCATAATATCTAAGAGCAAGAGGGTGGTAAATTTTGAAAAATTTCACTAATAGGTGAAAGGAGTGGTATATATAGTTGAGGTTCATGAAAAAGAGTGTATATGAGGTGTCATCATTTTAAGCTACTAGGTGCCTCGTGTCCATGCATAGTTGACACATGAACATGCATGCAATCATATTTATCTTGACATGAAAAACTCTTCAGGATAATCTAGAGATAATATCTCAGCCATTACTGATCTCTTTGGATAAGATATATTAACTCAATCACCACTTTATTCACAACCCGATACAACTTTTCCAAGGAAGTTGTAAACCAATACACTTCACCTCCTTGTGGTGCTTTGGCCATCATGGACTTTGAAAAGAGTCCAAAAACTGATATGGTATCCCCTCTATGGCTCCTTGTCCGATAGGCACTCCCATATCAAGTCTACAACTTGATACAACTCAAATTAGGGTTTCATATTCAACCCTTTCTTGGTCTTTTCCTCACCAAGAGTACCATCACTCAAATATCATTCAAACATGGTGTATCCTTATTTATCCCTCCTCTAAATGATACATAGAGGGATTAGGGACACTCTAGAGGAGGCAATTTTCATATCAAGCCTATATTTTGGGTAAATTACAATTTGTACTAAAATTGGTAAACAAGGCACTAGCATTATTCAAACAAGCTCAAACTTGGAATTTAGGCTTTCCACAAGCTTCCCTTTAGCATCATTCCTTTTCTTATGATGATAAAACACATTAGGTGCCTTCAACATGTGACATATTTCAATATAACCCCTCATCTTGGGTAAATTGCATTTTGGTCCAAAAGAAGAGAACATTGCTCAAACATTATTCAAACATGACCAAACTTGAAACATAAGTTTGTGCCCTAATAACAAAACACTTTAGAGAATTATATTAAAGTTATAAGAAACTTATTTAAGCCAAACAAATAGGGTTTTCCCTAAACCCAGGTCAGGGATGTTACAAGTTATAAACCCCTAACAAGGATTTCATCCCCAAAATCCCAGATGAAGGGAGACAATTGTTATTCATGAATCATATCATCAAGTCTCCACATAACATCTTGATGTCCTGGAGATGCCATAGAACTTTGACCAGCACAAAGTCTTTTCATTCAGGGTTATCATAGAATCTGTCATACATGGCACATACTCAACTGTCCTTTTCATAATGACTGCAGTGTCAATTCCGTGTCAGGGAACACTTTCTAAGTCAGAGAAGTACTATTCATACTTCGAATGGTTCAGGTGTCAAACCTCATTGATTTGTCACCTTCTCAACTTACATATTTTATGTAATAAGATTCTTGACCTTGGGGGTCTTCCATACCCCACACCTAGTTTAGCATTTCTCCCCCAAGGAAAGATTAAAGTTACATTTTATCACCCATTTGGGACTTCAAGTCTTATCATACTTCTATTGTGTCACTCTAATCTATTGACACAATACTAATTTACTTATGACTCGTACCAACCATCCCGTTAGCTGTTTATTTTCTTATCATAAGGAGATGCTACTTATTAAAGAAAAACTATCTCAGAGGTATCTCTAGATGTTATTTGTATAAGCTGCCTCAATAGATCTAGATAGGGATATTCTAAGGAATTATACTTAGCTTGATAAGCTTTTCCCAAGATGATCCTACGATTATCCCTTCAATTAATACATCCTTATCAATGTTATGTTTATGCATAGCATAAACCCCTAAAATATGATGTCCATACTATCATATGTAACTAAACTAATTTCAAATTTGGCCCTTCTAGGTAACAAACATTAATAATCTTATTAGGAGTTATGTCCTCACTATCTCATACCTTTAAAACTTCTTGGACACTCGGATTCCTTACATTGGTATTAGTTACATGTGTCAAAAACATATCACACCCTCATCATTTCCATCCTCTGGTGTTATTACCAAAACCAAACATATAGTAGGATCTTTCTTTCATCTCAGGACATTACTTATCACATATAACTTTGTCTTGGAACCAAAATCCAGGACTAGCTGGTACTTTTCAAAGTACCCATCTATAGGTTACTTTTATCCCACACACATCAAGTGTCATAAGACTTACTTGATTGCCATGTCCCTGAAAGGGAAGAACATAGGGAAACATACTCCTTTTATCACACCATCATTATCTAGGTTATTTATCAAAGAAAAGAGATTATCACCTCTTTTGATTACTACATCAACTTTCAACTGTTCATGTGTCATTCAATCTTGTTTCATCTTAGGTTCTTTTCCACCAACATGGGAACTATAACGATGATCACATGCCATAATTCTTTTATTCATTATTTTCTAGTATGTTCATGAACATTTTCTGATCTTTTATATATCCACATCATAGAAAAGATCTTTATTCTTCACATATTCAAGAATATGCATGCTGAGTTAAACTTGTTTCACCATTCAACAAATTTTGATATTGAACAGATCTATCATTTGGGCAACTACATTATAAGATTCCACTTTATTAATTAGGTGTATTACAATATCTTTTAGCATCAACCAAATTGCAAGCATGAATTATAAAAAATTCTATAAAGAAAGATGTAATATATTTAGCCAGTGCTTTCATGATCTTTGAAACACATTGAACGTATAACACTTGGGATCGCAGTCCCTTATCACATTACTAGGGATTCTTCTCCCTTTGCATTATCATCATCATGATTACTAGATATGGGTATTCAAACCCTTAGTTCATCACTAAACATTGTCACCTCTCATCAGGTAACCATTACCTCTAGGTCCTCAGACCAGGGTATACATTATACTAAACATCTTCTTTTGTATATAAGTTGGTCTATTATTAACTCATATTCCTTCTTATAACAATTAGGATGTGATAGAAATATATGTGCCACATCTCCTATTTCATTACGCTCTTTGGATTTTCTCAAAATGACCACTTGATCAGAGTAATCAGAAAGATAGCAATCTAAGAGTCTCATACTTACCTTGCCTTCAATAGTTGAATAACTAGCCAGGGTATTCAAGAATTGAATTTAGGTAGTATGCATTTTGTTTTATATTATGTTTCTTACTCTTATCATCTCTTTAGATTTTACTACTTAGTATCTCTAATTTTCTCTAGGTGTTTGTTTTACATCTCTTCCCTTTCTACATGAAGAGAGAAATTTCAAAACATATATCCTTTTTATCTCTTCCTCATGTCCTCATAGGACTAATCAAAGGAAGCTCAACAACAACTACCTTTCTTATAATTAATAGGCAGAGAGAAGAAAAAGGAAAGATAATCAGAATGAAAAGTTCTATCTGACATGTTACCTGTTATGGGTTATCTAGTGTCTTGACTGACTCAATGCATGGAGTCTAGTTGTCGCCTGTTGTCACCTTTATCATCTACTACCCAAAGTAATGGACCAATCTACGACACTTGTCTTTGTCCTCGTCCTTTTGCTCCACTAAATTGTGGTCTTTGTGAGTGTTGTAGATTATGCCTTGACTGTTGGGTCACCTCGTTATTTTTTCTTGGACACTGCCACCTCGGATGTCCTATCTGTCCACATTTATGGCAAGCTCAAACCTCACATTGTGTCCTAGACAAGTTCCTTGTTGATACTAAAGGTACTCTTGGAGTTCCTAGAGGTATACTCCAACCTTGGTCCTCACTTGGTGACCACTGTATTGGTGTACTATATTGCTATTGAACCGATGATACTGAAGATTTTGGCTGTTTAATACCACCAAACAATTGTTCCTATGACTGTGTAGACATCCTTTTGAGGTTTGCCTCATGTTTCTTTGTCACAGACCTTTCTATCCTCTAGACATATTCCACAAATGTAGTGAATCTCTCTCTACTTTCTAGCATGGCTGTCGAGATAGACACCTTAGCATTCAGTTCTTTCTCAAAATGTCAAATCTTCTCCTGCTCAGTAGCATCCATTTGAGGACAAAACCAAAAAAGTTCCATAAACCTAGCCTCATATTCATTAATTGAAATGGTTCCCTACTGAACCTTCTCAAACTATGAGATGTTTTTATCTAAGTATGTTTGTAGAAAATACTTATTGATGAATTCTTGATGAAATTCGTCCCAACCAACCTCTTCATCATTCCTTTTTACCTCTTCTATGACCCACCAGTGGCCATCACTACCTTTCAAAAAGTAAATGACATGTTTGACTTTGTCAGCGTCTGGGATACTAAGGTTCTTAAAAGCCTTTTCTAACTCAGTGAGCCACAAATTAACATATGTTGGGTTAGTTGTTCCAGCATATTCTATATCTCCTACATGACATAGCTGTTCAAAAGTTTTACCAGACCCATGTCCCTCATTGGGAACTGGTGCCCTAGGTGTTGGTGCTTGCATCTGATCTTCCATATGCATTACTGTAGTCATGATTTGCCAAAAAAGAGCATGAAAGGTTGGGTTTTCTAGCATAGCTTCCTCAAAATGGGGATTCTTAGGCACGGATTCCTCTCTTGTTTGATCCCTTACACCTCCTATTGGTGCAGCAACATTGCTCTCAGCAATGTGTTCCTCATGTTCTCCAGACATCTTTAAGCTTTATCCCTTCTTCTGCATAAGCAGAAGTTTCTATGAGATATATTGGAGGATACTAGAACATACTCAACACCTTAGTCCTATGTCTCTATAGACTCAGAGAACCTTATGCTCTGATACCAAAACTTTGAGATGACCCAACATCGAATCAAGCCAAATCGCCACTAGTAATAATTACAGAATAAACATTTGCAGTGGATTAACAAAAACACTAAAAATTAAAACCATCTTGCAAAGAGATCCATTTCCAGGAAACTCTTAAAGAACGAAACCAAACTTTATATACATCATGGTTCACATTATACATACATTGTACCGTCTCATCTCGAGGATAACATATACTAGTTGCTTTACCAAAACCTTTACATAAGAATCATAAAACCTCGAGGCAATCAAGTCAAAATCTCAGATCATTCATAAAACAATCACATAATGACTCCAAGGACCTGAGATTACAAAGACGACACATATGACTTCTATCTACAAGACAAGACATACAATACACTCAACCAAAGCTATTAATATTTTCCCTGCTGTTGATGTCCTTCCTCTGCAGAACTGTCTCTACCTCTTTGTGCACGTCCACCTAAAACTTGTGGATCCCATGGGTGAGACATAAGTCCCAGTGAGAGATATAACTCTCCGCCAACAATGTCATTATCATGAGTAAACAGTATAAAACTGAACAGAGGTTCTTTTATATTAATAGGTAAGATTAATCACTATTAATAAGTAGATTAGAACATTCTCATCTTTTAAAGCATTGCAACATTCTATGATAGAGCAGTATATCATCTATTCACTTTATAAGGAATATGAAGATCATGTGTATCATTTACCCATCATACTATACCAACATCTCAAGCTTATCCTGTGATAAATTATCATGGTATGATATCAGTGAAGCATTCTCATTTCTAGTTGTTGGCCTGAGTCAATCTACTAGCAGGTATTGGATTATACCAATCCTATGAATATGTTTGAGCCAGGTATTGGTTTATACTAATCTTGTGAAATTACAGCCAGATATTGAATCATACCAATCCTGTGAGATTACATCCAGGTATTGCATTGTACCAATCTTGTGAGATTATAACTAGGTATTGGATTATACCAATCCTGTGAGATTACAGCCAGGTATTGGATTATATCAATCATGTGAGATTACAACCAGGTATTGGATTATACCAATCCGGTGAGATTACAGCTAGGTATTGGATTATACCAATCCTATGAGATTATGGCCATATTGCTAAGGATTCCATAGTAGTTGGGATACCGTTATGTTTCCCTTTCACTTTCATTATGGGATATCAATCCCTTAAACTCATCATTGAATACCACATCACCTTTACTAGGAATTATGCCTCAGTCAAGCCATCATACCCATTCACATCCTTTATGTGATACAAGTATTCCTCATATCTCATTTTAGCATATTCAAAACACTATAGCTCTTATTTGTCTATAACCATAAAGCATGTATGACCAAGATTTCATTATTATTATTATAACCATTTATTATTATTAATATTATTATTATTATTATTATTATTATTATTATTATTATTATGTTATGAGGTTCCCATTTCTCTAGTTCATTTTGAACATTGCCATCTCTTACATCAATCTATAGATCATGAGACTTTTATAAACATCTTGTCACCTCTCACTGGGAGACATCCATCTCTAGGTCATAAGACCTATATAAACATTATACTTGTTGTACAAGTATTTCCCATGACTTACAAGACCCATATAATTTGTATTATATGAAACATCATAGCTCATACTTAGCTATGCTCATAATCTCATGATACCATCATGGTTAGTATTTCATGATAATAACAATATCAAATACAAATCATTACTATGCAATACAAGAGAAATACCACCTTCCCATCATTAGGGTTAGGGTTTCCCTTTCTTACTGATTAGGGTTTCAAGTCATATCAACTTCCTTTACTAGGTTTAGGGTTTCCCTCTATTAACCAGTTAGGGTTTCCAATACGTTCATCAAGAATAAAAACCCTAATTCATATTCCACACATATTAGGAGTATCAATGTATACTCATTACATGATTATTATACAAGTATAAGTCTCTCTTTCACCCTCACTAGTATGTTGATTACATCATACTCCATTAGGTTGTCTTAATTCTTTTCTCAAAGTACATTGACCCATATTTATCAAAATGCATTAAAACCTTTATGTCTTAATGTATCATTTAACATAACACACTACATGTGTCACTCAATCAAGTGTATTAGATTGAGGTGCTTCCTCCATATCAGGTATAGAGGCGTAGGTATGCTTCCATATCAGGTTTCACATCACCATGTTGGGTTTCAACACCATATCGGGTAAAGAGGTGTGTGTGTGGTTCACACCATATCGAGCAAAGAGGTGTGTGTGTGCTTCACACCATATTGGGCAAAGAGGTGTGTGTGCTCTTCCCACCATATCGGGTAAAGAGGTGTGTGTGTTCTTCATACCATACCGGGCAAAGAAGTGTGTGTGCTTCACACCATATTGGGAAAAGAGGTGTGTGTATGCTTCACACCATATTGGGCAAAGAGATGGGCAAAGAGGTGTGTGTGTGCTTCACACCATATCGGGCAAAGAGGTGTGTGTGTGCTTCAAACCATATCAGGAAAAGAGGTGTGTGTATACTTCACACCATATCGGGAAAAGAGGTGTGTGTATCCTACACACCATATCAGGCAAAGAGGTGTGGGGTTTTAAGGTATATCAATTTTCATATCATATTGGGTTCCATCACCATATCGAGTTAGAGGTGTGTGCTTCAACCCGATATCGGTTTATACCTTGATGATGTCATCATCATCAACCTCTAGACTCTTTTTCTTACTGTTCTAGTTCATGGAAAACAGTCCTAAGCAACGTTTAGAACTCATAGGATCATCAATTATTCAAGAGAACTCAAAATTTAAAGTAGATCAACAAGTATAACAGAATTGAAGGTGAATAATAACATAATTGGGTTCAAGTTATATAACCCGCCTCAAGAAAAACTTCAAAGCTCCAAGATCCAAAGATTCAAATTCATAAGGTTGAATATGAGCGTATCAAATGTCCAAGACTTTATCTCCTCAACACTATGCATGATACTTCACACTTGTGGCCGATATCCCTCACTTGTGGCTGATATCCCTTCACTTGGATGATATCACTTTGCTATGGCCAATAAAAGGCTCTATGCACGATATCCCTCTTCCTATTCATGATACCAAGATACTATGAATGATATCTAAGAGTAAGAGGGTGGTAAATTTTGAAAATTTCCACTAATAGGTGAAAGGAGTGGTATATATAGTTGAGGTTCATGAAAAAGAGTGTATATGAGGTGTCATCATTTTAAGCTACTAGGTGCCACATGCTCATGCATGGTTGACATATGTACATGCATCCACTCATATTTATGTTGACATGCAAAACTCTTAAGGATAATCTAGAGATAATATCTCAACCATTACTTATCTCTTTGGATAAGATATATCAACTCAATCACCACTTTATTCACTACCCAATACAACTTTTCCAAGGAAGTTGTAAACTGATACACTTCACCTCCTTGAGGTACTTAGGCCGTCATGGACTTTTCCAAGATTCCACAAACTGATATGGGATCCCCTCTATGTCTACTTGGCTAATAGTCACTCCCATATCAAGTCTACAAATCGATACAACTCAAATTAGGGTTTCATATTCAACCCTTTCTTGGTCTTTTCCTCACTAAGAGTACCATCACTCAAATATGATTAAAACATGGTGTCTACTTGGGTAAATTGCATTTTGGTCCAAAAGAAGAGAACATTGCTCAAACATTATTCAAACAGGACCAAACTTGAAACATAAGTTTGTCACCTGATAAAAAACACTTTAGAGGATTATATAAAAGTTCTAAGCAACTTATATAAGCCAAAAAACATGGTTATCCCTAAACCCATGTCAAGAATGTTACAAGAGCACCCCATGGTGATGTAATCAGCCTGATGAAACCTTTGTCATGCAGTTCTTGCAACTATCTCTTCAACTCTGTCATCTCTATCAGTGCCATCCTATACAGTGTATGAGCTATGGGTTGTGTACCAGGAACCAGAGTGATCTCAAAATCAATCTCACAGGGTGGGGGACACCTGAAAACTCTTCAGGAAACACGTCCTCAAACTCCCTAACTACCGTTACTTCCTGGATACTAAGACTCCTCACCTCTGTATCCACCACGTGTGCCAAAAATGCCTCACAACCTTATCTCAAAAGCTTTCTTACCACCATAGCTCATACAAGACATGTCGGGAGAATCTTCCTATCTCCTTGGAAGATCCACGTCTCACTACCATCTACAAATGCTACTTGCTTGGAACTACAATCCAATACCACTCTATACTTCTCCAAGGTATCCATTCCAAGGATCACATCAAATTCATGCATATCAAGTGGTATGAGATCCACTTGAATGTTGTGTCCTGAAAAAGAGAGAACATAGGACGGACACACATCCTGCAACACTATAGAACCGACCAATAGTTTTTCTAGCAACAAGCTATTCTTCTTATGACTAACAGGCAAAGAACAACTACTACACACTTCCTGTGTGATAAAATAGTGTGTAGAACCTGGGTCAACCAAAATAGATATAAAGTAAGAAGAAGCAAAATCAGAATGAAATAACTCCATCTGACATGTCACCACTCACAGGTTAACCACCGCCTCTGGCTGACTCATCGTGTAGAATCTAGATGTTGCATGTTGTCGCCCCCGTCCTCTGCTTCCCTGAGTAGATGATATAGCTTGGGACACTTGGACATGTTCTTGTTCTCCCGTGCCACTATTTTGTTGTCTCTACAAACTTTGCTGACTCTGCCTCGGTTGATGGGTCACTTCATCCTCTTTTACTGGACAAAACTGTCTGGAATGGCCAAATTGTTTACACTTGTAACACATTTTCTTCTCATACCAAGGCCTAGGTTGTCCTGTCACTGATGTTGATGCAACACTCTTGGCTCTTGAGGGTGGAAAACTACAACCTCTGTCCTTACTTGGTGACCACTGTGTCGAAGCACTAAACCTCTGCGACGATGGCGGTGTAGAAAACCTTGGCTTCTTGAAGCCACCAGACGACTACCCTGAAAACTGTGCAGACCGTTCCTTGATACTTGCCTCTCTCTTCTCCTTCACAGATTGTTCTATTCTTTGAATAGACTCCAAAAATGCAGCAAACCTCTCTAGATTCTCCAAAGCAGTAGTTGGGGTAGACAACTCAACATTCAACCCCTTCTCAAAACAATGAATCCTGTCATCTTCTGTCACAACCTTGTGAGGATAAAACCTTAACAACTCCATAAACCTTGCCTCATACTCATTGATCGTCATGGATCCCTGTCGAATCCTCTCAAATTGATAGATCTTCTCATCTAGATACGTCTGAGGGAAGTACCGACTTATGAACTCCCGTCAGAACGCCTCCCAACCAACCACAACATCGGGTCTCTTATGCTCCTCTATGGCCCACCAATGACCAACACTCCCTCTCATGAGGTACACTTCATGTTTCACCATATCCTCTTCAGGGATACTTAGGACATTGAAAGCCTTCTCAAGCTCAATCAATCACAGATCCGCATCCTCCGGGTCAGCTGTTCCAGCATACTCAACCTCCCTAACACGACGAAGCTGCTCAAAAGTCTTCGCAGTACCCAAAGATTTAGCATGGGGAACAAGTGCCCTAGGCTGAGTTGTAGGCATCCTATCCACCATATGAGTCATCCTTTCCATAAACTGCCCAAAAATCGATTGAAAGGCAGGGTTGGTTGGGTTAAACTGGGGGACTTCAGGCACACGATCTTCATGTGACTGGTTCTTTGCACCACCACCTGGTGGAGCAATACTACTCTTCACATCATGTTCTTCATGTTCTCTAGACATCTTTCAGATCTACTTCTTTTCCTACATAAGATGAAGTGACTATAAGACAAACTAGAGGACACTAGAATAGACACAAACCCTAGTCCTAGGTCCATGTAGACTCAAAGAATCTAAAGCATTGATACCAACCAATATTGTGGTGCCCCGTGCCACAACGAACTGAGATTACTTTAAAAAAATTGTAGAAAAGAGATTAACAAACTAATTAGCAGAAAACACTAAAAATTAAAACCTTTTTCATAAAAAACCATATAGAAAGAACCTTTACACATATGTCCTTTCATGCCTCAAAGCATTCATAAGGCATGCTGTCAACCTGTAATGAAAGCACTATTCCAGAACATATATACATGATTTCATTAGATCTGATATATAAAAAAGTACATAAAGATAACACTTTTGCAAAACATTTACAAAATGCTCCCGAAGACCTGAGTGTATAGGGACGACTCTAGGAATCTATCAATAAAGGACATCCAACAACAACTCCAACCTTATCAGCTACTGCTCCTCTGGCTACTATTTAACCTCCTCAGCATGATCTCTACCTCTTCGTGCTCATCCACCTATAAAGGGGTTTAACTAATGAGGTGAGATACATAATCCCAATGAGAGATATAACTCTCTGCCAACTCTATTATTATCACAGATAAGGTAAACTGCGCAACAGTACAAATAACAGGAAGAACAATTACTGTTGAATTATGTAACATCTTGATAATTTAAAAGGAATATTAAGAACATGTATATTTTCTACCAAGAACATTGTATGAAGATCAAGCAAGGCCTCAAACAATTTTTTCATATTTGATCTTTTACGTTTATACTACATGGATGATTACGTAGTTCATTATGCCTCGAGGATTTGAATCGTACCATTCAATCCAATCAACCACTTGATAAGTCAAAATCGATGCACACAAGGTCTAATAGAAGAGCTAGAATCCATGACCTCACCACACCTCTTGGTAAGCACAAGAGAAGCACCACAAAGACGTATCAGTCAACTACAACAATGAAAATTAGTCAAGATTAGGGATTGGCTCATGCATGGCCATCCACATATATAATCATAACTAGCCCACCTTGGTAAAGGTACAATGCTAGAAGAATAGACTCACGCGTGGTTGTTCTAACAAAGGAGTGGCTCACGGATGGCCATCCATATCACACTGAGATCGGCTCACATATGGCGTATCACACATCATGTATTTAAGGATACAAGGAATTACTCGACTTGTACCCCGCATATTCAAAAATATACACTCTGAGTTAAACTCATTTCACCATCCAGCCATAAAGCTGACACTGGAATGAATCTATGGCACAGGGAAAGCTACATTATTATATTTCACTTCATTAATTAGATCAATTTAACATCTTTAAGCATCAATCAAGTTACAACATACAACCTCTAAATAAGATCTACATAAACAGGGCATAACTAATTACTAGAACATATTGAATCACATTAAGTGTGATCTCATCACATCATATCTCTTTATGCTTATTATTCACCAAATGTCCATCACAAGGACCACATGTCCATCACAAGGACCAAATGTCCATCACAAGGACCACATGTCCATCACATGGACCACATGTCCATCACAAGGACCAAATGTCCATCACATCATAACCACCATAGCTCATACATTGCTATGTACATCAATCTGTATCACCTACATGGTTAGAAACTGATAACAAGAAGGAAAAGCATCATCATATCATAGAATCATGCCATACACTTACTCCATACATTTCACATCATAACAATTAGGGTTTCACCTTACCCGATTAGGGTTTATAAGGGTAGATCAACAACCATCTTTAAGTTATCATTTCCTCATCATCATGAAGTATATTTATGAGATGTAGAAACATATTCCTATCATTATAATGAAGCATGTAGAGAGATCTAGATTTCAACATCATACACATGCTCACACCATAGGGTATCACATCACACCATGTAATCCTAACATCTATAAAGATGCATCACTACACATCACAAGATGACAATTAGGGTTAGGGTATCAGCCACAAAACTAAGGTAGGGCTCACTAAAAGTATCAAGGTTTAACACTCTTCTTCACTAGACATCACTAGGTTGTAACAAGCCACCTTCATAAGAAATATATCGATTTACATAAGAGCATATCGGTCTAGCATATCGGATTGCATGCCTATAATTTTAGCACATCATATTAGTTTAGCATGTCATGTTAGTTTAGTCATCTTCTACCTCAAGATGATGACACTAATAAGGAAAAAGAGAAGAGCAACTTAACCAAGTTCTATTCTCAAAAATAGAATGTAAGGCTACCAAGAAAAACTACTAACCAACAAGGAAATAATGAGCTAAAGATAACTAGAAAGGTAACAAGAAAAAGGGTGATAATAACAAAGTAGGTTTAGAGTTATATAAGCTGCCTCAAGAACAACCACCAAGGTTTAAGCTCCAAGGTCAAGCTCCAAGATCACGAACTAAAGGAAGAAGATCCTCCACAACACCTCTAAGAAGGAAGATAGAACCATGGTTAAGAAAGAGCAAAAGAGATGAAATACGATACCAAGGTCCATGGATGAGAAGAAGAAATAAGAAGATAAAGAAAGCTAGAAAACCATGGATTACCAAGGAAGAAGATGAAAGAGAGAACCACAAGTTTTTGGCTTGCCCACAAGCTCCAAGGAAGAGTGCTCTTCAAGCTCAAGGTTGGCCACAAGGAGAGAAAGCAAAGATCACCTAAAAGGGTTCTCTTACATGGGAAGAGAGGAGTATATATACATGGCCGATGAGAGAGAGCAAGGGAATGGTGTCACCACCTTAGAACCCTAGAAGACACATGTCTAAGAAGAAAGGACACCTGTAACACCATGCAACAAGGTGATAGGATCTATGTCTCGCCCACACTTGGTCACTAAGGAAGGTCAACGTCAACACACCCATTTATCTCCTTCACAAATCGATAGGGATGAAACCCTAGGTTACAAACTGATATGGAACTCCTCTAGAGTCACCACCACTCGATATGGTGATCCTCAAGATTCCTCCAAACTGATAGGATGTCCCTCAAGTCACCCTCAACTGATACCAAGCCTCCTCAAGGCAACCACAAACCGATACATGGTCTCACCAAGGCTCTCAAGCATGAGACAACACTCTTAAGAGCAAAGAACACCCCAAACATGTGCCCAAAACATCATCGAAGATGCCACCACTCAACCAAGGCCAAAACAAATCACCCAACACTCCCTCTCTCCTCTAGATGGTTCTAAGAGAGATATGAAACACTCTAGAGGTGAAAAACTTGCACATGAACCCCTCTTCTAGGTGAATTGCAAGTTGCACCAAAACCTCTTCACAAAACACAAACATTAACCAAACAAGCTCATACAAGGAGAACAAACCTCGAACATGCCCTAATTACATCTTAGATGATTAGAGCAAGGATCTAAGAAACACACTTCAACAAAATAAATAGAGTTAGCCCAAAACGTGGGTCAGTGTCCTTACAAAAGCTTAAGACTAGAATGTGTGTTGGTTGATGAAAAAATCTCATTAGTCATGATATGTGATATCTAACCAAGCACATAGATACTTATTACAGAACAATGTATTAAAAAGACCCACCTTGAGAGTGACACATGGAAACCATGATTGGTATTCAAAGTCATCTCTCATATTGATGGTGGTGATTGTGGTTCTTAGACCTAAAATCACTAGACTCCTCACATGGCGTTTGGTTTACTTTGACATCATCCACCATGATCTTGAATAAGGGTTGCCATAAAGGTGGTGATCAAGTGCACTATGACACATGGGGATGATTGTGAGTGATGTAGATGGGATTTGTCCCTCCTACAGGAGTTTGATATCCTGGCCACTTGATAAGCGAGGCTGAGAAATGCATGGCCGTGCTAGTATGAGTCAATATGTGATATTGAGCTTACACATATCTCAAACAGTCTACTCTAGTTCAAGGAACAAGGATTGAATGTTGAAGAGGATGAAGATTCCATGCCTCAAGTTCAATTTGGATATCAAAGACAAAGGAACTATACAGTCGTTGTAACACCAATCACATATTGTAGGTTGAAGTTATTCTTCAACTTCTCCAATTACTTGGGTAGAGATGAAGTGTTGCTAGATACCAATTATTTCTTGTGAAATCATAATATGATTATGAATATTATTGTCAACATAATTTGGATCCTACCGGGTCATAGACATATTATGTATTGGAATAAGAGTATAATCATGGACATGATTGGATATGTTTCAAATCAAATTGATTACTAAAACAATTAGGTAATATAATATAATAATATTAAAAAATAATTTGAGTTAATTGGTTAAAATGTTTAAGATAATTAATTAGATTCCATCGTTAAGTCAGTTGGCTGATCTAGAGTGATTGATTAGAACCGGATAATGAAAAATTAGTTAATCAATTAATATGATTGATTGGTTAATTAATTTCTCCAGAATATTCTTTGTATAGTCCATGAGTGGCTCATTTTAAACGTAGCCAAAACCTTTTGTTTTCCCAGGGGTTTTGGGAAACTCTACTTCCTTTCGTCTCTTATTTATAAGGGAATGGTAACTGGACCATTAAGAGATGCTCTTGTACATGAATCCAAGATGTCATTGGTCCCCAAGAGGGAGAGAAGGAGACCGACGCGACACTAGCACATCATCAAGCATAAGGCTAGTCCTTCCCGCCAGCTTGAGAAACATGACGTGGAGTTCCATACCATCTGCATGGATGAAGTAGAGACGTAGACATGAAGTGCCTACAATTGGAGGATGTTGATGATGATCGTTTGTGCACATGAGGGTCTCCGCACATCACCACATGAAGGGATGTCACCAGACTTCCTCCACACGAGGTATATACCACACACCCTCTTTCTAAATATGTTCTTATCGACAAGATCTACTATTAGGGTATGTGGAAAAAATTTATGGTTTCAACTGTGCTTTTCACCTCCACAAAACCCAACACTCTTATGATACACTTTCATTGTGTTTCAAATGGAGTTCATCATGATACATTATCATGATCTCCTAGAAGGTTCTCAAACTCTTGGTTATTATTTTCCACACGAATCATATCAAAGTGTTTTAATACTTAAACCAAGTGGATTATGATCTTCTTGAACACTTGAATAGATTCAAACTTTGTATTTCAATAAATACAAACTACATATCTACTAAGATCATCAATAAATATAATGATGTACTATTAACCACCTCTATAATTGATTCTAAAAGGTCTATATACATCAGTTGGTATGAGCCCAAATAGAATAGTCGCTCTCACACTACATATAATGGAGATGTTTTTGTCATATTGCCCAATACATAAGACTCACATGTCTCTATTGGTTCCATAACCAAAAGAGTCTAGATAACCATAATTATGGATTCTAGAAATACATTTCTCATTTATGTTCTCTAGATGACAATGTTGTAGGTATTCATTATTTGAGTCATCAAGTCATTCAATATATGTGTCACACACATTTGTCTCTATGATTATCGATTATATATTATGAGACATAAGGCATTCCCATAAAAAATCATATCTTTGAAAGAAAAATATCAATACATTCATAATATTCTTATCCATACAAGATACATGATGTTTCTCATTAATGGAAGGTACATAATAGCAATTCACCGATACATGTGCATTACATGAATTACATATTTTAGTTGTTTTGAAGCAACTCTTGCTTTGAACAGTTCTAGGTTACTTGTTTTTGGGTCCTGAAGTGGGTATCGCTATCTCTCTCTTCTTCTTACTTAGTTTCTTGAAATGCAAAGGACATATTCCTTTTGCACTTACCTTCCACCTCATTTTGAGTATAGAAGACTTGAACTTCAGCTTGGCCTCAAAACTCTTCTTGGCCATGCCTTTGTCTTTCTACTCCAGTCCACTGATCAACATCACAGGTTTGTCCTTCATCATTCGTTCTTTGACATTCATCAACATGCCAAGCAATTCAGATAGTTGTTTAGCCAAGTTACTCAAGTAGTAACACTCGATAAACTAGACAAATTAGTTATCTCTCCCACTATTTTTTCAAATTGATAGCCCTCACTATTAATTTGGAAGATTGTAACATATGACCTTGTAGTGAACAAAGATCCATATTTCATCAAATCATGAGTTAGCTTTGGCTGATTGCCCACAACTTGACTATTTAGGTAGACAATGTTTGTCGATTGCATTACATGCAACTCTTGGATAGTTAGTGTGCACAACTCTTTGTCACAATCCATTTGTATGTTTCTAGGTACTTAATCTCATTAATATCACCTAGTTAAGCTTGACTCAAAAGCCAACATGAAGAATATGCACCATGCTTTGGCTGATCTACATATCTATCATTACACTTCTATGAGATGGACAACACACCACGCTTTGGCATAACTACGCTTAGTCTATCAAGTTTTTATATGTCTATCTTATGGAAAGCGTCTAATACTTAATTTTATATTGGGGGATTTTATATATAAATACATGTACATATGCAACCACCACATACTTATAGCGTGCATCATATACATGTTATAAATACAACAAAAACATGCAATAATAAACATAAGCAATGGTTATGGCCATCCTATTGTAATTCCTTGGAGCCACAAGGAATTACTACCACCTAAGGTTCACATGATATATATCAACTTGTTGTTGAGGACGATATGTGATGAAACCAGTCTGGGTCGATTGATTCAACCCTTGAATCGGTCGATTGGCCTCCTGATTGTCAGTTGGTCTTTTTTAAATGGTCATCTGGTTCTTAGGTCTAAGTAATATCTAGACTACTCCACCCAATCAGTTAGGCCACCACTCGATCGATTCATCCTATCATCTTGCCCCCTCTGTCCTCCAACTGATTGGTTCCTACTATGAGTTGGTTGGTTCATCTGGTGAGTCAGTCAGTTCACCTGGTGAGCCAATTGGTTCATCTAGAGAAGAACGTCTTCTCACGATGAAACATAAATTAAAACTATCACATTCTATATTACATTGTAAAAGGAGAAAACCTTAAGTTACATTCAAGAGGAAATATTAAGAAGAAAATGAATTTACATTTGGAAAGGAGGAGAGAAGCTCAGTATGCAAACTGAGTAACAACAGGAAAGAAACCAATCAAACAAGCACACAAGTCAAGGGGGTATAGGCTATAACCATGCTTCCAATAACCATCAAAACATTTTAAGTTGACACATATATATTACATATGTATATATATTTGTTTGTGATCGTATGTGGTATTTAATCAGATATTCACATTAATCATATTAACATTCACATCATACAAATTTTATTGGAGATGATGTTTGACCCCGTGGCTTTGGGATATTATTAGAGATGATGTTTGTGAGGATATCTTTGAGTTTTTTAGGAATAGAAAAATGCTTTAGGAGGCCAATAGTACATTTCTAACCCTTATTCCCAAGGGCTTTGATTCCACTTTGATTAAAAATGGGAGGCCCATCGCCTTGTGTAATACTTTCTATAAAATAATTTCCAAGATTCTTGCTAATAGGCTTCAAAGTGTTTTGCCTTCTATTATTGATGATTCTCAATGTGCCTTTGTTAAAGATAGAAGCATCAAGGATGCTACATTGCTCACTAATGAAATTTTGAGTAATTTTAAAAAACCTAATGGTTCTCCTAGAATGTGCATCCAAGATGATATAACGAAAGCTTATGATTCTGTTAAGTGGTCCTTTCTTTTCTCTATTATGCACAAAATGGGCTTTCCTTCCATATGGATAAACTGGATCAGAGAAATCTTTTATTCTACCTCATATCAGGTTCTTATTAATGGGGAGCCTTCCGATCCTTTTAAACCCACTAATGGGGTTAGACAAGGGGACCCTATCACCCCTTATTTGTTTGTCATTGGCATGCAAGGTATATCAGAGATTTTTAAGAGAATGGTCAGGGATGGTGGTCTTGAGCCCATTGCTATTTCTGAGAAGTTGCGTAGATCCCATCTCCTGTTTGCGGATGACCTCATGAATTTTTCTAAAGAAAGCAGTGATAACGCAATTATGATAAGAGTTCCATTACCTATAGCAAGAATGCTGACAAGCATACAATTGCAGAAATCACAAAAATCAAAGAAGGAAGCTTCCCATCCAAGTACCTTGGGTTACCTCTCTTCTCTGGGAAATTATCCAAAAAATTTTGTGGGACTTTGATTGATAAAGTCAAATTAAGATTGGACTCTTGGAAATTGAAATTGCTGTCTATTGTTGCAAGAATGGAGTTAAATTAAGTCTACTCTCTCCAATATGCACTTATACTGGCTTTTTTCCTTTCCCATCCCAAGTTCCACGATTGATCAAATTGACAAACTATGTCGTGACTTTTTATGGGGAGAAACAGAGTCAAAGAAGAACCTCCATCTTATCAAATGGGATGCAGTTACTGAACCTAAATAAGATGGTGGTCTAACTATCAAAAAACCCAAGGACGTGGCTAAAGTGTGCTTGTTATTGAATGCATGGGATATAACAAGTAAAAAAGACACCCTTTGGGTGAAGTGGATCTCTGAGAAATACTTAAAAAAGCAATCTTTCTGGGTTGCTAAGGAGTCTCCCAACTACTCCTGGCTATTTAATAACCTTATTCGTATCAGAGATGATCTACTTGGTTATATCAATTTTATGGTGGGAGATGTCACTTCTATTCTTACTTGGTAGGATCCTTGGTGTAATAAGCTCTTTCTTGGAAATCTAGTAGGCAAAGAGTGTATTATTAGGGCAGGGATTCCGTGAGATTCAACTCTGAATGTCATGATAAAAAATGGTGCATGGAATATGCCTAGGACTAACAACCAAGGCCAAGATGATATTTTTAAAGCTGTTAACTCCTTTTAGATTCACAGGGGTCTAAGAGATACAATCCTCTTTGGTGGAAAGAAGGATATCAAATTCCATGATGTCTGGGAAGCTGTTAGAACTAAAAAACCCAACAATATCAACTTTGGGTGGCTTTGGAATATTAAAACTCACAATCATGCCAGGTTACACCTCTAGAAAGCTAGGCATAATAGGCTTCCCACAACTGATTATTCTTGGAGGAGAGGCCTATGTCTGGCCTCTATGTGCTACTTATGTCAAAATGATTATGAAGATACCAATCACATTCTATTTGAGTGCAAATATGTTGATGAGATCTAAGCTGCAGCCAATGTTCCTAAGATCAGTTCATGGAGTCAGGCTGAAAATATGAATGATCAAAAAGTAAAATGTATTATGAGCATCATTTTCTATCACTCTTGGGTAGAAAGAAATCAAAGAGTTCATGAGGATAAATATAGGAATCCGGTTCAATTATGGAAAGTTATTAATCAGGATACCCTTTGTTTCTTCACTGGAAATTGAGCATGGTTACTTTTGTTCGACCCCTTGTCTTTTTCATACATCTGCTTGAATCCCTAGTTTGATGTTTGTTAGGTTCTTTTTTGCTGGTTCTTGTTTAGGATCTGACATAGTGATGGTTGAGTCCCCACTTATGGGTGTCAACGCTCCCCTCTCACTAGTTCCTTTTGTTGGATGTTTTGGCTGCCTTGGTGATGAGGTCCCACTCTTGCTATGAAGGCAGTACTATGGTTTCATGGTTGAGTATGTGCTTGTGGTTTTCTAGTTCATCTTTCTTGGATGCGTATCTGGTGATGTTTGGTTTGGGCCCTGGATGCTATGGTTCCTGCTCAGTAGTTCTCTGAAGCTGAGCTTGCTACTCCCCTCTCACTCGATGAGTGATGGTCGAGTCTGCTGGGTTTCTTTTCTGCTCTCTGATCTAAAGATGGTCTCTTTCTTACTTTGAAGGCAGTAACAAAATGGTTGGTTTTGGTTTGATTTCCTTGCTTGATGCTCCCCTCTTATCCGTGAGTGATGGTTGAGTCTGCTGGGCTCCTTTCCTTTCTTTGGTATGAAGATGGTTGGCTCTGTGTTGGATTCCTAGGTGTGGAACGTTGGTTGAGTTTGTTGATTCTTTCTTTCCTCTGCTTGGTTTGTTGACATCTATTGTAATGGTTTTATGTCTGGAGATAACGTCAGCAACTTCAATTCTCTCATAGGCTGGTTTATCTACTGGGGCTTCTTTCTTACATGCTGGTTTATCTGTTGGGGCTTAAAATCTCTCACAGGTTGCTTTCTGATGCTGAGTTTGTTGCTCCCCTCTCACTCGAGGAGTGATGGTTGAGTCTGTTGGGTTTCTTTTCCTCTATTTGATCTGAAGATGACCTCTTTCTTTCTTTGAAGGCAGTAACTTTTTATTTGGTTTTGGTTTGGTCTTCTTGCTTGATGCTCCCCTCTCACTCATTAAGTGATGGTTGAGTCTACTGGGCTTCTTTCCTTTCTTTGGTTTGAGGATGGTTGGCTCTATTTTGGATTCCTTGGTGTGGAATGATGGTTGGGTTGGTTGTTTATTGCTTCCCTTTGTTTAGTCTGAAGACGACTTCTGTAAAGTGTTTTTTCTGGAGATAACCTCAGAAGCTTCAAATCTCTCACAGGCTGGGTTATGTGATTTCTTATATATTCTTTCTTTCTCATCTTCATAGATTCTTTTTCAGATGTAAATATAGATCCTTCCCTTTTAGTTGGTTCTTTTTTGGGAACTAACAAGCATTGTACCTTCAAACAAAAAATGAAAAAAAAGCAACAGAGTTTTGACTGACAAAAAAAAACATTCACATCATATGCAATAAATGAAGAAAACTAATCTTGATCATATCGATATAAATTCATGATACACCATAAATTAACGTGGCTCTGATAACACTATTGGGAAATCAGGACAACAAATAAGGGAGAGGAAATTAAAATTGTAATGACAGATTCCCTAACTAGAAGATCACGTCAACAAAAATGTATTTAGAAAAGAGGGTAAAAAGACTTATATATGGTCCTGGAGCAAGTCCAGTGACAACTCTTGTTCCAGTGTGCTTCTTTCTCAAGTCGCACTTGGACGGTTGTTGGTGGTGGCCTCCTGGTTGATCACCATGGTTGGTGATTGTCTATGTCCTAGAGGGGCAATTGTTTTTCTCCTCCAGAGTATTCCATGCAAACTAGAGAAAACTATACGTTGTTCTACTAGAGCCAATAAGAAGGAGTTGTCCCTTCGAATTTCAATGTTCTAGTGATGATTCACTCTCGTAATTGTCTCTTCCTTGCTATCCCTCCCTTTTACAGGTAGGATTTGCTTGAGGCTCTTTGGTTACTACATCCAGAGAGGACAATGATTGTTAGAGCTTATTGTTGTGTTTGAGAAGCCCCATGTACCCCTATATTTATAGGAGGGCCAGGGTTAAGGTTTCCAGTCCATCTATGAGTTGAAGAGAGAATTTCATGAATTTTCCAGAACCTACGAATGGTGAATTGATCGGTTCCTTCTCCAATGGTCGGTTCAACATGTTTCCTATATGAAAAAATATTGTATTTTAATATTCGATTAATGTACAATCATGACATCATCATAAATCCTTGATCCAATCGAATCGATCATTGAACTGAATGATCTAGATGATGAATCAGTCATTTCACTTCATGAAACAGTCATTTCATATCATGAAACAATCATTTCATATCATGAAATAGTCATTTCAATTTTGAAATGGTTGTTTCATATGTGAAATGGTCATTTCGTATGTGAGATGGTCATTTCACACGTCGAGTTCAAGAAAATATTCAATCAATTGTTGTTTCCAACTGAGTTGACACTCCAATCGATCGGTTCAACACTTGAATTGGTCAGTTCAAAATCTAGTCAATTAATTTGCAACCTTAGTTGTTTAAATTGAATACCAAAACACTTTAGTAATCAAGTTAAACATCATTCATAAATAAACTCCTATTCCAAGTGCATCCTATGTGTGTGACCCTATAGGTCCCAAGTTACGTTGGCAGTGAATATCTATTACCAATTTCTGACGCCACAAGTAATGAGCGATATCTAGTAACACATCAATGCTACCCAAGTAATTTGAAAAGTTGGAAAATAACTTCAACCTACAATCCGTTATTAGTGTTATAGTGATTGTATAGTTCCTTTGTCACCAGTGTCTGGATTGAACTCAAGGCATTGAATCGTTATGCTCTCAATGTTCAGTCCATGTTCCTTGAACTAAGGCAGACTATCTGAGATGCATGTGAGCTTACATGTCACATATTGAGTCACATGAGTATGAACATACATTTTGCAGTCTCTCTTATCAAGTGGAATGGATATCAACCTCCTATAGGAGAGACAATCACATCTACATCACTCACACTCAATCCCCATGTTTTACAATGCACCCGATCATCACCTTTATGGCAACCCTTATTCAAGGTCACATTTGATGATGTCCAATACATTAAATGATATGTGACTTCAAGTCTAAGAACCACAATCACCACTATCACTATGAGAGTTGATTCTGACTACCATTCCATGGTCTCCATTAAACCTGTCAAACTGGGTCAAAACCCACGGGAACCCACGGGTCGACCCGTTTAAGTTGGGTTTGGGTCACCAAATTTTTCACCTGCTGAAAAACACCCAAACCCGAACCCACCCGTTTATCTGGTGGGTTTCATGGGCGACCCACGGGCACCCGCGGGTGACCCGCTTAATTAGGTACTTATATAAACAAATACAATTTGAAGCAATAAAACTACAAAAGAGTTGGATATATATTAGAAAAATGTAACAGGGAGCAGCCCATGCCATAGTTTGTAAGAGTTATCTTTTCTGCATTATGTTATTTTATGATACTTATATGTATAATTATCACTTTTCTAGATCATGTAGATGAGAAAACATAGCTGTTGGTAGTTAATTTAAAAGAAGATGAGGAACATGGAGATCTAGTGATTTACAAAAAAGATGCAGTCTTCATTTTGTAGATGAAAATGACATGGAGGGTGGATGTTTGCTGATGTCTATGGGTATAATGTCTTCACTAAGTAGATGAAAATAACATAGAGGTTGTGGTTGTTTCTGTTTTCTGTTGTCTATGCACAAAATTGTAAAAATCAGTATCCTTTTTGTTCGTCCTTGTCACAATAACTTCCTCAATTTAAAATATTTTTCTTCTTAAACAATGTTTATAATAGGGATTCTATAATGTCTGAATGAATGATATGACCATTTTCAGCTATTGTTATTAGTTTGTTGTTGAGTGTTAAATATGGCACCGTTCTTTACTCTAATACTATATGCAGTTGGATGTTGCTATAAACTAGCAGCCGCTAAGAATTAGTCTTGGTTTGAATGCTTTTTCCATTCATATAAATAAAAAGATCAATGGACTAGTTTTTGTTTTGTTTTTTATGGGCACCCGCGGGTCGACCTGCAACCCACTGGGACGGGTTTGGGTTTGTCTTTCCTCAATCCATTTAGAGTTGCGTCTTTTTGACCCGCACACGCGAGACCCAAACCCACAATGACCCAACCCAAACCCAACCCACCCACCCGTTTGACAGGTCTAGTCTCCATGTATCCTCTCAA
This sequence comes from Alisma plantago-aquatica, assembly GCA_963693085.1. Classification (NCBI taxonomy): domain Eukaryota; kingdom Viridiplantae; phylum Streptophyta; class Magnoliopsida; order Alismatales; family Alismataceae; genus Alisma; species Alisma plantago-aquatica. Next base: position 554,822,155 of record OY856412.1, read on the forward strand.
GGTGGTTCTGTCCAATACATTGTTCTATAACAAGTACTTATATGTTTGACTTGATATCACATATCATGACTAATGCGACTTGTGAAGAAATAATTAGGGTGCTACAATGAAGTGTGTGTGATAGGAGAAATATGTTGTCTCTCCTTTTATAATAACTCAACGTATATATTTACATAAGAGTCCAATAGTAAAGATAAATGACATAATGAAACTTTAAAAATATAAAACAACTAATATTAACACTCCTTATCAAGCTAGAGTGTACACATCATGTAAGCCCAGCTAGCAACTAAGACTTCAAAACATTGTTGGATCCCATGGCTTTGTAAGAACATCAATAAGTTGGTCTTTAGATCTAACATGAGGAGTCACCACTTTCTCATTCTTGATTTGATCTCTGATAAAATGACAATCAACTTCTATATGTTTAGTGTGTTCATGGAAAACTGGATTTTTATAGATAGCCACTTGGTTATCACATATGAGCTCTATAGGAGATATCATAGGAATTTGCAATTCAAAAAGCATGGATTGGACCCACTGTAACTCACAACAAGCATGAGCCATTCCTATGTACTCAACTTTGGTCCTAGAATGAGCCACAACATTTTGCTTCTTTCTCTTCCAGTGATAAGATGATTTCCAAAGAAGTACAATACCCAGATGTAGACCTTCTATCATTCAGATTACCAGCCAAATCAACATATGCATATCTAGTAAGAACTTGAGTAGATGGAGGAGTTTTAGGTCTATATTATGTGATCCCTTTTCTAGAATCTCCTTTCAGATACCTCAGAATGCGAAAAACTTCTTTCCAATGTGAGTTCTTTGGTGAGCTCATATGCTGACTCACCACTCCTATTGCAAATGAAATTTTAGGATGAATCACTATCAAATATATCAACTTACCGACGATCTTCCTATAATACCATGGATCTAAATAATCAATATCATCAGCATTTTCTTTTACATGATAGCCCATAGGAGTAGACACAGACTTGGATTCACTCATCCCTGTTTCATGTAGTAGATCTAGTACATATTTTCTTTGATACAAATTTGTACTTGTATGAGAGCAAAGCACTTCAATGCCTAGAAAATATCTCAATTTCTATAACATACTCAATTTGAGACATATAGGTTAATCATCCTTTCTTCTATACCCCTATTTGAGTTTGTTATTATCCTACTTCCCTTTTCCCCTTTCTTGATCATTTTTGAAATAGATACCTCTTAATACCCATTATTCCTTATTTTAAATAGATTAGACCTTATCGAGACCTAATAAACTTGGACATGAAATCTTAGGACGTAATTACCCTAATAACTAAATTGTGGGATTTTTGTGATTAATTATATTAAACAATTGTCCCAAAAATAATTAAATACTCTAGTATGCTCCTAGAGTCTTAGAGTGTGAGTAAAAAAGGTAACCAAAAGAATTCACCTTGTTGGCTATTAGGTTAGGCTCATTTCCGTGTTTAAGTGGTTAATGTATAATGGCATAAATGTAACACAAATAGTTTTAGAATGAAAATCTAAGTCCAAATTCGTGTTCTTCATACTTAAATTAAGTAATTTATCAAATTTGAGCATAATTGGAGATCAACTGCACCATGAATAACAATTTTGAAGAGAATATATATGCATAAATATTAATCATGTGATATATTCTAATTCATGCCCCTTTCCCCAAAGTTTTCAGTGATTTTTCTTAGTCACGATCCCAATGACTCTAGATCCTTTTGACCTCATCTCACAGACAATGAGTCATCTCCTTCATTTGTGCTCCCAATCCCAAAATGTGTACATGAATCCATGCATGAAACTATTTCCCTAGCACTCCCTCCCCGAACTCATTCTCTCCTCCTCCGATTCACTTTGAATGGACTTCTATCACCGTTCCCTCCACACCTAGCCCTAGCTGCTAGTGCTCCCCACTCGGATGCGACCATTGGCCTTGGTGGTGAGAGGACTGTGACCATCAATTTTAATGGTGGTGAAGCCTCTAGTCTATCAACGTCTACCATCTCCTCTTCCTCTTCATCTTCCTTCTTTTCCTTTCCTTTCCTGCCCTAACCACTAGCATACCCTCTCCTTCTCTCTCTGGTCGCTGCTCAAGTGCCAGCATCACTGCCTGCTAAGGAAGACGCCATGACAGATCATTCTCCTCCTTGAATGTGGTTCCGCAAACAAGATGGTCTACCACCTTGAGCGAAGTCGTCAGTATGGTATACTCCAGGATCTCCATCACCGACCTTGACCATGTGGAAGGCAATCAGATCTTCATCTTCTTCCTTCTGACCCACATTCCTTGGTCTGTCTACTTCGTCCATGACCTGAAGCACATGTCTTCTTCTTCTACTCCATACTCCTTCTCCTCCCTCTTCCATCACTTGTAGACTCAGTTCTAGGACTAGAATCAAATAGATACCTCCTTTCTTACATTATGTCTACACTAGTATCAACGTATTAGTTCACCAATCTCGTGCATCTGCATAGATAGGAAGCACCATGCAACGGTGCTAGTTTTCATCCTCCTCTACCTCATCTCTTCTTTATCTCCCTCTCTCTTATCATCTTCCTTTCCATCAGCACCCAATAGCTGAATCGATATGGAATCATCTACACCTACTGTGATTTCTGGCGAGAGACCATGCAATGACCTTAAGCCATGACTAGATCCTACATTGAGAACATCTGGCGCTAGCCTCAACCCCACCTCAAACACCCAACCTTCTTTCCATTCCACCCTCAAAGACTCATCACGATAGATGAGAAGGGAGTAAGCTCTTCATCCAATCGTCATGATTATAACTTCTGTGGGAGGATAACTCAAGGAACATGTGAGCCATCTCACAGGGTTGATCATAAAATCCAATGTCTAGTGCCCTAAAAGAGAACAACAACAACTCATTCATGAATATCTACAAGGGAACCAACAATGACATATCAACATGTCTTATTTTCTTCCTCTTGATCAACAACTGAACCCTAAAAATCCTTTGGACTTTCATGATCTGAAGGTCAGTAATCTCTTCATTTCTGCAATCCAATTCCTAGTAGGTCTGCTAATATTATAGGTTAGATACTATATTATGAAGATAATTTAATTTTCCTATATATTGCCACATTAGACAAGTCAATCCACTACATATTATTATATCACAATGGAATACACATATATACAATATACTACTACAACGAGAGAGACAATAATTTATATGGACTTAGGATTCTTTACATCCATAGTAATCAAAGTTTTAATGTATCAAACTTGATTATATAATTGACCCTTATCATTTGACAATATAGTTGATAATGACAATATGTGTACATATGTTGTGATGTATAAAAGATATATGCATACCAGTATATTGAGATAATAATATAAAGAGAGAAAATGATATTACAAGGCCTAATTTGGAGGAATGGTTTTTTAACACATATATGTAACATAGACATTTAGAATTGTGTATCTAAAGATGGATATTAGAAATACGACATATATATAACAAAGGGTCCTCTTAATTAATAGGGTTAAAAACCCGAATTTATCATAAGGTGATCAAGACCAGGATAAGGACAATATAAAAATTTATAATAGGAAAGTATAAACATGTTAATTTTGGTTTGACTAATATATATAATGTGTTCCTCGAATGAATACTCGACTTAATGGACAGAGCATATCAAATCAAGTTAACATTTAGGTGTGAAGATAAGTTATGTACATCCTCTATTTTATTTTGGGCATTATTTGACTTTAACCTAATTCATTTAATGAGACATCTCTTGATCTATTAATTTTACTTGAAATCCAATTATTGGACATTTGTATTTCCTATTGTTGATTCATATAAATTCTTATGATTGATGAAGTATTACTTTATAATGGGTCTTTGTACCTCTCCTGCTATGATTGCCTTTTTATGAGAAATTGACTAAAATGCTAGTCTTGCCACTCTATTTATGCGTGATACATGTTTGACTAGAATATCTATAATAGTGGCACTTATGTACAACCATACTTATAAAAGGCCCGCGTATTGTTCCTGGGGTGTGTTTTTCCACCCTTGTTTATTTTAGGCCATGATCCTATGGTGTTATGGGCCTATTTTAGGTATATTTAGTCTACATTGTTATGCATGCAAACATTATTATTTTAAATTGGAATTGTGGTTAACTATTATAGAAAGACACTTACATTGTTATGCTTGTAATCTAAATTTTAATATGCCTCATTCATCTTGTTATATTCTTGTGAACTTACCTAATTGCAAATAGCCCCCTTCTTGTGGGAACATATCTTTTACACTTATAACCCAATATAATGCTCACAATGTTTTATATGTGTGCATACTCAGCCTTTGCTGACTTCTACCTTGTTTCCCATGTTTTGGGTGATGTTCTGTTCCACCCAAGTTTAAGTACATCAGAAGACAAGGACTCAAGAAGACCACCTATATGACATGGACTTAAGGAGATCTTGGAATGGTTAGGTTACTCTCTGCTAGTGGCTTAAATTGTTGTTAGTTCAAATTCTTGTAATATCATCTTTTTTTTGGTGCGGAAAAATTGTATAATTTTACACGCTATAACTTTGTTATATTTTTGTTTCCACTACTTATACACTTTGGTTCTCTAAAATATACATACCATTTGAGAAATGAACAAAATTCCTCCTTTCCTTCTTATTTGGAATTGGATGATTTTTATCTCTCAATAAGTGAAGAGTGGATCCCCTCTCGGGTCCCACTTTTTACAAAATGGTTTTGGAGCCAAAAACAGTAGGTATCTTGACTATTTCAAGTTATCTTATATTGTTCCCTAATTAGGTAGTTTAGGTGACCCTTTAGAGGTTAGTGTTAGACCTACTTCTTTGTAGTGGTTTACCAGTTAGGATATAAAGCCCTTCTAAAATTAGTAATGACATCTTCTTAAACCATATCAATTGTTGAGAAATAGTACTTGAAAAACCAATATTACCCTACCCTCTCTATGGAGGTGTAATGATCACTGCATCAAAATTGACTCTTGTACTGATATATTCATATCTCCTAATTTTAGGGTGTCTATCAAGACTACATTATGTGTAGGTTGATTTGAACACTCATAACTAGGCATAACCCTAGTTCTCACCTTATACCCCTTTCCTTTGTTGTTGTTCTAGCATGCCTAGCATACATTCACTTTGGTTATTGAGCATGCATGAATCACAACCACACAATCCTGATTAAGTTTATGGTTGAGGCAATTCCCTTGATATGAAGTGATATTTTTGAACTAGCACAACTATTGCTAAAAATGCCTTGCCTTCAACATGGAGTATCTCAGCATAGCTATGTCCATATGCAATCTAGCTAAGAGTTGGATGCCACCCTCATTAGGATTGTTATGTCATATGCATTAAAATTGGTTGATGAAAGTTATGAGTTTTAGTAGATATCCATATGTGTTCACCTTTCTCGTCATCAATAGTGTACTTGGTTCATCTGGTGATTGAGATGACTAACTTGACTTTATAGGTTACCATACCTTGTTAAGGCACTATTGTTACAAACCAACTCGTAAAGGAAAAACCCTAAATCTCTTCCTATAATGTTGGGTAATCTCATGATCCCCTTAGGTCTCGAGATGAGGTAGTGTGAATTATGACTAAGAGTGACATGGGAATGGTGGATGTCATTCCTTGTTAGGTTTTGATAGATGTTGATCATGCGTAATAAGAAGCCCTTTTCCCTATCATATTTAAATATTAGACATGTAGTCGTATGACCTTTTAGGTGATAGAAGGATTAGACCCCTTTTTGTGGAATGAAGTGATGATAGGATAATAGTGAATGTGTTGTGTTGTGGAAGGTGGGCGACTTGGTTCTCAGATTGAATTTGGCACCAATTTTTTAATTTCCATTGTAAAGTTTTATCGCTAAACTTATTTTCATTATTATAATATATGTACACAAGAAAGCTCTAGATTTCATCAAGGATTTTCAGAACCAAATCACCACCACAAGTAAGTTTAGTAGTAGAGAATTTGTTTAGTGAAGTACCCTTTGATTATCAACCCTGATACCCTAGGCCTAAGTCTAAAGTAGTGAGTTTTGAGTATATATCAGACCCAGTGGATCCACTCTTTTGCCCCTCTATATCATTAGACAAGTTATAGATTAAACTTTTAAGGGTTTGAGTTTCGTACGACCTAATTATTAGGAATGTAACCTCACTTAAGGAATAATCAAGATTATTAATAGTTGCAATAAGTAAAACTTGGATCAATCCTAGAAATAATGTCAAACAGATGTAACTGCCACCTTACTGGCATTTCTATGTGAGCCTTGCTAATTATACCACCATAAATGTTACTTTGATAATTAAAATATATTTCAAACATTTATCTTGACTTACCATTAAAAGATAAACTTAATTCAGGTGAAGTACTCAATTAGGTTAAAAAATACACTTACAAGCTCAAATTAATATCCTATACCCCAAATTGCTAATAACTAAATGGTAAGGAAGACTTTACACCAGAGAATAGGGTGAACACATAGAGACTAGGGTGAGCACACTAAGTATGAAGGAATTTATGAACTTTTTCCCATGTGATCATAATAAACTAAAGGAAGCTAAATTGATTACACATTAATGAAAACATGTGTAATGTAAGGTGTAAGGTTGAATCATGAATCACAAATTTGATAAGTTGCATACAATTCACTATGTTTCTCAAATGTGAACGGTAAGCATGTTTGCAAAACAAACCCTAGTCTTATACATTACCCTAATATTCCCAATAGATGATATGAAATGGTATGGACATTAGACAATAGATAATACATTTCAATGGTTAAATCCATAAATATATTATAATTATTGATAACCCTAATCCTGATGAGAATGAAGACTTACATGAATGGTATACCCTACTTTGTATATATACTTAATATTAATAAAATGATAATTTAAAAAGAAACTAAGACAATGTTAGATATAGGGACCATGATGATACTTGTTAAGGATTGTTGTCTCTAAACAAGCTTAGTCTTTTGACTTGGTGGTCCTACAAAATCCTATTTATGAAAATTGGTTATTTAGGTTTATGTAATGGAAAGATGATAGGTTAAAGCAAAACCTTGTGGCCCTAAGCTTATAATAATCACAAGAAAATGGAAGTGATTTACATCATGATAAGAGGATGGTGGTATCACCTCTAAATTTTAGGTAACATTAATGAATATAGCAAAGCTAAGATGATCTATGCCTTGGTGTAAAATTTTCCTAGCTCAACCTAGAATATGAGAAAATTATGGGGACTTTATACACATAATAATGTAGGTTCACCATGGGGTTTTGGATATAACTACGATATGAGGTGTTGTACAATAGTCCACTAATTAAGTGTATTATAAATCTTAGATTGGCTTAGAAGTACAAATTAGAACACTTGACTAGTAATGAAGAGATTTCGTGGACAAAATCCTTTTTAAGGGGTGGGGTGTTGTGACATACTCAATTCTAGACATATAGTTTAATCATCCTTTCTTCTAGACCCCTATTTGAGTATTTTATTATCCAGCCTCCCTTCCCCCTTTCTTGATCATTTTTGAAATAGATACCTCTTAATACTCATTATTCCCAATTTTAGTTAGGTTAGACCTTATTGAGACCTAATAAACCTAATCAACTCATTAGTATTTGATGCACATGAAATCTTAGGACGTTATGACCTTAATAACTGAATTGTGGGATACTGGAGAATAATTATACTAAAAAATTCCCAAAAATAGTTAAATACTCTAGTATGGCCTAGAGTCTTAGAGTGGGAGTAACATAGGTAACTCAAAATAATTCACCATGTTGGCGATCAGGTTAGGCTAATTACCTTGTTTAAATGGTTAATGTATAATGGCATAAATGTAACACCAATAGTTTCAAAATGAAAATCTAAGTCCAAATTCGTGTTCCTCATACTTAAATTAATTAATCTATCAATTTTGACCCTAATCTGAGATCAAATGCAAGCTTAATAACAATTTTGAAGAGAGGATATAAGAATAAACATTAATCATGTGATTTATTCTAATTCATGCCCCTTTCCCTTAAGTTTCTGATGATTTTGCTTAGTCATGATCCAACGAATATAGATCCTTTTGACCTAATCTCACGGAGAATGAGTCATCTTCTACATTTGTTCTCTCGATCCCAGAATGTGCACACGACTCCACACACAAAACTACTTCCTTAGAATTTCCTCTCTGGCCTCTTTCTCTCCTCCTCTGATTCACTTGGAATGGACTTCTATCATAGTTTCCTCCACACCTAGCCCCGCCTGGCGGTGCTTCCCACTCAGATGTGCCCACTGGCCCTAGTAGTGGGAGGACTGCTGCCTCCAAGTTCAATGGCGGTAAAGCCTCTACCCTATCAATGTCTATCATCTCCTCTCCTCTTCATCTTCCATCATTTATTTTCCTTTCCTGCCCTAACCACTACCATCACCTCTTCTTATCTATCTAGTCACTGCTTAAGCGCCAACATCACCACCTGCTGAGGAAGCTGCCATGAAGGATCGTTCTCTACCTTGAATGTGGCGATGTAGCCAAGATGGTCTCTCACCTCAAGTGCAACCATTTCTATAGTCTCCTTCGGGATCCCCATCACTAACCTCGAGCATCTGGAAGGCAATCAGATCTTAATCTACTTCCTTGCGACCTGCATTCCCCAGTCTGCCTTCTTCATACATGACCTAAAGCACATGTATTCTTCTTCTACATTGTACTCCATATCCTCCCTCTTCCATCACCTATAGACCTAGATCCAGGACCAAAATCACATAGATACCTCCTTGCTAGCATTCTATCTACACTAGTGTTAGTGTATCAATTCACCAGTCTTGTGTATATGCATTGACAGGAAGCACCACCTACTAATGCCAATTTTCATACTCCTCCACCTCATCTCTTCCTTCTCTCCCTCTCTCTTATCACCTTCCTTTCCATCGACACCCAGTGGCTGAATCGATAAGGAAGCATCTACACCTATTGTTTTTCTGGTGAGAGACCCTATGATGACCTTAGGCCTTGACTGGACACTACCTTGAGCAAATATGGTGCTAGCCTCAACCCACCTCGAGCACCCAACCTTCTTGCCATTCTACCCTCAAAGACTCATCACGACAAATGATAAGGGAGTAAGCTCTTCATATAATTGTCATGATTATAACTTCTACTGGGGGGTAACTCAAGGAACATGTGGGTCATCTCATAGGGTTGATCATAAGATAGGATGTCTTTTGCCCTAAAGGGGAACACCAACAAGTCATTCATGAATAGCTACAAGGGATCCGAAAATGACAAATCAGCATATCTTATTTGCTTGCTCTTGATCAACAAACAAACCCTAAAAAGTCTTTGGACTTTATGATCTAAACGTCAGTAATCTCTTCATTTTTGCAATTCCATTCCTAGCAAGTCAGTTAATATTATAGGTTAGGTACTATATTATGAAAATAATTTGATTTTCCTATAGATCACCACATTGGATAAGTTAGTCCACTACATATTATTATATCACTATGGCATACACATGTATACAATATACTACTACAACAACGAGAGAGACAATAATTTATATGGACTTAGGATTCTTTATATCCATAGTAATCAGAGTTTTAATGTATAAGAATTGGTTTTATAATTGACCCTTATCATTTGACAATCTACTTGATAATGATAATATAAGTACATATGCTGATAATGTGTAAAATATATATGCATACCAGTATATTGGGATAATAATATAAAGAGAGAAAATGATATTACAAGTATGAATTTGGAGGGATGATTTATTAACACATATATGTAACATAGACATTCTAGACTTGTGTATCTGAAGATGGATATTATAAATACAACATACATATAACAAAAGGGTCCTCTTAATTCATAGGGTTAAAAACCTCAATCTATTATAAGGTGATCGGGACCAGGATAAGGACAATACAAAAATTTATAATAGGAAAGTACGAACATGTTAGTTTTCATTTTAATAATACACATAATGTGATCCTAGGATGAATGCTTGACTTCATGGATAGAGCATATCAAATCAAGTTAACCTTTAGGTGTGAAGATAAGGTATGTACATCCTCTATTTTTTTTAGGATTATTTGACTTTAACCTAATTCATTTAATAAGGCATCTCTTGATCTATCAATTTTACTTGAAATCCAATTATTGGACATTCATATTTCCAATTGTTGATTCATATAAATTCTTGTGATTGATGAAGTATTCCTTTATAATGGGTCTTTGGACCCATCCCTCTATGATTGCCTTTTTATGAGAAATTGACTAAAATGCTAGTCTTAGCACTCTACTTATGCATGCTACATGCTTCACTAAAATATCTAGAATAGTGATACTTATGTACAACCATACTTATAAAGGGCATGTGTATTCCACCCGATTTGTGTGTTTCCACCCTTATTTATTTCACTCCATGATCCTATGGTGTTATGGCCCTATTTTAGGTATATTTAGTCTACATTGTTATGCATGCAAACGTTATTGTTTTAAATTGGAATTGTGGTTGACTATTATGGAAAGACACTTGTATTCTCATGCTTGTAATCTAAATTTTAATATGCCTCATTCCTCTTGTTATATTCTTGTGAACTTACCTGATTGCAAATAGCCCCCTTCTTATGGAAACATCTCTTTTACACTTATAACCCAATATAATGCCCAAAATGTTTTATATATGTGCATGCCCAACCTTTGCTGACCTCTACCTTGTTTACCATGTTCTAGATGATGTTCCCTTCCACCCAAGTTTAGGTACATTAGAAGACAAGGACTCAAGATGACCACCTACATGACATGGACTTAAGGACATATTGGAATGTCTAGGTTACTCTCTATTAGTGGCTTAAATTGTCGTTAGTTCAAATTGTTGTAATATCATATTTTGTGGTGAGGAAAAATTGCATAATGATACACACTATAACTTTGTAATAGTTTTGTTTCTGCTTCTTGCACACTTTTGTGCTCTGAAATATACATACCATTAGAAAAATGAACAAAATTCCTCCTTTCCTTCTTATTTGGAATTGGATGGTTTTTATCTCTCAATAAGTGAGGCGTGGATCCCCTCTTGGGTCCCACTCTTTACAATTTCCCAAGATTTTTCGTATGAAAGTGCTTCTGCAATCCATCCTTCACCTTGGATATGCCTACAGAGTCACTACCAATGATAACAATATCATCAAAATATATATCATGAATAGCAGATCCAGTCGAGGAACTAGAATAGAATTAGGAACAATCAGTCAGTGAACATGAGAAGCCCATTTTTAACACAATACTACTAAACTTGTCAAACCAAGCTCGAGGAGACTACTTCAACTGATAAATGGATTTCTTCAACCTACACACCTTCTAACAACCCCCCCAGCAATAAATCCAGTGTGTTTCTCCATGTATACTTCTTCCTATAGATCTCCATGTAGGAAGCCATTTTTGACATCAAGCTGAAAAAGTGGCCAGTCAAAGGTGGTAGCCAAAGAGATAAGAATCTTTATAGAATTAAGATGAGCCACATGTGTGAAGGTCTCAAAGAAATCAACACCGTATGTCTGAGTATATCCTTTGGCCACCAATCTAGATTTCAGTCTCTATATGGAACCATCTGGATTATCTTAGATAGTGAATACTCATATGCATCCCACAATATTCTTATCTACATGGAAATCAGTAAGATCCCATGTCTCATTCCGACTAAATGCAGACATTTTAGAACTCATAGCATGTAGCCAACCAATATCTTTCATAGCCTCAACATGGCTCTTTGGAATTTTGACAAAATCAATTCCTAGAGGAAAAGAACAAGCCTGCCTAGATAAATTGGACAAACAACAAACATTCACAATAGGATGTCAAGTAGTACAAGTGTGAATACCTTTGCGAACAACAATAGGAATATTGAGATTCGATGTATCTTCATGATTCTCTTGAGTAAAGGAAGATGGGGGAGGCTCATCAACTAGAGTCACTACCTCATCATGATCTCATATGATTAGTCTATGATATACTAGAGAATATTGTTGAATTAAAGGATCATCACCAAATGGCTCTTGAACAGAAATGGTAGGTGGCAATCTCTCACTACATTATGGTAGAAACACTCCATCACTGATTGGTGATGGTGGCACTTCCTCATGTTCACACAACTTCTCCCCCTTACTGGGAACACTAGAAAAGTATGGTATGCACTAATGGAAAGTGACATCCCTAGACACAAACATACGAACAAGACTAGGACAACAACACTTGTAACCCTCACTAGTGTTGCAGTATCCAAGAAAGAGGGTCTTAATAGACATGGGAGACAATTTGTCAGCTTCAGGATCAAAATTGTGAACAAAGGATATACAACCAAACACCCTAAGAGGACAAGGAAAGGCTAATTATTAGGACATAAAACCAAAAAAGGAGTACTTCCTTGAAGGACAGAAGAAGGTTGTCTATTAATAAGAAAATAGGCAGTCAGTAAAGCATCTGACTAAAATCTCTTAGGAACATTGGATTTGAACATGATCATCTTGGTAATATCAAGAAGATGATATGTCTTCCTCTCAGCTACCCTGTTCTATTTGGGGGGTATGAGGACATGAACTACGATGTACCATTCCAACAAAACTACAAAAATCAGCCATAGCATTCTAAACATATAGAGTAGAGAATTTTAATATTGCAATCAAATTGAATCTTTATTTCTTGATGAAAATGTTTGATAATGGACAACACAGACTCTTGAATCTTCAACAAATAGATCCACATCATACGAAAAAAACATCAAAGAAAGAAATAAAATAAAATATTAGAAACCATTGTAACTTCTTTCTTTTATAGGATCCCAGACATCACTATGAACTAAATAAAACGGACGAAGGGCCTGCTTATTGAGATGAATCAGGTAAGAAATCCTATGATATTTCCCAAATTGACATGACTGACACTCCAAAGAGGACACCTCTGATAAATTTAGTTCTAATTTTTGCAGACTCTCTAGAGAAGGATGACCATATCTGTAGTGCCACAGTAAAGGAGAGCCACTCAACTGGATAGCATGAGTCAAAGTAGAAGATACTTGATGAGACAGATTGCACCGTGAAAGAGGCAGAGATCACCTTTCCTAGGCCCCCACTTATCATCCTCATACTCTTAAGATCATGTAATGCAAAACAAGAAGGACCAAACATCATTGTACATTTTAGAGTATCAATTAATTTTGCAATATAGAGAAGATTGAATGGAAATTTAGGCACATAATGTATAGATCTAAGGTTAGTACTAGGGGTAAGAGAAACATATCCACTAGCTAATACTTTTTGCATAGGTCCATCGACTAAAGTCACCAACTAATGTGGAATATATGAGCCAATGGAGTGAAGCAGTTTCCTCATACCACTCATATACTGAGAAGCTCCAGAATCAACCACCCAAGAAGGAGAAGTACTGGAAGCTAGTAAGGAAGAAGTTGGATTACTAGTAGAAGAAGCCAAATGAGTAGAGGACGATGCTCCCATGTTCATATTTTGAGTGGCTAGAATAAATCTATCATATTCTTCCTTGGTGATATTGATCCCAAGGGCTCCAGAAGTTGATGTAGTAGTAGTAGTAGTAGTAGAAGGTTCAAATGACTCATTGCCTCTAGAAAAGTGGGTTGTCCTAGCAGGTGGAGTAACTGGTCTTCCATGTTTCTTCCAACACTTCTTAATTGTATGTCTTGGACGACCACAAAATCTATATTTGGGCCTAGTAGACCCTCCCCGTCCAACACCTGTATGTCCTCTTCTTACTGTAGTAATAATGGAAGCTTGATACTCACCAAAGGAAGGAGCCAAAGTGGTTGTTCCAAGTTCAAAGTTGGATTGCATAATCCTAGAGTAGGCTTCCTCCAAGCTAGGAAGTTTATCAATAGCCAATATAACACTCCATCCATAACTGAAAGAGGAACTCAACCCAGATAAGAATTTGGCAATAATTAGGTCATCTCTATCTTTGATATGCTCTTAAATAGTAACATGATGATAAAAACTTAGTTCTTGAGCAATATGTTGAATTGTCCCAAAATATTACTCCAACGATATGTCTCCCCATATCTCTATAAAGAGACGATCATATATCATGAATTGACACATGGCATTCTTCTCTTGAGAGTAGTGCTTCTTAATGGAATCTCAGATCGCCTTCGTCATGGAGTAGAACATGAATCCAGCAGCAATACTAGGCTTCATACTATTCCACAACCATATTTTTACCAGGCTGTTGTTACGCTTCCACTTAGCATATCCCTTGTTAGTCACGACTGGAGGATCAAAATCTACATACTTTTCCTTATCTCTGGATTCTATTACTATGTGGACATTATTCATCCATAATAGAAAATTCTTCTCATTCATCTTGATAGAAGGAATAGGTGACACCTTGTTGTAGACAATAGAAGCTTTATTGTCCTCCATTACTTAGCTGTGATAAGGAGATGGAGATGGAGAGATACACGTCCCGTAGGAGAAAAATGTGATGGAAAGATACATGTCACGTTGAGAAAGATATGATGGAAGCATACGCATCATGTTGAGAAAGGGAGTGACGGAGAGATACACATCGCCCAAACAAAGGCAAGATGATACATTTATGACGCATTAACAACCTCCAAGTGAATATTTCCTAATCACACATGGAGGAGATGAGATTAGGAAATTTCTACATAGATGCGGACTACTTGGTCTGGACTTTTAGAAATCCACCAGATAGATCCAAAACTGCCTGCTCCTTCTGGCTGAGAATCTGGCCTTGGGCAACTTCCCCTCTGCCTGAAGGAGGGCTACTTGGAGATGTCGGCCGGCTACCTAGCGGTGGCACCCCCCCCCCCCCAACATCATCCTGTTGCTGCTGGCGGCTGGCTGTTGTTGGTGGCTACTTGCTATTGACAGCAGTTTGACCTGGTGGTGGCTATCTGTCCTGGTTAGGGTTAGGGTTGGCTGCTATGCTTCCCTCTGACCGGGAGGCTTTGATACCATGTGAAGAAATAATTTAGGATGTTGGAATGCATCGTGTGTGAGAGGAGAAATATGCTACCTCTCCTTTTATAATAACTCAACTAAGATACTTGAATAAGAGTCCATAGTAAAGATAAATGACATAATGAAATACTAAAAATATAAAACAAATAATATTAATAAGACTTTGTCATCAATCAACACACACTCTTGTCTTATGTATAATCGTCATATATTTTACTTCCATAGTAATATCCGACTAGGGACACAATCAAGAATGTATGTACTCTTATCTTACATATCATCTCATTGTTCAGGTCCTCAACCTGAAGACATATGACATCGAGTCACATCATTCTTTTGACATCTACTATGTATGTTCCATCATCTCATGATTGAGACAAACTAAATAGATGGAATTAGCTTTATCATTATCAAATTAGGTATCTAATGCCTCATTGTGATCATCATATGATTGGCTCTCTGGGCATACATACCAACAATGATAACACTGGGGGTGGGTGTGGTCTGGTCGAATTTGTTCTAGCACTAAAATGATAAACCAAACCACATATGGTGTTCTAAAAAGTTTCTAGAGAAAACTTGACTGCTAAAAGGGTCTAGATCAAACTTAACTTAGACCACTAAAATGTGGTCAAATTTGGTTATGTTTGGCCAAAAACCAATACTGCCTAGTATCAACAAGCCACGTACTTAAATGAAGATTGAAAAAAAAATAGAAATAATTTTATTAAATTGTGATTTGATATTATTATTACTCTTCAATAAAAATTGCACTTTATATCTTTGAATAAATCTTATTTTATAAACATTATATGAAATGTTTTGTATACTACATAAAAAAACAAATGTTAAATTAATTTAAATTATATATATAGAATCTACAACATTAATATAAAAGTCATTTGCAAAAAGAATTATATATATAGTGTTGAGATAATATAAAATATTATATACATCAAAAATCATAACTACAATAATTTACATGAATATGAATATAGACATAACATCTATAAAGAGTTGGTCAAGTCCTGTCTGATCGGTAATTAGTTTTCTAAATTATTACTAGATCAATTAAGGATGGTTTGAACATTTTTCAAACTAAATTTGATTGAAATAGCCATCCAGACTAGACTTTTTACCAAACAATATGGTCAAGTTTGATTTGATCTAACGATCAAGTTTGGTTTTTTGTCCAGTCCTAGATAACACATACACACCAAAGGTAACAAAAATGATGTAACAAGTGGAGGCTCATAAATTCACAACATCATGGGGGACTGGATCTTGTCATCAACATCATGGTAAATGGAAAATTCTATATGCATCCTTACCATTGAGAATAAAACTAACATCATTTCTAAAAAAAATATAGATATTGACTATGGTCATATACTTATTATTACTTTTTGAATTGAAAATATTATTATTTCTTTTAACTCATATATTCAAATAATTCACATATCATATTTTTATATATAAACATTGTATCCATTAAGATAGAAAATATCAAAAATCACATTAGTGAGAATTTCCCTATAGTATAGAGAAAAGTAAAGAGATAATAGTTCAAGAAGTACCAGACTCTCATCTCGAGTTCATAAGTTTGGTGTGAGTCCATATTGAAAATAAACAAGAGAGGCATACCATAACAATCCTCTACCAAAGAGTAGTGAAAAACAAGAACAAAACATGATGTGGTGTAGAGTTATCCTTCATCCTCAAATAAAGTTGGAATAGAGTATAGTTTGTAAGATCCTTTTGAAGTAAAATCACATCCAATATTTTTGATGTTAGAGTCTATTAGGAGTCAAGTATCGACATTATTGTGATGATTGAAATAAAAATTATTGTAAAATTCAAGTAGCTTAAAGATTTTTATTTAGTACAAGGATTGTATTTGTTGATGTGTTATTATGTAACAAGTCATGTTCCTTTTGCTGCACATTAGCGAGTTTGTATGGTTATTGGAACAAGAAGGGGTCACCCTTAGTATTGTTTTGAAAAGAAAAGTAACAAGTCTATTCTAGGTTGTCTAATGTCAAAGAGGAGCATTGCATTTTGGTATATAAGATCTGTCATACTTGTGGTGTAAAGAATATTTGCTAAAAATTAATGCAATTATTATATTTAATAAAATGACAATAATAACATCATTTTTTAATTTTTATATTTATTTTAACAAAATGATAATGCAATATTTTTAAAATATGAGTACTCATGTATTACTTTTGGGTTGAAACTAAGTATACAATATCCACCATGAATCGACCACATTCAATCAAAACTTCAATTTGGTATTGAATTCAAAATCTAACATATATCACTAGATAATGTCAGAAAGCATAATGATTGAAAAACATCTAAATCAAATCACTACTTTATTTTAACAAAGAATACAAAGCTTAAAATTAATAAACATATTATATATGATAAACTATTAATCTATCCATAGTTTTATATAAATAATATATTTAATGTCGTATGCATAAATTTGTCTAGTTTAGGATCTTATTGAATGAGATGTGAAGACAGCTGACAATGGTGGCAAAATTTTTAGATCTAAAATCTTGTATCTAAAATGTGATCTGAATGTATTGGTTATTCAATATTTCTAAAAACATAAATGGAGTGGTCATATACATATTACTACACATAGCATAGCTAACTTATTATTGTTCATTAAGTTACTAATATTTAATGTTGAAAATAGCATTCATTTAACTATTGGATATAATGTGGCATCTAGAATATCACATTTTGGATACATGTCCTAGATTTGAAATTTTCTCTCATGGTTACATTTATCTAGTTAAAAACAAACCTAAATTTGACACCTCTATCTACATATTATTAACTAATAGTATAAGCATGACATGTAATCATTAAATTGCAATCCATTTGTATGGTATCTATTATTTAGTTGGATGGAATATCATTAGTTCTTATCAATTAGCTATTTGAATTCTAATAGATTACAATCACGCTAGTTTTCGATTTACATTGATATACCTTTTGAAGTTCCAACTAGGTTCCAAATTGAACTTATTAACTGGATTTGGATTCAAATACCATTTTGCTCAATTATTTGCATGACTACTCATATTTTAGGGTATGGCATTTATAAAAAAGGTAGGAATTTGTTAGTTAACCCCTAATTATGTAGTAAACAATGTTTGAATAGAACTTTCACACATGTCATAGATCAAATCATTTTTAAGAAAACAAAGGGAGTATTTTTAGAAAAACCTAAAACTAAAATGTAAATAACCATTGTGGCTACCAAACTGTAGAGATCAAGCTCAGTATATTTATATAAACTAGGCATAACTTTGTGCATTGCATGGACTTGAGAACAATATATTATCTTGAAGACTATCAATGTGGTGTTTTATCACTTTGTTTATTTAAAAATTAAGGAGACATTATTGGATTTGATTGGCATTCAAGTTGTGCATAATATAGGCAGGGAGGAGGAACCCATCTTATACTAGATGTATTATTAAGAAAGACAAAGAAGAAGATTTATAAATGAGAAGGGAGGGATAAAGAGAGAATCGATCATGAGTCCAACACTTCAAAAGAATGGCAACTGCTCCCCAACATAAAAAACATAATCATATGGATCCTTCCTGACATTAGTATGTCAAAGAAACTACATCCTCCACCTCCTATGAGACCTTGATCCCCTACACTTCCAAGACTAATTGATGCAAAAAAGGGTGTAGTATGAAGTGTTGTGATTTGTAGGAGTCAACTCCCACTACGACTTTAGATATATCCTTATTAGAATACATAATGGTCAGTTTATAATTTAAAAACTGAAGGTAAAAACTACGTGCAACCCTTTGCATGACTTTAATATATAGTAAGACAATGGATAATATCTAATTTTAAAAACTAAAGGTAAAAGTTACAGTTATCCCTTCTCAAGGCGCATCATATACTCATATTAGAATATACACATAAAAATTTGTAATTTGAAAAAGAAAAGAAAAAATTACATCTAAACATAAGTCCATATGTTGCATGTCCCCTTATTAGAATACAAGGACTAATTTTTTACTAAAACAATAAAGGAAAAAAATTTGCATACAACACCTTCCATGCTACTTTTTATATAGTATTTATTTTAATACAATGACTACTTTATCATTTGACCTAGATCCTACTAATGCCCATTCTGATGCTCTTATAGTCGTGACAAGAAGAAGCTTAGAGAAGAACTTCTCTAGGAAGATATTTGTGAGCTGGGTGAATCTAGCATCTATTAGTTGAAACAAGGTGAGAGGAGCACTGCCTTCTTCCTTTCCCAAACTAACATTAGAAGAAAGAACATCCTCATTGAGAAGATTCAACATACAAACCGATCATGGGTCTATAGTGAGGATGCCAACCTAGCAGAAACAACCTCATTCTTTAAAGAGATGCTCTTCCCATCCACCACTACCCTCCTCAGAAGACCTCTTTATGGCTTTTACATCTCTACAGAGAGCCCATGTCTCATCTAACAAGGAAATCATGGCCATCTACACACACTTGCATGGTTCTCTATTCACCTCAATGGGAGAGCTTACATCCTCTTCTAGGAGACACACAACCTCAAGAAAGGGAAACCCCTCTCCTTGTCGCTCTTTATCCTTTCCCATGCATGATTCCCTTGGATGAGATTTGACAAAGGTGACTAGTATGGGGGACATCGCATGTTTAACACTCATTTTGTGGCTTCGACACTTGCATGCCTTATGTTTCCAATGATATTTTCTTCTTTTCTTGAGTCATCGACAACTCAGTGGGCCTGCTCCAGAATGTGATTCAATGCTATGAGTTCTCTAGGAAAAGACTCAATTAGGATAAATCATTCACTATCAGACAATCCTCTCATGGGCTACGGTCATGTCGCTTGAGATTAGTGTAAGCCTTCAATAGGGTCATCTCTCATACCTTGGAATTCCTATCTCTTTAGGTCATTACAAAGTTTCTCTCTACAAGTTGCTAGTCCGTAAGATCAAATCTCATATATCATCATGGATGGGAAAGCTTTTTTCTATGGTGGGTTGCCTCACATTGGAATTGAACATGCTGGCCTATGTCCCCATCTATGCTTTGGCCTCCTCCACGATTTCCCATCTCTTCACTCAAACACATCGATTAGCACATCGTGGACTTTCTCTAGTCACTTGCTTATGGATCTCAGATCTATCATTGGGTCTCTTCTAACGGCCTCAGCTGACAGTTTGAGAATAGAGGCATCATCATCCATAAGCTTGAAATCATCAGATAGAGCCACTTCTTCAAAGAAGCATGACAGGCCCTCACAAGTGACTCAATCAGGGCTAAATTTTGTAGACACAAGTACATGAAACTTCAACCCAACCTAGACCTCTTCCATGTGGGCTGGTTAAAGGTAATCTCTTACACTTCGTCATACTGGACACATATTTGTAGGGTCTTCTCCTCTATCCTCCACTAGTCTAGGTGGAAAATCAGTTGAGGGTATACACCTTTTTGGTGTAATGACCCCCTTTTCAACCACTAGAAAGATCACACGGAGGAGAAACTCACCTTATGGGTATGAGACTTCAGCACCAACACATCCAAGTGGGATTTAATCCTCCTTCATCCCCTACTCACGATGAGGGCACCAACCTTATCTAAAGGTAGATCTGGAGTTTCCATCTTCTAGGGACACCCTCGCTTGGGAATTGACAATCATTGGTGCCTTCTTCTTGAAGAGTGCTAAAAGGATCTTGCAACCTCAGAAGATGGTTATTAGCATGTCAACTAGATTTGGTTGAAGAAACTCCCCATAAGAACACCATATTCACATGAAAATTGACACATGATGCCATTGTTACTGACAATTGAATCTGATATCGCCATATTGAGATGGATTCCATGTGTGACTAATGTGGTGCCCCGTAGGAAGAATCAGAGGCACATCTTTTCCATAACAATAATATATCATCCTTAATATGGGTGAAATCCATGAAGATAACAGGCCCCCCCCTAGTTTCCTCATCCTCACCCCTACAAACCCTCTTCTATAATTGGGAATCTCTCTCTCTCTCTCTCTAGTCTTTAGTGTGGCTTCTTCCCCTAGTTGATATGTTGGTTCACTTGGAACACTAGATGAAAGTGGTGCCACGATGTCATTGAGGAGCCACCCTCTAGGTTTGGTGGAACCTAGTCACATGGACTCCCCAGTCTACAAAGATGTCACCCTCGATATAGGGAAAACATCCACATTGACAGAGAGGCTTGTAGCACACGACTTCTTGCCACAACATCTGCCCTTGACCTTGAGACCGATACATAGATGGCTCCCTCCACCACATAACCATATGAAGATCAACATAGTGGAATGAGTGGCCACCTCTAGACATAGAGAAACCACATTTGTAGCGATGGTTAGAGCGGGTTGTGGCACAACCAGACTCATAACTGCATCCCGCCTGGAGAAGAGAAACAAGTTGGATGCACCTTAGTCGCTATTGGCATTGTGATCAATATTTGTGACTCCCCAGGGATTTCACCTAGCTCCTTGATGTTGGATGTTGTCTTAATTAGATATTAGCCGCAAGGGTCTACAGACCAATGTCACATGGGATTAGGATTGAGTCTAAGACAATATGTGCCTATCATCTTATCATAGGTTACATCCACGAGGAGGGCAAAACAAGTAGCCACCTCACACACAACACAAGCTAGAAATCATGCCATGTTAATCATTGACACATATAATGATATATCATATGCTACTCTCAGGTACAACATACTCCACTCCTTGACTCTTGCTAACTCCTCCTTGGAGTTTTTTTTTATATAGCTATACATTTTGTGGGGTATAATACCTAGATATGAGTATATGACATGGCCAAGCTCGGAATTAGGGGGTGACTAGATGAATATACATCACCATTTTAGTTAAAAAGACTATTTTATAATAAAATAAAAAACAGTACAAATTGTGTATATGTATGTAATATAAAAAAGGCGTGAAGGGAGTTGAGTAAAATATTGGCCTGACTTTGTAAATTACAAATTGAACATTTTCTAGTTTTGTGCTTATCTATGTCCTATATGAAGAAAAAAACATTATGGGAGTTTGATATAAGTTTTTATTTGAATTTAAAATTACAAATTTTCTCTTTGTATCAGTAAAGTAGTCCTGCATTGCACGGATTTGTGTTTAAGTAAATATTGATGGCAAAGCAACTAATGTTGCGCGTCAGGCGGTCAGGACAGTTCTCTCGATTACGACGGCAACGGCGGCTTCTGGTGTTTTTGTTCCGCTGACGAACGCCGTGACATAATCTCATCTGGGTGGTGGCAGCGGCAACGACTCAAGCAGTGTCAGGCGTCGTCGTGGTGGATGCTTGTTGCTAGTTGCATATTGTAGTGGTGCTGGGTTGGACATGTAAGGGATGCTGCGATCAGCTGTGGTGTTACGACATGGGATAGAGTATGTGGCGGCACGGAATCTAGGCAACGAATTACCATTCCATGGTCGGAAAGTCGAGAGCAACTATAACGTCGTTTGGTTTACATGATTCCACATAGGATAGGAGTTTAGTCCCACTAATATTCCCAATCCCATGCTTGTTTGAACAAAATAAGCACCAAGAAACCCGACTAGCTAGTTTAGCGCAGATAGTTCGGTCCGGTCTGTCCTTCCCGGAGGACCCGGGTTCGAAACCTCCTGTTGCCTATTGTATTTACAATTCCTTGGATCATCGGTCGACTAAGTCTCCTTCTAACTCAAAAAAAAAAAAAAAAAAAAAAAAAAAAAAAAAAACAAGACTATTGTCCTGCCGTGACGAGAGTCCCAGCTGGGACTTCCGAGTCCCGCTCACCACAAGGTACTCAGGTGGTTTTGCCCTTTCGCGGCGCTCCCGACTTCAGGTCGCGTGATCTTCCGACCCGCTTTTATTCTCCGCTTTGAACCTCCTGGTCCAGCGTTCATCTCCTACATCCATCCAGTTCCGGGTGCCTGTTGTCTTCCGGTCATCTGCGAACTTTACCCTTTCCGCAAGCCTAGTTGCCTGCTTCCAGAGCCATGTTAAATCAACGGCACACTTACTCGTCGAACGGAAGAAGCTTTTGAAACATCAAAAGAGTGCAGTCAAGCATCACGAAGCTTTTCCTAAGTTTGCCGCGGAATCTTCTGCAACTAAATTTGTTTATTAAGTCGAGCAACCAACCATAATTGATGACGCCGGTCATATTTCCAATATCATCGCTCATGCCATTCAATTTTTTTATTCAATCAATTGAAAAGAAAGGTGCCATCGATATTGCCGTGGAAGGTGGCTAGACGGTGGCTAGACGGAACATGGCCAGAATAAAGCCGTAATAAATTCTAAATTGGGGGAAAAAACATACTCGTCCCATACGATGTACATTCAAATGTAGGTTGTCATTTTGTCTTTCTTTTTCTTTCTATATACCTATTAATCCCATACCTTGCTATGTGCAGCTCCTTTTCTATCCCATAGCGTATTAGTGATGTAGCTCTAGAGGAGTATATACACCCGATGAAGATTAATCGAAAGTCCACACTGGAAGGAGGAAAACGGTTGTTATATCGAAAATTAAACTCATCTTATGGCTCATCCAGTACGGTAAAAATTTGACCGCCAACAATATTAGAAAAATAAAATTAAAAAGACTTTCTAAATGCCATATGTGCCACACACAAGAAGAAACCAGCAACGTCTCTTTTTGTACTACTCTATTTCCTCGTATATTAGAGAGTTTTACTTTACATTAGATTCCATTCAACTCTTTTTGTACTAGTCTATTTCCTCGTATATTAGAGAGTTTTACTTTACATTCGATTCCATTCAACACCCAAGATATCAATTTCACCAATTTGTTTCACATAACCAAACTAAAAAATGATTACTTCACTTTTCATATAACATTATTGACTGCTATGATATAGACGACTCAGACGGAAAAAAAGTCACAAGATTCAACAAAAAAACAATATTCACACACTCATCAAACAAATCAAAGACACATATAATCAATTTTTCATTACAGAATCAGAACTCAACATGGAACAGATCAAGGAGAGTGAAAACCAACTACAAACTCTTAAAGGCGAGGGTTGCGGACAAAGGACCTTCATCATGGAGGAGATCCTAACAAAGAACAATGATTTCTAGATGTATTTTCATATATATATATATATATATATATATATATATATCATCTAGAGAGGCATACTGTTTAGGAGTGCCTCTCTCAATTTCTACGTACTTATCATCTTTAGTTACAAACAATACTTATGGTACTTCTGGTGTTGAAGTTACTTGAGGAGATCCTAAAGAAGAGATGTCCCGCTCGTTAGCGACGGCGAACGTTACATACGAACCAACGCACCACCAGTGCAGCTCAGCAACCGCAGGAACCGCCACCTAATAGGTTGTGTCTCGAAAGGGAAGGATGGACGAACTTGTTACGTCCAGGAGAAGATCTCCACGTAGCACCACGAAAGTGATGGCAACAGAGAGACTCTGGCTTTAGGGTTTGCAAATACACACTCGGACGATTGACGATTGTATGTTCGAAAGATGTATTTAACCCTAATGACTGAAGGCATATATATAGCCTTACATTCCCCAATAATCCTATTCTTGTTAAGACACGACCACTCAGTTGTTCTTGTTCACATTGCGGAAAATTCCATAAAAGAGACACTTTCCAGTTAGGATTAATAAATTCAAATAGGAAAGAAACAATTAATTAAACGAATAATTAATTACATAGTTGTATGCCAGTGCAAAAAGAAGACAGAAGACATTCTCTACAATCCACAATCCACAATCCACAAGCCACAAGCTCATGCCCGGCTCGGCCAGGCCAGGCCAGGTCAGGCATGGCGTGGCGCGCGCGCGTGTGTGCATGTGTGTTGTGGTCACCATACCCATCAAGGAGGTGACCATACCCTCCTCCTAGGACCCTTGGACAATAGTGTCCCATGTGATCCTACATGTAAGGACCACAAAAGTTCTAGGAGTGAGAAATATAAGATAAAACTTCTTTGCCATTTATACTAGAGACAAAACTACCTCTCTCACATGTACTAGCTACACTACATTGGGCTTAACCCATACGAAAAATATGGCTGTAGCAGCCATATCTCTAACAATCCCCCACAAAGTCCAATGTGTAGTGTGCTCTATCATTCAATCCTCCATACTGCTCTTTCAGCAGATACCTTTCGGTTTAAATCTACCTGAGTTATTTAAATGTGATCCCCACAGGAACTAGGTGAATACAAGTCTTGAACCTAAACCTTCAATGCAAGAGTATAGGTTGGTAACAACACAATAAAAATAAGGTAGAAAAGAAAACAATGCACTAAGGCCATGCATACAAAATTTTATGTCATGGTTGATAACAGAGAACAACCCAATTATTTTGTTGCGACCTACACAACATCAATCATTTAGTTGGAGTCTCCAAAGATGTACTGCTAACATCCTATCCTAAGACTTAACACCATTTAGAGACTAATCTCTTACTAACTTGCAGTCATGACACTAACAGGTTTCCCAGGGGATAGACACACAGATGCATGAAGCATCAAAGTAACTACATAGTGTCATCCAATTCACCTAACAACTTGTTATTACCACATTGAACCCAATTAATGGGATCTCCACTCTATTGGGTTGGGTTGCTACTACCTGTGAATAATGAGGGGTTTCAGTCTCATCCCCAACCTGGATTTTTCCACTAAAGCTAAGGTAAGACCTTTAGTGAAAGGATCAGTTGTATTTTCTTTGGTATCGATGTTGTCCACAACCACGACCCCAATAGACACTAACTCCCTTGCAGACTTGTGTCTGACTTGGATGTGTCTATGCTGTTTTTTACTGTACTTGTGACTCTTTATCTTGGAAATAGTTGTAGTGCTGTCACAGTGAACTGAAATTGCAGGAAGCAACTTCTTTACCATAGGTAAACTGAACATAAGCCCATGTAACCATTCAGCTTCCAATCCAGTTTCATCTAAAGCACACAACTCTACCTCAAAAGTAGACTGAGATAATATGGTCTATTTCTTAGACCTCCAGGAAATAACTCCTCCTCCCAATAAGAATACATATCGTGAGACACCATTACTCCTAGAGTTGATGGCAATCCAGCTTGCATCACTATATCCTTTGACTACATAAGGATATTTGCCATAATGTAGCCCAAGAGAACAAGTTTCCTTGATATACCTCAAAACTCTATCAAGAGCTTTCCAATGGGTCTTGTCAGGACAACTGGTGTATATACTTAACTTACTTATGGAAAACGCAATGTCTGGATGTGTGTAGTTCATAATATACATCAAACTTACAATAATATGAGAGTATTGTAATTGAGACACTGGAACCCCAGTCCCATTCTTGAACAAGGCCTTGGATGAATCATATGGAGTCTTAACAGGTTTACGTGATATGTACTCAAACCTCTCCAGTATCTTCTCAACATAGTGAGAGTGAGAGAGAGAGTTATACCATCAATAGACCTTATGATTTTAATACCTAAAATCACATAAGCAAAACCCATTTCTTTCATCTCAAACTTTCTACACAAGAATGTCTTTGTCTCATTTACTACTTTCACATCGGAACTAAAATGCAGGATATCATCGACATATAAGCATAATAAAAGAATTCATCATTGATGATTTTATAGTAGAGACACTTATCAAATTCATTAGAAACAAAGTCAAACGATGATATCACAAAATCAAACTTCTCATGCCATTGCTTAGGGGCTTGTTTCAAGCCATATAATGACTTAACAAGTTTACACACTTTGGACTCATTTCCACGACCCACAAATTCCTCAGGTTGTTTCATATATATCTCTTCCTGAAGATCACCATGTAAGAACACAACCTTCACATCCATATGATGGATACAAAGATTATAAATGGAAGCCAACACTATTAGCACTCAGATTGTGGTCATACAGGAAACAAGGGAATAGATATCAAAATAATCTATTCCTTCCATCTGTGTGTAACTCTTAGCAACTAACCTAGATTTATACTTATTAATTATCTCATCTGCATTAAGTTTCTTTTTAAAGATCCATTTACATCTAACTACAGAACAACACCAATTCCCAAGTTCCATTTGAGAGAATTGATTGTACTTTATCATTAACGACTTCTTTACAAAACTTAGATTCTGGAGATTCCATAGCTTGTTTAACAGTTATAGGATCATCCTCAACATTATAAGTGAGAAGCTCACTTCTAAAGTCCTTGGATGTCCTAGATCATTTACTTCTCCTTGGTTCAACTATTTCTTTACAATCATAAGATTCAGAAATAACTTAATCTGAGTCTCCTCCTACATTTCTCATCCTTTCCACGTGCTCGGGAATGGAACCTGTGGTGAATGAATTCTCTTGAGATACTTCATTAGGCACACCAATTTCATGGGAAACACATCCTCAAAGAATGTAGCATTACGTAATTCTATAATTGTATTAACCTCAAAGCCTGAGATATAAGATTGTACAATCAAGAATATGTAGGCATAACTTGTCTCTACATACCCCAAGAATATGACATCAACCGTTTTCGGTCCCAATTTCTTCCTTTTGTGTTCAGGGACAAGTACCTTAGAAATACATCCCCACACTCGAAGGTATTTGAGAATCAGTTTTCTTCCTCTCCATAACTCAAACATACTACTCTCTACATGTTTGTGGGAAATTCTATTCAGAATATGGCAAGCCGTATTCAAAGCTTCCCCCACATGAAGTTGGGTAGACCTAAGGTTTGGAGTAAACAATTTACCATATCTATAAGGGTTTGGTTTTTATGTTCATCTATTCCATTAGGTTGTGGTGAATACGGAGCAGTAACCTCATGAACTATATCATGTAATTGGCAAAATTTCAAAAAAACAAATTCAAAGTATGCTCTCCTCCCCTATCAGACCTTAATCATTTAAGTATTTTGCCGGTTTGAGTTTCAACTTCTTTCTTATAAATTTTAAATTTATACAATGTCTCATCTTTACTTCTAAACAAAAAGACATAACATGCTAGCATTGTCAATAAAAGTTATAAAATAATGTTTTTTTATCCCTTGTAGTAATACCATTAAATTCACAGATATTTGTATGCACTAAATCCAATATATATGAATTCCTATTTACAGAATGAAAAGGTTTCCTAGGTAATTTAGCTTGTACACATATTTCATATTTATTATTGCTAATTTCAAATTTAGGGATGAAATTCAGATTCATCATGCATTTTATTGAGCCAACATTCTCATGTCCCAAATGCGCATGCCAAACATCTGATGATACAAGATTCATGCATGAAGAAATATTATCATTAAAATTTAAAATAGAATTTGCAATAGGTTCTACAAGAATCTTAAACAAGTTCTCCATATCACAAAGATACCCCTTGCCAAAAAATAAAGAATCTCGAAGGAGAGTATTAATAGCTTTATTACATTTGCAATCTATTCTAAAACCATCTCTAACTAAAATTGTACCACTAATAATATTGTGTCGTATTGATAGAACATCTCTAACTGTAAAAAGCGTCAGAACCTTTCCAGAAGGAAACTTCAAGTCCACCCATCCTTCTCTTTGACTTCTACAATGATGGAATTGTACAAAGTCACGAATTGGCCTTTAGAGGCTTGATAAGACACAATTAGGGACTTGTCAGTACACACATGCACATTAGCCCCAGTGTCTATAATCCAATATAGTGGTTCAAAAATAAAAAGAACTTCAGGTTTTATAGATACATACCCATCATTGAGGTACAAGGATGTAGTCATCATGTTGACCACAACCTCCTCAGTTACAGATGCGGTAGATTTCTTGGTATTTTTTGAAGGACAATCCTTGTTCCAGTGGCCAACCTGTCCACAAGTCCAACAAGGTTTGTTCTTCGGTTTCTTCTAGATCTTGGCCTTAGGTTTAAGTGAATTCTTAGATTTTTTATCCTTGTTCTTAGCAGTAGTAAAATTAACAGTCGCATTAACATTAGTTGGTACTTTGATAGTCTTCTCTTTCAGATGCTCTTCTTGAATATTGATATCCATCATGAGATAATTCATTGACATGTCTCCTTTACGGTGCTTAAGAGTCATTTCAAACGACTCCCAAGATTTTGGGAATTTCTCAATGATTGACATAGCAACAAACTTTTCAAGAAGTGTCATGCCCGCATCAGCGAGCTCTTACTCCAAGAGTTGAAAATCGTGTGTTTGATAAAAAATAGATTTACCCTCATACATATGAAACTTAAGAAATTTTGAAACACAATATTTTTCAGTTTCCTGATTCTCAGTATTGTATTTCTTTTCTAATGCTTTCCATAGAGCCTTACATGTAGTAACAGGCGGCTTAGAATATGAGTCATACAGTTTTTTGTTTAATGTAAACAAAATTAACTCTCGGCACATCTTGTTACCCTTCTTCCAGTTTGCAATTATATTAGCATTATCAGAAATAGTTTCATATATTTTGAGTTCATCTTCTTCTAAATACTGATCATACCCTACCATGTTAAGCCAGATTTACATCCTACTTTGCCAACGAGCAAAATAAGTTCCAGTAAAATTTTCAGGCATACTAGACGTATCAATTTTCATGTCGGAACCAGTCATAGTTAACTAACGACAGATATTGATTTCTTTAAGACTGTTGTTAATTTTGAATTAACTCGTTATATACAACATCGATAGGTACAATTAAGTTAACAGTTTAGGCCAATCCAAATAAAAAAACGTAGAATAAACCAATGCAGGAGAACAAAAGTAAATAAGATCAGGAACCAAACCAGGTCGTTCGTTGAAAAATGAACGTGATATACTTAAAAAAATCACCGCCTTGCAACCCTTCTGGATAGACGTCGTTCTCCCAATCGACCCGCTACGAACCTAAAGAAGAGTCATCCCGCTCGTCAGTGACGACGAACATTGCAGACGAACCAGTGCACCACCAGTGCAACTTAGTAACCGCAGGAACCACTGCCTGAAAGGTCGCGTCTCGGAAGGGAAGGATGGACGGACTTGCTACGTCCAGAAGAAGATCTCCACGTAGCACCATGAAAGTGACAATGGTAGAGAGACTCTGGCGTTAGAGTTTGTAAACACGCACTCGAACGGCTGATGGCGGTAGAGAGACTCCGACTTTAGGGTTTCCAAACACGCACTCAAACGGATGATGGATGTATGTTCAAAAGATGTGTTTAACCCTAATGATCGGAGGCATATATATAGCCTTACACGGCCCAGTAATCCTATTCCTTTTAAGACGCGACCACTTGATTGCTCTTGTACACATTGTAAAAAATTGAGACACTTTTCAATTATGATTAATAAATCTGAATACAAAAGAAATAATTAATTAATTAAATAAATAAGTACGTAGTTGTATCCTAGTGGAAAAAAAAGACGGAAGGCATTCTCCACAATCCATAATCCACGAGCTCGAGCCCGAGCCCGTGTCCGACCAGGCCAGGCGTGGTGTGGCGCGCGTGTGCACACACATGTTGTGGTCACCATAACTACCAAGGAGGTGAGTATACCATCCTCCTAGGACCCTTGGACAATAGTGCCCATGTGATCCTACATATAAGGACTACACAAGTTCTAGGAGTGAGCAATATGAGATGAAACTTCTTTGTCATTTGCACTAGAGACAAAACTATATCTCTCACATGTACTTGTTGTACTATATTGAGCTTAACCCATGTTAGAAACATGGATGTAGCAGCCATATCTCTAACACCTACTGCAAGAAGGAAAAGCATGTTCTGTTCCGTTGGTCGGTATCTCAATTTCAATTTATAGACAAACCCTCTTCCGCTTGGGTTGTGCTATGTCGTCATCAGGCTTTCCTTGATGGTGTCATTGATAACAAAAATTGATGCCAGCCTAGAAGAGACGGTCATTGTTTTTGCACTTCTGTAGCTACCGTGGGTGTAGCCCAATTATGAGCAGCTTGTGCATGTAAGCAGAAGAGAAGAGAATTGTACTTTTCGTCTTTTGTGCATAGTATGAAGTTCCGTCCCTCTCTTTTTAGTAGGGAGAGGGAGTCTATCTTCATCACAAGGACAAAGAAGTTGTTGTTTCTTTTTGCCCTCTTAGTTTTCAGTTGAAGGTTTGAACCTACAATGCAATATCAAACCTATATCTTTATCAGTTAGATTAATTGACAAATGCAATCCCATATGGCACCAACTTGATGCATATTCTTAGAAAAGTATGTGAACAACTGTAAGTATGAAGATCACATACACATATCATGCACGTATATGTAGGTTGTGGAAATTATCTTCCATTTTTTATACAAAAGTATAACTAATAATTACAATTATGACCATAAAATATCTTAATTGGTGGGCGCACCACACCAGGTTGGACATGACTTTCTAGGAGAGTCGTGAGAATAGTCTTCCAGTTCTTTTTTCGCTAAAGACCAACTATCAAGTGCAATTCTATTATAATTGTCACATCAATCTTGTAGGTTTCAAACACTGTATAGTATTGTGAATCTTTGTATGATATCATGTATATATGGGGCCTTCATGGTGGCCAAAAATTTAGCATGATAATTTGTATACATCTTTAGATTAAAAAAATCCATCTTAAACCAGCACACAATAATACATGGTAGTGAAAGTAGTAGAAAACTTGAGTAAATTTTTCTTTTTCAAATAAGTCATGCTTCTCAAAATTCTAGGTAAAAGATATACAATTAACATCGTTTATACATATGAATACCTCACCAGTCAATTTGTGAACTAATCATGCAATCTTGAAACTAAGACCCATAAAATACAACACCGACAATTCAAACCATCATGAAACTCCACATAACGCCTGAATGAGCCCACGAGTGATGAATACCACATAGAACTAGAAGATATAATAGTGAAAGAATGTAATAATCTTTATTAGTCTTGATATATAAATGTCAGAGAGATTCATATATAAAAAGGTACAATATTTTTTGGTGACCTTTATAATTACATCAAATAGTAAAGCAATCATCATACATTCTACCATATCAACTAACCATCCAACACTTAAGAAAGAGAGTAAGGATCACTTCATACACATCTGTATTATTCTTCATTAAGTATTTATTATCTCGGCCTTTTCAGTGCTTCCACTATACTAAAAAACATATATAAAATAACCATATGAGATGAATAAAGAGTCTCAACAAGTGGAGAATCCCCATTGGGATAGATTAACATGTGTTGGCAACATATTATATGAATTAGAGTAAACAGAATACTACTAGTACTCTGTTTAATGTCAATTGGGAACTTGATAATCTATTAAACAAGGTTTCTCATCACAAGATGTCAAAAACTCTCATTCGATCATAATAGTCAAATGAGCATATCCATTATGTCTAATATATAAACATGCAATTAATTATGGTGCTTTGAAGACCAAATATAGATATCCAACAAGAAATCATAAATTACAAATAATCCTTCTATTTTAAATGGTTCTAATATGTTTTTGGAATCTTTCCCTAGTTAATTTGGAGTGTATCATACAAATTGCAAGTTTGCAACTGTGAGGACCCTGAGTCCACAATAAAGGACTTCTTGTGTATATGATCTCTCTAAGATCATGTCACTTTCTAGTCGGTAAGTAGTGCCTCATCGGCCTACAACCTACGTAAATAGCAGGTCTTCCCTGTCTACACATGTTGAGGCACCTATCATATCACATTGATAGTACTTCTATAAATGTCTCACATTCATATCACATCAACCACATTGAAAGAACCTCCATATAAAACATATGATCTCAATTATACTCATATATTGGGTGGTTTCATGGCGTCGAGGGGGACCATACCTCATATAGATTCTCGATAACTTGTGTATATTCAATAATAGATGACTTTGAGTACCATCTCATGATCCTTGTGTTGCTATAATAATTCTCATTGTCCTTTACAAAATTGTGAACACTAGGAGAGTCCGATAATGCATAAGACATATACTACATGATTAGGGTTTCAATCATTACTTAGTCCAATTACTCATCCTTTAGGACCATTTCATTAAAAGAATGTTGTCTTGCTTCTTGTGACTCAACTAGCTATATGTCGCTGGTGCATCATTAATGTAACAAATTGAAACCTAGCCTCTTGACTCTGATTTTATTCTTTGAAGGATAGAAAGTTTAGTTTTGACTTAGCCAAACAAGGATGAAGATATACCTAATAATAGTTAATTGTAACCCTAATAAGATAATCCATGATGAAATAAACCTAACATATATATATATATATATATATATATATATATATATATATATATATATATATATATATATATATATATATATATGAAAACAATTATGACCTACTGCTTCCATAATAGTCTTTGTATCAATAATATGTGTCACATGTGATAATGAGAGAAATAATTTGTATAGAAGGACTAGGTGTCCATAATTGAGAATATCAATACATAATTCAAATAAATAAGGAATTGATGAATTTAATGAGTTAAATATTAAACATAAAGAATTTCATGTGCAATAATAGTATATAATCCTTTTTGGTTGTAATGTGAAGATATGTGACACAATTGGAAGAATGATAATAATGATGATGAAATATTATGTTAACTAAAATCATAATCAGACACAAATATTAATTATGTAAAAATCATAAAAGGAAGACTAATTGGAAAATAATAACTTCATTTTCATTTTATTTGGATATATTTTCCTTGGAGGTCAAGTTTCACAACTTTAGGACAATAATAATTATATCTAGTTTATTTAGAAAAGAATAGGCGAGTTTTCCTCAAAATATGAAATAAAATATTTAATGACTCCAAAAGAGAAAACTAATCTTAGATTCAAAATCTACAAGTTAAAATAAGGCTATGTGTGAATTTTCAACTACTTTGGACAATCTTTAATGTTCTAATGTGTTAAGGAGAGAGAAAGTGTAAATAAAGCCTAAACTAATAAATAATGTGTTATATAATAATAAGGGATAAAATTGATGGTAAATTTGTGTTCCATTTATTATATTTTTCTTGTAAGTGAAGTTTCTCATTGATTGACGGTTTCTAGATGTCTCTAATGTGATGGGAAAGAGAAAATGTGAATTGCTTTAAATAATTAAATAAAGTACTTAGAGTCTCCAAATTTGAAAAGTACTATCATATTCAAATTTTACGTGTTCAGATTAGGCTAGGTGACAAATTTCATTAAATTCAGAGTTTGTTTGCACCCTCAATTGAAGAAAGAGAAAAAGTAAATAATTTAATATTGCACTTTAGTCCTATTCGGATTTGGCAATCACATTAAATGTCATGCGGTTATTTTTATTTTTCAATTTCACATCACATCTCAATCATAAGATATTTGATCGGATGGCCAGCAGGCCATCACTACCTCATGACCCACGAAGGTAATAGGTGTCGATTAGCAGCCTGATATTTCAGGATTTTCTCACTCGACATTCAATCTTTTCTCATGATTCTTTCACCAAAAGTTTCCAAATTGTTTTCCACTTCATTCGAGCCATCACTTGTGTGGTTTCATCGAGTATTTGAGAAAACCCTAAAATGTGGACACCAAGCTTATCGATCGATTGACACATATGTGCTAAATCAAACCCCCGCCTATAAATAGCACTACCCCAACCATCGTCGGTTGTAGAACAACTCTCCTCTCATTTCAATTCCTCCGCACATTGTTGGATTGGCCTTTGACATCCCAATTTCTACTATGGGCTTGCGACATTACTCTAGGGCTCTTGGTGGAACCATCACACCAATTGAGTGTGTCAATGAGTTTGTCACCTCAATCTATTATAAGGTGATCGGGACCAGGATAAGGACAATACAAAAATTTATAATAGGAAAGTACGAACATGTTAGTTTTCATTTTAATAATACACATAATGTGATCCTAGGATGAATGCTTGACTTCATGGATAGAGCATATCAAATCAAGTTAACCTTTAGGTGTGAAGATAAGGTATGTACATCCTCTATTTTTTTTAGGATTATTTGACTTTAACCTAATTCATTTAATAAGGCATCTCTTGATCTATCAATTTTACTTGAAATCCAATTATTGGACATTCATATTTCCAATTGTTGATTCATATAAATTCTTGTGATTGATGAAGTATTCCTTTATAATGGGTCTTTGGACCCATCCCTCTATGATTGCCTTTTTATGAGAAATTGACTAAAATGCTAGTCTTAGCACTCTACTTATGCATGCTACATGCTTCACTAAAATATCTAGAATAGTGATACTTATGTACAACCATACTTATAAAGGGCATGTGTATTCCACCCGATTTGTGTGTTTCCACCCTTATTTATTTCACTCCATGATCCTATGGTGTTATGGCCCTATTTTAGGTATATTTAGTCTACATTGTTATGCATGCAAACGTTATTGTTTTAAATTGGAATTGTGGTTGACTATTATGGAAAGACACTTGTATTCTCATGCTTGTAATCTAAATTTTAATATGCCTCATTCCTCTTGTTATATTCTTGTGAACTTACCTGATTGCAAATAGCCCCCTTCTTATGGAAACATCTCTTTTACACTTATAACCCAATATAATGCCCAAAATGTTTTATATATGTGCATGCCCAACCTTTGCTGACCTCTACCTTGTTTACCATGTTCTAGATGATGTTCCCTTCCACCCAAGTTTAGGTACATTAGAAGACAAGGACTCAAGATGACCACCTACATGACATGGACTTAAGGACATATTGGAATGTCTAGGTTACTCTC
Organism: Alisma plantago-aquatica; assembly: GCA_963693085.1. Lineage (NCBI taxonomy): Eukaryota > Viridiplantae > Streptophyta > Magnoliopsida > Alismatales > Alismataceae > Alisma > Alisma plantago-aquatica. The sequence continues at coordinate 554,858,052 of OY856412.1, forward strand.
TATTAGTGGCTTAAATTGTCGTTAGTTCAAATTGTTGTAATATCATATTTTGTGGTGAGGAAAAATTGCATAATGATACACACTATAACTTTGTAATAGTTTTGTTTCTGCTTCTTGCACACTTTTGTGCTCTGAAATATACATACCATTAGAAAAATGAACAAAATTCCTCCTTTCCTTCTTATTTGGAATTGGATGGTTTTTATCTCTCAATAAGTGAGGCGTGGATCCCCTCTTGGGTCCCACTCTTTACAATTTCCCAAGATTTTTCGTATGAAAGTGCTTCTGCAATCCATCCTTCACCTTGGATATGCCTACAGAGTCACTACCAATGATAACAATATCATCAAAATATATATCATGAATAGCAGATCCAGTCGAGGAACTAGAATAGAATTAGGAACAATCAGTCAGTGAACATGAGAAGTCCATTTTTAACACAATACTACTAAACTTGTCAAACCAAGCTCGAGGAGACTACTTCAACTGATAAATGGATTTCTTCAACCTACACACCTTCTAACAACCCCCCCAGCAATAAATCCAGTGTGTTTCTCCATGTATACTTCTTCCTATAGATCTCCATGTAGGAAGCCATTTTTGACATCAAGCTGAAAAAGTGGCCAGTCAAAGGTGGTAGCCAAAGAGATAAGAATCTTTATAGAATTAAGATGAGCCACATGTGTGAAGGTCTCAAAGAAATCAACACCGTATGTCTGAGTATATCCTTTGGCCACCAATCTAGATTTCAGTCTCTATATGGAACCATCTGGATTATCTTAGATAGTGAATACTCATATGCATCCCACAATATTCTTATCTACATGGAAATCAGTAAGATCCCATGTCTCATTCCGACTAAATGCAGACATTTTAGAACTCATAGCATGTAGCCAACCAATATCTTTCATAGCCTCAACATGGCTCTTTGGAATTTTGACAAAATCAATTCCTAGAGGAAAAGAACAAGCCTGCCTAGATAAATTGGACAAACAACAAACATTCACAATAGGATGTCAAGTAGTACAAGTGTGAATACCTTTGCGAACAACAATAGGAATATTGAGATTCGATGTATCTTCATGATTCTCTTGAGTAAAGGAAGATGGGGGAGGCTCATCAACTAGAGTCACTACCTCATCATGATCTCATATGATTAGTCTATGATATACTAGAGAATATTGTTGAATTAAAGGATCATCACCAAATGGCTCTTGAACAGAAATGGTAGGTGGCAATCTCTCACTACATTATGGTAGAAACACTCCATCACTGATTGGTGATGGTGGCACTTCCTCATGTTCACACAACTTCTCCCCCTTACTGGGAACACTAGAAAAGTATGGTATGCACTAATGGAAAGTGACATCCCTAGACACAAACATACGAACAAGACTAGGACAACAACACTTGTAACCCTCACTAGTGTTGCAGTATCCAAGAAAGAGGGTCTTAATAGACATGGGAGACAATTTGTCAGCTTCAGGATCAAAATTGTGAACAAAGGATATACAACCAAACACCCTAAGAGGACAAGGAAAGGCTAATTATTAGGACATAAAACCAAAAAAGGAGTACTTCCTTGAAGGACAGAAGAAGGTTGTCTATTAATAAGAAAATAGGCAGTCAGTAAAGCATCTGACTAAAATCTCTTAGGAACATTGGATTTGAACATGATCATCTTGGTAATATCAAGAAGATGATATGTCTTCCTCTCAGCTACCCTGTTCTATTTGGGGGGTATGAGGACATGAACTACGATGTACCATTCCAACAAAACTACAAAAATCAGCCATAGCATTCTAAACATATAGAGTAGAGAATTTTAATATTGCAATCAAATTGAATCTTTATTTCTTGATGAAAATGTTTGATAATGGACAACACAGACTCTTGAATCTTCAACAAATAGATCCACATCATACGAAAAAAACATCAAAGAAAGAAATAAAATAAAATATTAGAAACCATTGTAACTTCTTTCTTTTATAGGATCCCAGACATCACTATGAACTAAATAAAACGGACGAAGGGCCTGCTTATTGAGATGAATCAGGTAAGAAATCCTATGATATTTCCCAAATTGACATGACTGACACTCCAAAGAGGACACCTCTGATAAATTTAGTTCTAATTTTTGCAGACTCTCTAGAGAAGGATGACCATATCTGTAGTGCCACAGTAAAGGAGAGCCACTCAACTGGATAGCATGAGTCAAAGTAGAAGATACTTGATGAGACAGATTGCACCGTGAAAGAGGCAGAGATCACCTTTCCTAGGCCCCCACTTATCATCCTCATACTCTTAAGATCATGTAATGCAAAACAAGAAGGACCAAACATCATTGTACATTTTAGAGTATCAATTAATTTTGCAATATAGAGAAGATTGAATGGAAATTTAGGCACATAATGTATAGATCTAAGGTTAGTACTAGGGGTAAGAGAAACATATCCACTAGCTAATACTTTTTGCATAGGTCCATCGACTAAAGTCACCAACTAATGTGGAATATATGAGCCAATGGAGTGAAGCAGTTTCCTCATACCACTCATATACTGAGAAGCTCCAGAATCAACCACCCAAGAAGGAGAAGTACTGGAAGCTAGTAAGGAAGAAGTTGGATTACTAGTAGAAGAAGCCAAATGAGTAGAGGACGATGCTCCCATGTTCATATTTTGAGTGGCTAGAATAAATCTATCATATTCTTCCTTGGTGATATTGATCCCAAGGGCTCCAGAAGTTGATGTAGTAGTAGTAGTAGTAGTAGAAGGTTCAAATGACTCATTGCCTCTAGAAAAGTGGGTTGTCCTAGCAGGTGGAGTAACTGGTCTTCCATGTTTCTTCCAACACTTCTTAATTGTATGTCTTGGACGACCACAAAATCTATATTTGGGCCTAGTAGACCCTCCCCGTCCAACACCTGTATGTCCTCTTCTTACTGTAGTAATAATGGAAGCTTGATACTCACCAAAGGAAGGAGCCAAAGTGGTTGTTCCAAGTTCAAAGTTGGATTGCATAATCCTAGAGTAGGCTTCCTCCAAGCTAGGAAGTTTATCAATAGCCAATATAACACTCCATCCATAACTGAAAGAGGAACTCAACCCAGATAAGAATTTGGCAATAATTAGGTCATCTCTATCTTTGATATGCTCTTAAATAGTAACATGATGATAAAAACTTAGTTCTTGAGCAATATGTTGAATTGTCCCAAAATATTACTCCAACGATATGTCTCCCCATATCTCTATAAAGAGACGATCATATATCATGAATTGACACATGGCATTCTTCTCTTGAGAGTAGTGCTTCTTAATGGAATCTCAGATCGCCTTCGTCATGGAGTAGAACATGAATCCAGCAGCAATACTAGGCTTCATACTATTCCACAACCATATTTTTACCAGGCTGTTGTTACGCTTCCACTTAGCATATCCCTTGTTAGTCACGACTGGAGGATCAAAATCTACATACTTTTCCTTATCTCTGGATTCTATTACTATGTGGACATTATTCATCCATAATAGAAAATTCTTCTCATTCATCTTGATAGAAGGAATAGGTGACACCTTGTTGTAGACAATAGAAGCTTTATTGTCCTCCATTACTTAGCTGTGATAAGGAGATGGAGATGGAGAGATACACGTCCCGTAGGAGAAAAATGTGATGGAAAGATACATGTCACGTTGAGAAAGATATGATGGAAGCATACGCATCATGTTGAGAAAGGGAGTGACGGAGAGATACACATCGCCCAAACAAAGGCAAGATGATACATTTATGACGCATTAACAACCTCCAAGTGAATATTTCCTAATCACACATGGAGGAGATGAGATTAGGAAATTTCTACATAGATGCGGACTACTTGGTCTGGACTTTTAGAAATCCACCAGATAGATCCAAAACTGCCTGCTCCTTCTGGCTGAGAATCTGGCCTTGGGCAACTTCCCCTCTGCCTGAAGGAGGGCTACTTGGAGATGTCGGCCGGCTACCTAGCGGTGGCACCCCCCCCCCCAACATCATCCTGTTGCTGCTGGCGGCTGGCTGTTGTTGGTGGCTACTTGCTATTGACAGCAGTTTGACCTGGTGGTGGCTATCTGTCCTGGTTAGGGTTAGGGTTGGCTGCTATGCTTCCCTCTGACCGGGAGGCTTTGATACCATGTGAAGAAATAATTTAGGATGTTGGAATGCATCGTGTGTGAGAGGAGAAATATGCTACCTCTCCTTTTATAATAACTCAACTAAGATACTTGAATAAGAGTCCATAGTAAAGATAAATGACATAATGAAATACTAAAAATATAAAACAAATAATATTAATAAGACTTTGTCATCAATCAACACACACTCTTGTCTTATGTATAATCGTCATATATTTTACTTCCATAGTAATATCCGACTAGGGACACAATCAAGAATGTATGTACTCTTATCTTACATATCATCTCATTGTTCAGGTCCTCAACCTGAAGACATATGACATCGAGTCACATCATTCTTTTGACATCTACTATGTATGTTCCATCATCTCATGATTGAGACAAACTAAATAGATGGAATTAGCTTTATCATTATCAAATTAGGTATCTAATGCCTCATTGTGATCATCATATGATTGGCTCTCTGGGCATACATACCAACAATGATAACACTAGGGGTGGGTGTGGTCTGGTCGAATTTGTTCTAGCACTAAAATGATAAACCAAACCACATATGGTGTTCTAAAAAGTTTCTAGAGAAAACTTGACTGCTAAAAGGGTCTAGATCAAACTTAACTTAGACCACTAAAATGTGGTCAAATTTGGTTATGTTTGGCCAAAAACCAATACTGCCTAGTATCAACAAGCCACGTACTTAAATGAAGATTGAAAAAAAAATAGAAATAATTTTATTAAATTGTGATTTGATATTATTATTACTCTTCAATAAAAATTGCACTTTATATCTTTGAATAAATCTTATTTTATAAACATTATATGAAATGTTTTGTATACTACATAAAAAAACAAATGTTAAATTAATTTAAATTATATATATAGAATCTACAACATTAATATAAAAGTCATTTGCAAAAAGAATTATATATATAGTGTTGAGATAATATAAAATATTATATACATCAAAAATCATAACTACAATAATTTACATGAATATGAATATAGACATAACATCTATAAAGAGTTGGTCAAGTCCTGTCTGATCGGTAATTAGTTTTCTAAATTATTACTAGATCAATTAAGGATGGTTTGAACATTTTTCAAACTAAATTTGATTGAAATAGCCATCCAGACTAGACTTTTTACCAAACAATATGGTCAAGTTTGATTTGATCTAACGATCAAGTTTGGTTTTTTGTCCAGTCCTAGATAACACATACACACCAAAGGTAACAAAAATGATGTAACAAGTGGAGGCTCATAAATTCACAACATCATGGGGGACTGGATCTTGTCATCAACATCATGGTAAATGGAAAATTCTATATGCATCCTTACCATTGAGAATAAAACTAACATCATTTCTAAAAAAAATATAGATATTGACTATGGTCATATACTTATTATTACTTTTTGAATTGAAAATATTATTATTTCTTTTAACTCATATATTCAAATAATTCACATATCATATTTTTATATATAAACATTGTATCCATTAAGATAGAAAATATCAAAAATCACATTAGTGAGAATTTCCCTATAGTATAGAGAAAAGTAAAGAGATAATAGTTCAAGAAGTACCAGACTCTCATCTCGAGTTCATAAGTTTGGTGTGAGTCCATATTGAAAATAAACAAGAGAGGCATACCATAACAATCCTCTACCAAAGAGTAGTGAAAAACAAGAACAAAACATGATGTGGTGTAGAGTTATCCTTCATCCTCAAATAAAGTTGGAATAGAGTATAGTTTGTAAGATCCTTTTGAAGTAAAATCACATCCAATATTTTTGATGTTAGAGTCTATTAGGAGTCAAGTATCGACATTATTGTGATGATTGAAATAAAAATTATTGTAAAATTCAAGTAGCTTAAAGATTTTTATTTAGTACAAGGATTGTATTTGTTGATGTGTTATTATGTAACAAGTCATGTTCCTTTTGCTGCACATTAGCGAGTTTGTATGGTTATTGGAACAAGAAGGGGTCACCCTTAGTATTGTTTTGAAAAGAAAAGTAACAAGTCTATTCTAGGTTGTCTAATGTCAAAGAGGAGCATTGCATTTTGGTATATAAGATCTGTCATACTTGTGGTGTAAAGAATATTTGCTAAAAATTAATGCAATTATTATATTTAATAAAATGACAATAATAACATCATTTTTTAATTTTTATATTTATTTTAACAAAATGATAATGCAATATTTTTAAAATATGAGTACTCATGTATTACTTTTGGGTTGAAACTAAGTATACAATATCCACCATGAATCGACCACATTCAATCAAAACTTCAATTTGGTATTGAATTCAAAATCTAACATATATCACTAGATAATGTCAGAAAGCATAATGATTGAAAAACATCTAAATCAAATCACTACTTTATTTTAACAAAGAATACAAAGCTTAAAATTAATAAACATATTATATATGATAAACTATTAATCTATCCATAGTTTTATATAAATAATATATTTAATGTCGTATGCATAAATTTGTCTAGTTTAGGATCTTATTGAATGAGATGTGAAGACAGCTGACAATGGTGGCAAAATTTTTAGATCTAAAATCTTGTATCTAAAATGTGATCTGAATGTATTGGTTATTCAATATTTCTAAAAACATAAATGGAGTGGTCATATACATATTACTACACATAGCATAGCTAACTTATTATTGTTCATTAAGTTACTAATATTTAATGTTGAAAATAGCATTCATTTAACTATTGGATATAATGTGGCATCTAGAATATCACATTTTGGATACATGTCCTAGATTTGAAATTTTCTCTCATGGTTACATTTATCTAGTTAAAAACAAACCTAAATTTGACACCTCTATCTACATATTATTAACTAATAGTATAAGCATGACATGTAATCATTAAATTGCAATCCATTTGTATGGTATCTATTATTTAGTTGGATGGAATATCATTAGTTCTTATCAATTAGCTATTTGAATTCTAATAGATTACAATCACGCTAGTTTTCGATTTACATTGATATACCTTTTGAAGTTCCAACTAGGTTCCAAATTGAACTTATTAACTGGATTTGGATTCAAATACCATTTTGCTCAATTATTTGCATGACTACTCATATTTTAGGGTATGGCATTTATAAAAAAGGTAGGAATTTGTTAGTTAACCCCTAATTATGTAGTAAACAATGTTTGAATAGAACTTTCACACATGTCATAGATCAAATCATTTTTAAGAAAACAAAGGGAGTATTTTTAGAAAAACCTAAAACTAAAATGTAAATAACCATTGTGGCTACCAAACTGTAGAGATCAAGCTCAGTATATTTATATAAACTAGGCATAACTTTGTGCATTGCATGGACTTGAGAACAATATATTATCTTGAAGACTATCAATGTGGTGTTTTATCACTTTGTTTATTTAAAAATTAAGGAGACATTATTGGATTTGATTGGCATTCAAGTTGTGCATAATATAGGCAGGGAGGAGGAACCCATCTTATACTAGATGTATTATTAAGAAAGACAAAGAAGAAGATTTATAAATGAGAAGGGAGGGATAAAGAGAGAATCGATCATGAGTCCAACACTTCAAAAGAATGGCAACTGCTCCCCAACATAAAAAACATAATCATATGGATCCTTCCTGACATTAGTATGTCAAAGAAACTACATCCTCCACCTCCTATGAGACCTTGATCCCCTACACTTCCAAGACTAATTGATGCAAAAAAGGGTGTAGTATGAAGTGTTGTGATTTGTAGGAGTCAACTCCCACTACGACTTTAGATATATCCTTATTAGAATACATAATGGTCAGTTTATAATTTAAAAACTGAAGGTAAAAACTACGTGCAACCCTTTGCATGACTTTAATATATAGTAAGACAATGGATAATATCTAATTTTAAAAACTAAAGGTAAAAGTTACAGTTATCCCTTCTCAAGGCGCATCATATACTCATATTAGAATATACACATAAAAATTTGTAATTTGAAAAAGAAAAGAAAAAATTACATCTAAACATAAGTCCATATGTTGCATGTCCCCTTATTAGAATACAAGGACTAATTTTTTACTAAAACAATAAAGGAAAAAAATTTGCATACAACACCTTCCATGCTACTTTTTATATAGTATTTATTTTAATACAATGACTACTTTATCATTTGACCTAGATCCTACTAATGCCCATTCTGATGCTCTTATAGTCGTGACAAGAAGAAGCTTAGAGAAGAACTTCTCTAGGAAGATATTTGTGAGCTGGGTGAATCTAGCATCTATTAGTTGAAACAAGGTGAGAGGAGCACTGCCTTCTTCCTTTCCCAAACTAACATTAGAAGAAAGAACATCCTCATTGAGAAGATTCAACATACAAACCGATCATGGGTCTATAGTGAGGATGCCAACCTAGCAGAAACAACCTCATTCTTTAAAGAGATGCTCTTCCCATCCACCACTACCCTCCTCAGAAGACCTCTTTATGGCTTTTACATCTCTACAAAGAGCCCATGTCTCATCTAACAAGGAAATCATGTCCATCTACACACACTTGCATGGTTCTCTATTCACCTCAATGGGAGAGCTTACATCCTCTTCTAGGAGACACACAACCTCAAGAAAGGGAAACCCCTCTCCCTGTCGCTCTTTATCCTTTCCCATGCATGATTCCCTTGGATGAGATTTGACAAAGGTGACTAGTATGGGGGACATCGCTTGTTTAACACTCATTTTGTGGCTTCGACACTTGCATGCCTTATGTTTCCAATGATATTTTCTTCTTTTCTTGAGTCATCGACAACTCAGTGGGCCTGCTCCAGAATGTGATTCAATGCTATGAGTTCTCTAGGAAAAGACTCAATTAGGATAAATCCTTCACTGTCAGACAATCCTCTCATGGGCTACGGTCATGTCGCTTGAGATTAGTGTAAGCCTTCAATAGGGTCATCTCTCATACCTTGGAATTCCTATCTCTTTAGGTCATTACAAAGTTTCTCTCTACAAGTTGCTAGTCCGTAAGATCAAATCTCATATATCATCATGGATGGGAAAGCTTTTTTCTATGGTGGGTTGCCTCACATTGGAATTGAACATGCTGGCCTATGTCCCCATCTATGCTTTGGCCTCCTCCACGATTTCCCATCTCTTCACTCAAACACATCGATTAGCACATCGTGGACTTTCTCTAGTCACTTGCTTATGGATCTCAGATCTATCATTGGGTCTCTTCTAACGGCCTCAGCTGACAGTTTGAGAATAGAGGCATCATCATCCATAAGCTTGAAATCATCAGATAGAGCCACTTCTTCAAAGAAGCATGACAGGCCCTCACAAGTGACTCAATCAGGGCTAAATTTTGTAGACACAAGTACATGAAACTTCAACCCAACCTAGACCTCTTCCATGTGGGCTGGTTAAAGGTAATCTCTTACACTTCGTCATACTGGACACATATTTGTAGGGTCTTCTCCTCTATCCTCCACTAGTCTAGGTGGAAAATCAGTTGAGGGTATACACCTTTTTGGTGTAATGACCCCCTTTTCAACCACTAGAAAGATCACACGGAGGAGAAACTCACCTTATGGGTATGAGACTTCAGCACCAACACATCCAAGTGGGATTTAATCCTCCTTCATCCCCTACTCACGATGAGGGCACCAACCTTATCTAAAGGTAGATCTGGAGTTTCCATCTTCTAGGGACACCCTCGCTTGGGAATTGACAATCATTGGTGCCTTCTTCTTGAAGAGTGCTAAAAGGATCTTGCAACCTCAGAAGATGGTTATTAGCATGTCAACTAGATTTGGTTGAAGAAACTCCCCATAAGAACACCATATTCACATGAAAATTGACACATGATGCCATTGTTACTGACAATTGAATCTGATATCGCCATATTGAGATGGCTTCCATGTGTGACTAATGTGGTGCCCCGTAGGAAGAATCAGAGGCACATCTTTTCCATAACAATAATATATCATCCTTAATATGGGTGAAATCCATGAAGATAACAGCCCCCCCCCTAGTTTCCTCATCCTCACCCCTACAAACCCTCTTCTATAATTGGGAATCTCTCTCTCTCTCTCTAGTCTTTAGTGTGGCTTCTTCCCCTAGTTGATATGTTGGTTCACTTGGAACACTAGATGAAAGTGGTGCCACGATGTCATTGAGGAGCCACCCTCTAGGTTTGGTGGAACCTAGTCACATGGACTCCCCAGTCTACAAAGATGTCACCCTCGATATAGGGAAAACATCCACATTGACAGAGAGGCTTGTAGCACACGACTTCTTGCCACAACATCTGCCCTTGACCTTGAGACCGATACATAGATGGCTCCCTCCACCACATAACCATATGAAGATCAACATAGTGGAATGAGTGGCCACCTCTAGACATAGAGAAACCACATTTGTAGCGATGGTTAGAGCGGGTTGTGGCACAACCAGACTCATAACTGCATCCCGCCTGGAGAAGAGAAACAAGTTGGATGCACCTTAGTCGCTATTGGCATTGTGATCAATATTTGTGACTCCCCAGGGATTTCACCTAGCTCCTTGATGTTGGATGTTGTCTTAATTAGATATTAGCCGCAAGGGTCTACAGACCAATGTCACATGGGATTAGGATTGAGTCTAAGACAATATGTGCCTATCATCTTATCATAGGTTACATCCACGAGGAGGGCAAAATAAGTAGCCACCTCACACACAACACAAGCTAGAAATCATGCCATGTTAATCATTGACACATATAATGATATATCATATGCTACTCTCAGGTACAACATACTCCACTCCTTGACTCTTGCTAACTCCTCCTTGGAGTTTTTTTTTATATAGCTATACATTTTGTGGGGTATAATACCTAGATATGAGTATATGACATGGCCAAGCTCGGAATTAGGGGGTGACTAGATGAATATACATCACCATTTTAGTTTAAAAGACTATTTTATAATAAAATAAAAAACAGTACAAATTGTGTATATGTATGTAATATAAAAAAGGCGTGAAGGGAGTCGAGTAAAATATTGGCCTGACTTTGTAAATTACAAATTGAACATTTTCTAGTTTTGTGCTTATCTATGTCCTATATGAAGAAAAAAACATTATGGGAGTTTGATATAAGTTTTTATTTGAATTTAAAATTACAAATTTTCTCTTTGTATCAGTAAAGTAGTCCTGCATTGCACGGATTTGTGTTTAAGTAAATATTGATGGCAAAGCAACTAATGTTGCGCGTCAGGCGGTCAGGGCAGTTCTCTCGATTACGACGGCAACGGCGGCTTCTGGTGTTTTTGTTCCGCTGACGAACGCCGTGACATAATCTCATCTGGGTGGTGGCAGCGGCAACGACTCAAGCAGTGTCAGGCGTCGTCGTGCTGGATGCTTGTTGCTAGTTGCATATTGTAGTGGTGCTGGGTTGGACATGTAAGGGATGCTGCGATCAGCTGTGGTGTTACGGCATGGGATAGAGTATGTGGCGGCACGGAATCTAGGCAACGAATTACCATTCCATGGTCGGAAAGTCGAGAGCAACTATAACGTCGTTTGGTTTACAGGATTCCACATAGGATAGGAGTTTAGTCCCACTAATATTCCCAATCCCATGCTTGTTTGAACAAAATAAGCACCAAGAAACCCGACTAGCTAGTTTAGCGCAGATAGTTCGGTCTGGTCTGTCCTTCCCGGAGGACCCGGGTTCGAAACCTCCTGTTGCCTATTGTATTTACAATTCCTTGGATCATCGGTCGACTAAGTCTCCTTCTAACTCCAAAAAAAAAAAAAAAAAAAAAAAACACCAAGACTATTGTCCTGCCGTGACAAGAGTCCCAGCTGGGACTTCCGAGTCCCGCTCACCACAAGGTACTCAGGTGGTTTTGCCCTTTCGCGGCGCTCCCGACTTCAGGTCGCGTGATCTTCCGACCCGCTTTTATTCTCCGCTTTGAACCTCCTGGTCCAGCGTTCATCTCCTACATCCATCCAGTTCCGGGTGCCTGTTGTCTTCCGGTCATCTGCGAACTTTACCCTTTCCGCAAGCCTAGTTGCCTGCTTCCAGAGCCATGTTAAATCAACGGCACACTTACTCGTCGAACGGAAGAAGCTTTTGAAACATCAAAAGAGTGCAGTCAAGCATCACGAAGCTTTTCCTAAGTTTGCCGCGGAATCTTCTGCAACTAAATTTGTTTATTAAGTCGAGCAACCAACCATAATTGATGACGCCGGTCATATTTCCAATATCATCGCTCATGCCATTCAATTTTTTTATTCAATCAATTGAAAAGAAAGGTGCCATCGATATTGCCGTGGAAGGTGGCTAGACGGAACATGGCCAGAATAAAGCCGTAATAAATTCTAAATTGGGGGAAAAAACATACTCGTCCCATACGATGTACATTCAAATGTAGGTTGTCATTTTGTCTTTCTTTTTCTTTCTATATACCTATTAATCCCATACCTTGCTATGTGCAGCTCCTTTTCTATCCCATAGCGTATTAGTGATGTAGCTCTAGAGGAGTATATACACCCGATGAAGATTAATCGAAAGTCCACACTGGAAGGAGGAAAACGGTTGTTATATCGAAAATTAAACTCATCTTATGGCTCATCCAGTACGGTAAAAATTTGACCGCCAACAATATTAGAAAAATAAAATTAAAAAGACTTTCTAAATGCCATATGTGCCACACACAAGAAGAAACCAGCAACGTCTCTTTTTGTACTACTCTATTTCCTCGTATATTAGAGAGTTTTACTTTACATTGGATTCCATTCAACTCTTTTTGTACTAGTCTATTTCCTCGTATATTAGAGAGTTTTACTTTACATTCGATTCCATTCAACACCCAAGATATCAATTTCACCAATTTGTTTCACATAACCAAACTAAAAAATGATTACTTCACTTTTCATATAACATTATTGACTGCTATGATATAGACGACTCAGACGGAAAAAAAGTCACAAGATTCAACAAAAAAACAATATTCACACACTCATCAAACAAATCAAAGACACATATAATCAATTTTTCATTACAGAATCAGAACTCAACATGGAACAGATCAAGGAGAGTGAAAACCAACTACAAACTCTTAAAGGCGAGGGTTGCGGACAAAGGACCTTCATCATGGAGGAGATCCTAACAAAGAACAATGATTTCTAGATGTATTTTCATATATATATATATATATATATATATATATATATATATATATATATATATATATATATATATATATATATATATATATATATATATATATATATATATATATATATATATATATATATATATATATATATATATCATCTAGAGAGGCATACTGTTTAGGAGTGCCTCTCTCAATTTCTACGTACTTATCATCTTTAGTTACAAACAATACTTATGGTACTTCTGGTGTTGAAGTTACTTGAGGAGATCCTAAAGAAGAGATGTCCCGCTCGTTAGCGACGGCGAACGTTACATACGAACCAACGCACCACCAGTGCAGCTCAGCAACCGCAGGAACCGCCACCTAATAGGTTGTGTCTCGAAAGGGAAGGATGGACGAACTTGTTACGTCCAGGAGAAGATCTCCACGTAGCACCACGAAAGCGATGGCAACAGAGAGACTCTGGCTTTAGGGTTTGCAAATACACACTCGGACGATTGACGATTGTATGTTCGAAAGATGTATTTAACCCTAATGACTGAAGGCATATATATAGCCTTACATTCCCCAATAATCCTATTCTTGTTAAGACACGACCACTCAGTTGTTCTTGTTCACATTGCGGAAAATTCCATAAAAGAGACACTTTCCAGTTAGGATTAATAAATTCAAATAGGAAAGAAACAATTAATTAAACGAATAATTAATTACATAGTTGTATGCCAGTGCAAAAAGAAGACAGAAGACATTCTCTACAATCCACAATCCACAATCCACAAGCCACAAGCTCATGCCCGGCTCGGCCAGGCCAGGCCAAGTCAGGCATGGCGTGGCGCGCGCGCGTGTGTGCATGTGTGTTGTGGTCACCATACCCATCAAGGAGGTGACCATACCCTCCTCCTAGGACCCTTGGACAATAGTGTCCCATGTGATCCTACATGTAAGGACCACAAAAGTTCTAGGAGTGAGAAATATAAGATAAAACTTCTTTGCCATTTATACTAGAGACAAAACTACCTCTCTCACATGTACTAGCTACACTACATTGGGCTTAACCCATACGAAAAATATGGCTGTAGCAGCCATATCTCTAACAATCCCCCACAAAGTCCAATGTGTAGTGTGCTCTATCATTCAATCCTCCATACTGCTCTTTCAGCAGATACCTTTCGGTTTAAATCTACCTGAGTTATTTAAATGTGATCCCCACAGGAACTAGGTGAATACAAGTCTTGAACCTAAACCTTCAATGCAAGAGTATAGGTTGGTAACAACACAATAAAAATAAGGTAGAAAAGAAAACAATGCACTAAGGCCATGCATACAAAATTTTATGTCATGGTTGATAACAGAGAACAACCCAATTATTTTGTTGCGACCTACACAACATCAATCATTTAGTTGGAGTCTCCAAAGATGTACTGCTAACATCCTATCCTAAGACTTAACACCATTTAGAGACTAATCTCTTACTAACTTGCAGTCATGACACTAACAGGTTTCCCAGGGGATAGACACACAGATGCATGAAGCATCAAAGTAACTACATAGTGTCATCCAATTCACCTAACAACTTGTTATTACCACATTGAACCCAATTAATGGGATGTCCACTCTATTGGGTTGGGTTGCTACTACCTGTGAATAATGAGGGGTTTCAGTCTCATCCCCAACCTGGATTTTTCCACTAAAGCTAAGGTAAGACCTTTAGTGAAAGGATCAGTTGTATTTTCTTTGGTATCGATGTTGTCCACAACCACGACCCCAATAGACACTAACTCCCTTGCAGACTTGTGTCTGACTTGGATGTGTCTATGCTGTTTTTTACTGTACTTGTGACTCTTTATCTTGGAAATAGTTGTAGTGCTGTCACAGTGAACTGAAATTGCAGGAAGCAACTTCTTTACCATAGGTAAACTGAACATAAGCCCATGTAACCATTCAGCTTCCAATCCAGTTTCATCTAAAGCACACAACTCTACCTCAAAAGTAGACTGAGATAATATGGTCTATTTCTTAGACCTCCAGGAAATAACTCCTCCTCCCAATAAGAATACATATCGTGAGACACCATTACTCCTAGAGTTGATGGCAATCCAGCTTGCATCACTATATCCTTTGACTACATAAGGATATTTGCCATAATGTAGCCCAAGAGAACAAGTTTCCTTGATATACCTCAAAACTCTATCAAGAGCTTTCCAATGGGTCTTGTCAGGACAACTGGTGTATATACTTAACTTACTTATGGCAAACGCAATGCCTGGACGTGTGTAGTTCATAATATACATCAAACTTACAATAATATGAGAGTATTGTAATTGAGACACTGGAACCCCAGTCCCATTCTTGAACAAGGCCTTGGATGAATCATATGGAGTCTTAACAGGTTTACGTGATATGTACTCAAACCTCTCCAGTATCTTCTCAACATAGTGAGAGTGAGAGAGAGAGAGTTATACCATCAATAGACCTTATGATTTTAATACCTAAAATCACATAAGCAAAACCCATTTCTTTCATCTCAAACTTTCTACACAAGAATGTCTTTGTCTCATTTACTACTTTCACATCGGAACTAAAATGCAGGATATCATCGACATATAAGCATAATAAAAGAATTCATCATTGATGATTTTATAGTAGAGACACTTATCAAATTCATTAGAAACAAAGTCAAACGATGATATCACAAAATCAAACTTCTCATGCCATTGCTTAGGGGCTTGTTTCAAGCCATATAATGACTTAACAAGTTTACACACTTTGGACTCATTTCCACGACCCACAAATTCCTCAGGTTGTTTCATATATATCTCTTCCTGAAGATCACCGTGTAAGAACACAACCTTCACATCCATATGATGGATACAAAGATTATAAATGGAAGCCAACACTATTAGCACTCAGATTGTGGTCATACAGGAAACAAGGGAATAGATATCAAAATAATCTATTCCTTCCATCTGTGTGTAACTCTTAGCAACTAACCTAGATTTATACTTATTAATTATCTCATCTGCATTAAGTTTCTTTTTAAAGATCCATTTACATCTAACTACAGAACAACACCAATTCCCAAGTTCCATTTGAGAGAATTGATTGTATTTTATCATTAACGACTTCTTTACAAAACTTAGATTCTGGAGATTCCATAGCTTGTTTAACAGTTATAGGATCATCCTCAACATTATAAGTGAGAAGCTCACTTCTAAAGTCCTTGGATGTCCTAGATCATTTACTTCTCCTTGGTTCAACTATTTCTTTACAATCATAAGATTCAGAAATAACTTAATCTGAGTCTCCTCCTACATTTCTCATCCTTTCCACGTGCTCGGGAATGGAACCTGTGGTGAATGAATTCTCTTGAGATACTTCATTAGGCACACCAATTTCATGGGAAACACATCCTCAAAGAATATAGCATCACGTAATTCTATAATTGTATTAACCTCAAAGCCTGAGATATAAGATTGTACAATCAAGAATATGTAGGCATAACTTGTCTCTACATACCCCAAGAATATGACATCAACCGTTTTCGGTCCCAATTTCTTCCTTTTGTGTTCAGGGACAAGTACCTTAGAAATACATCCCCACACTCGAAGGTATTTGAGAATCAGTTTTCTTCCTCTCCATAACTCAAACATACTACTCTCTACATGTTTGTGGGAAATTCTATTCAGAATATGGCAAGCCGTATTCAAAGCTTCCCCCACATGAAGTTGGGTAGACCTAAGGTTTGGAGTAAACAATTTACCATATCTATAAGGGTTTGGTTTTTATGTTCATCTATTCCATTAGGTTGTGGTGAATACGGAGCAGTAACCTCATGAACTATATCATGTAATTGGCAAAATTTCAAAAAAACAAATTCAAAGTATGCTCTCCTCCCCTATCAGACCTTAATCATTTAAGTATTTTGCCGGTTTGAGTTTCAACTTCTTTCTTATAAATTTTAAATTTATACAATGTCTCATCTTTACTTCTAAACAAAAAGACATAACATGCTAGCATCGTCAATAAAAGTTATAAAATAATGTTTTTTTATCCCTTGTAGTAATACCATTAAATTCACAGATATTTGTATGCACTAAATCCAATATATATGAATTCCTATTTACAGAATGAAAAGGTTTCCTAGGTAATTTAGCTTGTACACATATTTCATATTTATTATTGCTAATTTCAAATTTAGGGATGAAATTCAGATTCATCATGCATTTTATTGAGCCAACATTCTCATGTCCCAAATGCGCATGCCAAACATCTGATGATACAAGATTCATGCATGAAGAAATATTATCATTAAAATTTAAAATGGAATTTGCAATAGGTTCTACAAGAATCTTAAACAAGTTCTCCATATCACAAAGATACCCCTTGCCAAAAAATAAAGAATCTCGAAGGAGAGTATTAATAGCTTTATTACATTTGCAATCTATTCTAAAACCATCTCTAACTAAAATTGTACCACTAATAATATTGTGTCGTATTGATAGAACATCTCTAACTGTAAAAAGCGTCAGAACCTTTCCAGAAGGAAACTTCAAGTCCACCCATCCTTCTCTTTGACTTCTACAATGATGGAATTGTACAAAGTCACGAATTGGCCTTTAGAGGCTTGATAAGACACAATTAGGGACTTGTCAGTACACACATGCACATTAGCCCCAGTGTCTATAATCCAATATAGTGGTTCAAAAATAAAAAGAACTTCAGGTTTTATAGATACATACCCATCATTGAGGTACAAGGATGTAGTCATCATGTTGACCACAACCTCCTCAGTTGCAGATGCGGTAGATTTCTTGGTATTTTTTGAAGGACAATCCTTGTTCCAGTGGCCAACCTGTCCACAAGTCCAACAAGGTTTGTTCTTCGGTTTCTTCTAGATCTTGGCCTTAGGTTTAAGTGAATTCTTAGATTTTTTATCCTTGTTCTTAGCAGTAGTAAAATTAACAGTCGCATTAACATTAGTTGGTACTTTGATAGTCTTCTCTTTCAGATGCTCTTCTTGAATATTGATATCCATCATGAGATAATTCATTGACATGTCTCCTTTACGGTGCTTAAAAGTCATTTCAAACGACTCCCAAGATTTTGGGAATTTCTCAATGATTGACATAGCAACAAACTTTTCAAGAAGTGTCATGCCCGCATCAGCGAGCTCTTACTCCAAGAGTTGAAAATCGTGTGTTTGATAAAAAATAGATTTACCCTCATACATATGAAACTTAAGAAATTTTGAAACACAATATTTTTCAGTTTCCTGATTCTCAGTATTGTATTTCTTTTCTAATGCTTTCCATAGAGCCTTACATGTAGTAACAGGCGGCTTAGAATATGAGTCATACAGTTTTTTGTTTAATGTAAACAAAATTAACTCTCGGCACGTCTTGTTACCCTTCTTCCAGTTTGCAATTATATTAGCATTATCAGAAATAGTTTCATATATTTTGAGTTCATCTTCTTCTAAATACTGATCATACCCTACCATGTTAAGCCAGATTTACATCCTACTTTGCCAACGAGCAAAATAAGTTCCAGTAAAATTTTCAGGCATACTAGACGTATCAATTTTCATGTCGGAACCAGTCATAGTTAACTAACGACAGATATTGATTTCTTTAAGACTGTTGTTAATTTTGAATTAACTCGTTATATACAACATCGATAGGTACAATTAAGTTAACAGTTTAGGCCAATCCAAATAAAAAAACGTAGAATAAACCAATGCAGGAGAACAAAAGTAAATAAGATCAGGAACCAAACCAGGTCGTTCGTTGAAAAATGAACGTGATATACTTAAAAAAATCACCGCCTTGCAACCCTTCTGGATAGACGTCGTTCTCCCAATCGACCCGCTACGAACCTAAAGAAGAGTCGTCCCGCTCGTCAGTGACGACGAACATTGCAGACGAACCAGTGCACCACCAGTGCAACTTAGTAACCGCAGGAACCACCGCCTGAAAGGTCGCGTCTCGGAAGGGAAGGATGGACGAACTTGCTACGTCCAGAAGAAGATCTCCACGTAGCACCATGAAAGTGACAATGGTAGAGAGACTCTGGCGTTAGAGTTTGTAAACACGCACTCGAACGGCTGATGGCGGTAGAGAGACTCTGACTTTAGGGTTTCCAAACACGCACTCAAACGGATGATGGATGTATGTTCAAAAGATGTGTTTAACCCTAATGATCGGAGGCATATATATAGCCTTACACGGCCCAGTAATCCTATTCCTTTTAAGACGCGACCACTTGATTGCTCTTGTACACATTGTAAAAAATTGAGACACTTTCCAATTATGATTAATAAATCTGAATACAAAAGAAATAATTAATTAATTAAATAAATAAGTACGTAGTTGTATCCTAGTGGAAAAAAAAGACGGAAGGCATTCTCCACAATCCATAATCCACGAGCTCGAGCCCGAGCCCGTGTCCGACCAGGCCAGGCGTGGTGTGGCGCGCGTGTGCACACACATGTTGTGGTCACCATAACTACCAAGGAGGTGAGTATACCATCCTCCTAGGACCCTTGGACAATAGTGCCCATGTGATCCTACATATAAGGACTACACAAGTTCTAGGAGTGAGCAATATGAGATGAAACTTCTTTGTCATTTACTAGAGACAAAACTATATCTCTCACATGTACTTGTTGTACTATATTGAGCTTAACCCATGTTAGAAACATGGATGTAGCAGCCATATCTCTAACACCTACTGCAAGAAGGAAAATCATGTTCTGTTCCGTTGGTCGGTATCTCAATTTCAATTTATAGACAAACCCTCTTCCGCTTGGGTTGTGCTATGTCGTCATCAGGCTTTCCTTGATGGTGTCATTGATAACAAAAATTGATGCCAGCCTAGAAGAGACGGTCATTGTTTTTGCACTTCTGTAGCTACCGTGGGTGTAGCCCAATTATGAGCAGCTTGTGCATGTAAGCAGAAGAGAAGAGAATTGTACTTTTCGTCTTTTGTGCATAGTATGAAGTTCCGTCCCTCTCTTTTTAGTAGGGAGAGGGAGTCTATCTTCATCACAAGGACAAAGAAGTTGTTGTTTCTTTTTGCCCTCTTAGTTTTCAGTTGAAGGTTTGAACCTACAATGCAATATCAAACCTATATCTTTATCAGTTAGATTAATTGACAAATGCAATCCCATATGGCACCAACTTGATGCATATTCTTAGAAAAGTATGTGAACAACTGTAAGTATGAAGATCACATACACATATCATGCACGTATATGTAGGTTGTGGAAATTATCTTCCATTTTTTATACAAAAGTATAACTAATAATTACAATTATGACCATAAAATATCTTAATTGGTGGGCGCACCACACCAGGTTGGACATGACTTTCTAGGAGAGTCGTGAGAATAGTCTTCCAGTTCTTTTTTCGCTAAAGACCAACTATCAAGTGCAATTCTATTATAATTGTCACATCAATCTTGTAGGTTTCAAACACTGTATAGTATTGTGAATCTTTGTATGATATCATGTATATATGGGGCCTTCATGGTGGCCAAAAATTTAGCATGATAATTTGTATACATCTTTAGATTAAAAAAATCCATCTTAAACCAGCACACAATAATACATGGTAGTGAAAGTAGTAGAAAACTTGAGTAAATTTTTCTTTTTCAAATAAGTCATGCTTCTCAAAATTCTAGGTAAAAGATATACAATTAACATCGTTTATACATATGAATACCTCACCAGTCAATTTGTGAACTAATCATGCAATCTTGAAACTAAGACCCATAAAATACAACACCGACAATTCAAACCATCATGAAACTCCACATAACGCCTGAATGAGCCCACGAGTGATGAATACCACATAGAACTAGAAGATATAATAGTGAAAGAATGTAATAATCTTTATTAGTCTTGATATATAAATGTCAGAGAGATTCATATATAAAAAGGTACAATATTTTTTGGTGACCTTTATAATTACATCAAATAGTAAAGCAATCATCATACATTCTACCATATCAACTAACCATCCAACACTTAAGAAAGAGAGTAAGGATCACTTCATACACATCTGTATTATTCTTCATTAAGTATTTATTATCTCGGCCTTTTCAGTGCTTCCACTATACTAAAAAACATATATAAAATAACCATATGAGATGAATAAAGAGTCTCAACAAGTGGAGAATCCCCATTGGGATAGATTAACATGTGTTGGCAACATATTATATGAATTAAAGTAAATAGAATACTACTAGTACTCTGTTTAATGTCAATTGGGAACTTGATAATCTATTAAACAAGGTTTCTCATCACAAGATGTCAAAAACTCTCATTCGATCATAATAGTCAAATGAGCATATCCATTATGTCTAATATATAAACATGCAATTAATTATGGTGCTTTGAAGACCAAATATAGATATCCAACAAGAAATCATAAATTACAAATAATCCTTCTATTTTAAATGGTTCTAATATGTTTTTGGAATCTTTCCCTAGTTAATTTGGAGTGTATCATACAAATTGCAAGTTTGCAACTGTGAGGACCCTGAGTCCACAATAAAGGACTTCTTGTGTATATGATCTCTCTAAGATCATGTCACTTTCTAGTCGGTAAGTAGTGCCTCATCGGCCTACAACCTACGTAAATAGCAGGTCTTCCCTGTCTACACATGTTGAGGCACCTATCATATCACATTGATAGTACTTCTATAAATGTCTCACATTCATATCACATCAACCACATTGAAAGAACCTCCATATAAAACATATGATCTCAATTATACTCATATATTGGGTGGTTTCATGGCGTCGAGGGGGACCATACCTCATATAGATTCTCGATAACTTGTGTATATTCAATAATAGATGACTTTGAGTACCATCTCATGATCCTTGTGTTGCTATAATAATTCTCATTGTCCTTTACAAAATTGTGAACACTAGGAGAGTCCGATAATGCATAAGACATATACTACATGATTAGGGTTTCAATCATTACTTAGTCCAATTACTCATCCTTTAGGACCATTTCATTAAAAGAATGTTGTCTTGCTTCTTGTGACTCAACTAGCTATATGTCGCTGGTGCATCATTAATGTAACAAATTGAAACCTAGCCTCTTGACTCTGATTTTATTCTTTGAAGGATAGAAAGTTTAGTTTTGACTTAGCCAAACAAGGATGAAGATATACCTAATAATAGTTAATTGTAACCCTAATAAGATAATCCATGATGAAATAAACCTAACATATATATATATATATGAAAACAATTATGACCTACTGCTTCCATAATAGTCTTTGTATCAATAATATGTGTCACATGTGATAATGAGAGAAATAATTTGTATAGAAGGACTAGGTGTCCATAATTGAGAATATCAATACATAATTCAAATAAATAAGGAATTGATGAATTTAATGAGTTAAATATTAAACATAAAGAATTTCATGTGCAATAATAGTATATAATCCTTTTTGGTTGTAATGTGAAGATATGTGACACAATTGGAAGAATGATAATAATGATGATGAAATATTATGTTAACTAAAATCATAATCAGACACAAATATTAATTATGTAAAAATCATAAAAGGAAGACTAATTGGAAAATAATAACTTCATTTTCATTTTATTTGGATATATTTTCCTTGGAGGTCAAGTTTCACAACTTTAGGACAATAATAATTATATCTAGTTTATTTAGAAAAGAATAGGCGAGTTTTCCTCAAAATATGAAATAAAATATTTAATGACTCCAAAAGAGAAAACTAATCTTAGATTCAAAATCTACAAGTTAAAATAAGGCTATGTGTGAATTTTCAACTAATTTGGACAATCTTTAATGTTCTAATGTGTTAAGGAGAGAGAAAGTCTAAATAAAGCCTAAACTAATAAATAATGTGTTATATAATAATAAGGGATAAAATTGATGGTAAATTTGTGTTCCATTTATTATATTTTTCTTGTAAGTGAAGTTTCTCATTGATTGATGGTTTCTAGATGTCTCTAATGTGATGGGAAAGAGAAAATGTGAATTGCTTTAAATAATTAAATAAAGTACTTAGAGTCTCCAAATTTGAAAAGTACTATCATATTCAAATTTTACGTGTTCAGATTAGGCTAGGTGACAAATTTCATTAAATTCAGAGTTTGTTTGCACCCTCAATTGAAGAAAGAGAAAAAGCTAAATAATTTAATATTGCACTTTAGTCCTATTCGGATTTGGCAATCACATTAAATGTCATGCGGTTATTTTTATTTTTCAATTTCACATCACATCTCAATCATAAGATATTTGATCGGATGGCCAGCAGGCCATCACTACCTCATGACCCACGAAGGTAATAGGTGTCGATTAGCAGCCTGATATTTCAGGATTTTCTCACTCGACATTCAATCTTTTCTCATGATTCTTTCACCAAAAGTTTCCAAATTGTTTTCCACTTCATTCGAGCCATCACTTGTGTGGTTTCATCGAGTATTTGAGAAAACCCTAAAATGTGGACACCAAGCTTCTCGATCGATTGACACATATGTGCTAAATCAAACCCCCGCCTATAAATAGCACTACCCCAACCATCGTCGGTTGTAGAACAACTCTCCTCTCATTTCAATTCCTCCGCACATTGTTGGATTGGCCTTTGACATCCCAATTTCTACTCTGGGCTTGTGACATTACTCTAGGGCTCTTGGTGGAACCATCACACCAATTGAGTGTGTCAATGAGTTTGTCACCTCCTTCTCTTCCTTTCTCTGCTCTTGATTTTTTGAATCGTCAAGGTTCAGGGAATTGCCCAATTTCTAGTAAGCATCAACTTGTTGCTCGGTGCCATGGTCATTTGTGCAAAGAGGATGAACTCCCGATGTACTTTCTTGACTTTACCCCTCTTTTCTCCTTTCTTGTTTTAATTTTTTATCGGGGTATTATGGTCATTTCATGCCCGATTATTTTGTTTCAGCTCTGATTCATGATTCCATGTTGTCTGTGGGGCTAGCCAAGTTGGCCAACATTGATTAGGCCCACTCAGCACGTGTGCCCTCTCTTCCTCTTGCTAATTTTCTGCTTAATTGGCTTTTTTGCTTTTTGTGATTGGTCAGATTTGTAAAATTAATTAACTAAAAATTACAAATAAATAGTCATTATATTCATAAAAAGATTATCTATCTAATGATATCAGTTTATCTCTTAATTCCAAAATAATCGATATATGAATTTTAATGGGTTTTCGTGATTGGTTATAATTTGTAAAATTCATAACTAATAATTTATAAGTCAGAAAAATAAAGTAAAATGTGTCTTGAAATAAAAAAAATATAATCTAAAATATGGCATGGTTTTGAGAACCAAATTCATAGATAATAAAAAGGTGATTTTTAGGATTTTGAATAATTAATTTAAACCTAACCCTAATTCTAAATATATGCATCATAGGTGCTTTGGAGACCTAAGCTTGGGTCTAGGACTGACTTTGGACTATTTAGATTCTTAAGTGAGGAATGTTTGCATCCCTTATTATTCCTTTTGAGCAATAACCTATTTTCATCTTTCTCTTGGTCTTATGGACAATAGCCTACACAATATCTTTCTTTTGAGAATTTAATTCCATGTGAAATATTCTTCTTCATTCTAATATTATGATTATCCTATTTTGTTGGACTTTCTTTTGACTCCAACTTATGCTTGGTTCTTGAAGAAACCTTAATTTTTCCACGTTTGTAGTTGATTCTTATTTTGTCCATTTATGAGATGGAAATCTTATTAATCTGGCTATACTTTATACTTGCTTCTACATTAAGTATAGTATGTGATTCAATAGCCCTAGAGTAGAATAGTTGCATTGGTTTTTGGGTTATGTTCCCTTATTATATTTTAGGGATGGAGGTTATGTGCCCCATACATAGGTTTCAAGTTTATGTGGCTTGGCCCACACTTTATATATATCGGGAGTCTGGCAGTACGTCATTCTCTATCAGGTTTCAAGTTTATGAGGCTTGGCCATCATTATATTTATATGGTTCTAGTGCTATGCTTATCTTACATGCATGCAGGTTGATGATTATTTTTGATGGGTTATGCGCCCTAATTCTTGATATGTGATTGTGTATCACAACTTTTCTTTCTTGATTATATGGCAAGTATTCTTTTGTTATCATATGTTTGCAATTCATTTCTCTTGATATCCACTTGGGTGGCCCTTTACTCTTCTATGGGAAGCACTCTTTAGTTGATTTCCTGTTACCCCATATATTGCTCAATTCTATTTTAGTATGCACATATCTGTCCTTTGCTGATGTCATATATTTTTCTCCTCTTATTGGGGTATGCCTCCGACCTTAGATGTAGGACATGGAGGACATGGCATGCTGACATGGACCTAGCTTAAGGATGTTGATTCTTGGATACAAACTTGATATGGTTTAGATTTTCCTCTACTAGATCCTTATGTTGCAATATCCATGTAAAGCCTTTATGGGAGATGATGAAGTACTTTTAAAAAATTGAATATAGTCATTACTGTCATTCTGCTGCTGCACTTTGGTTGTTTTGAATACCATTATTGATATTTAAAATTTTACACCTATTCCAACATACCTTTTTAGTGTGTTTGGAATGGATGTTTTATTCTTCAAATTTAGTAGGGAGTGGATCCCCTCTAGGTCCCACTCCTTACTATTAGTGTACAAAGACAATTTAAGAAATAGATGAAATATAAGTATGAAGCATTATGGACATGTAATAGACGGAGACATCTATTATGTACATGCAATCCCATGTAATTCTAAATTGCATTTGAATCTTTATCAATAACTTGCATGCCTTTGAAATCACCTTGCTCACTTAGATCTTCCCTAGGGATTATGATGTGGGTTATATGACCTATTAGACCAAAGTTCTTGATGAAGAAACATTCATTTTTGTTTATCCACATTCTTAGATGAGTTTTGCATCACATTTTGACAGTATCATTTGTTTTAGTCAAATTTAGGTTTCTATTACCTTAATCATTTTATTGTGCTTTTAATGATGATTACTCTTTTTTAAGGAAATATAGACAACTATCAATGTCTCAAAATCGTAGCCATTGAAATCATCACAAAGGAACTAACTCCCTATCAAAGTGCCTATTGAATCACCCACCAAAGCCTAAAAGCAAGTTTTAGCTATTGAAGCTTCCTTCACCCTTGATAGAGGCAACTCAACCCGAAATAGGAAAAAGTCTATTTAGGGGTCCAAAATATCTACTGAAGTACCATTAAGGCTATACAACTCACTCCTCAACGCCTCACACACATCACATTTTGTATGCCGAGGGACCCAGTGGTGACTAGATCCATCCCATACAACAAGGCTATCAATGCATCCTTCTATCAACTGCCTCTATAAAACAAATCAATCAAAGCCCATGCTATTGACTTTCACCTCTTGACAAGTTCCTTTCATTTGATAGAGTAAACCTAGAAAACCTTAGACATATCGAGGCATTCTATCTTTCATTGAGACCGAACTCAAATGCATTATCATCAATCACATCCTAGCTCCATGGTTGTCCCCACTAGTCCATCGATAGACACATCTTGATATCTTGAAATTGACTTCTTTCCCATATAGGCAAACCCCCTCTACAGTCCTCACATGTAAGGGATTCCCCACGCAAACTATAAATAGAAGATCCATCCTCCATGAAAGGGGGGCACATGCACCACCGCCAGGATATTGCCACTTGCACCAAGGCCTCAAGAAGGACTATTATCTCCCACAAAAGGCTCAATAGTACTACCCTTGAAAGAGGTAGTGATCACCCTCAAACATGTGTCCAAAAGTAGAGAATAATGGATACTTTTATTAAGGATCAAACTTTAAATATCTAACTTGAACCCTTGAGACACCCACAACTGAGAACAGTGTCAAAATTAGTATATGGGGCCAAACATAGGTAATCACTATTTATTGCAATGGAACCTTCATCCAAGGTGCTCCAAGTATAGGTGTGTGTAGGGATTTTCTTGCGCCCCAATCCTTGGGGAGCATGCCCAGGGGCACATGCTTAACTAATTAGCAGTGTTGGCGCTACAAAAGCTTGATTGGAGGATGAAACTAGTATTCCCATTTGTAGAAGGACCAGTGGTTTCAATTGTAGATGACCATTAATGTCATTAGTTCACAGATGTGTATTCCTTTATCTATCAGAGGTCCTATCAAACCATCACCTGATGAAGTCAAGGTCTTCATTGGTCTTTGTTGTCTACCTTCCATTGATTGTCCAGTCCATTCTGCCATCAATTGATGGTCCTTGAGGTCCTTCCACCGGTGAGGAAACCCATGGTTCCATCAACAGAGGATCTTGGGACTCCTCTAGTGGAGGGATTGTCTCACTGGCTGATGATCGTTAGATAATCTAGGTTGATGAACTGATTGGTGGACTCATTGATTGGAAGTCAATTGATGAAGACCAATTGATGGAAAGATGTTGGTATGTATGCCCATAGAGCCAATCATATGATGATTGTAATGGGGCATCATATACTTGATCTAATAATTATAAAGGTGATTCCATATAATATGTTTGTCTCAATCATGAGATGATGATGCAAACATGGTAGATGTCTAAAGAATGATCATACTTGATGACATATGTATTCAAGTTGAATACTCGAACAATGAGATCATATGTATGATAAGAGTACATACATTCTTATTATATCCCTAGTTGGATATTACTGTTGAAGAAAAATAGACAACAATTATACATAATACTAGAATGTGTGTCAGTTGATGATAGAATCTCATTAGTCATGATATGTGATATCAAACCAAACACATAGGTAGATGTTAGAGAACACCAAGATGGTTAGATGATCAGTTTGTTAGTGAGAGGTCCCAAGATCAAGCCCAGACCACAGGATGAATAGAATGGCCAATTTAAAAAAAAATGTTAGAGAATAATGTATCAGACAGACCCACCTAGAGAGTGATACACAAAGACCACGGAATGGTAGTCAGATACAACTCTCATAGTGATAGTGGTGATTGTGTTTCTTAGACCTGAAGTTTCTATACTCATCACATGTCATTCACTGTATTTTGACATCATCCAATATGACCTTGAATAAGGGTTTCCATAAAGGTGATGCTCAGGTGCATTGCGACACATGAGGATTGAGTGTGAGTGGTGTAGATGGGATTTTCCCCTCCTATAAGAGATTGACATCCATTCCACTTGATAAGAGAAACTGAGAAATGTATGGCGATACTCATGTGACTGAATATGTGATATGTGAGCTCACATGCATCTCATACAGTCTACTCTGGTTCAAGGAACATGAATTGAATGTTGAGAGAATGAGGATTCCATGCCTCGAGTTTGATCCAAATATCAGATACAAAGAAATTATACAATCACTATAACACTAATTTCATATTGTAGGTTGAAGTTGTTCTCCAATTTTCCAATTACTTGGGTAGCAATGATGTATTGCTAGATACCACTCATTGCTTGTAATGTAATAAATTGGTTATGGACATTCACTACCAACGTAATTTGGGACCTATAGAGTCACATACATAGGATGCGCCTAGATTAGGAGTTTACTCATGAATATGGTTTGACTTGATTACTAAAGTGTTTAGGTATTCACTTTAAACAACATTGGTTGTACATTGGTTGAATTGGAATTTGAACCATTCAGTTCAAAACTAAACTGTCTGGTTCAGAACATAAATAGCCTGATTCAGAAGTGAACCAATTGGTTCAATCAAAATTTGAAATGACCGATTCAGATTGTGAATTTCCCGATTCAATGATCAATCAAATTGGATCAGGGATTGATGATAATTTCATGTTGTACATTAATTGTCACATTAAAATCCAATATATTTGCAAATAGGAAATATAATGAACCGACCAATTCAAGTGTTGAATTGACCATTTCACATATGAACTGACTGGTTCATAAGTGAACCGTCTGGTTTAGGATGTGAACCGCCCACTTCAGAAGTGAACCGACCATTTTATGATTTGTAGCTTCTAGAAAATTCATGAAATTTCATCTCTTCATCTCCCTGTTGATTTGGAAACCCTGACCCTGGCCCTCCTATAAATAGAGGGGTAGTCAAGGATTTCAGAAGACACAACAATAAGCTCTGAAAAAATCATTATCCTCTCATAATTTTGGTAACGTGAGAGCCCAAACAAATCTTACACGTAAATAAGAGAGACGACAAGGAAGAGACAACAAGATAGAGCAAGTCGACGCTAGCATGTTGACGTTCAAAGGAACAACTCATTCCCATTGGCTTTGATAGTGCAAAGTAGAGTTTTGGATGGTCCATGTAGACTACATAGAGGCATGGAGGCTGTTTCTACCACACTAGAAGGAAAAAAACCACTGCCATCTATAGTGTTCCACCAGGAGGCCGTCGTCACCAGTTGTTCATGTACACCTTGAGAAGAGTGCACATCACTGTGTAAGAGTAGTCACTGGACTTGCTCCAGGACCAAGCATATCTCTAGCTTCCTTCTTTTCTAGATACATCATTGTTGACATGATCTCTGGAAAGAAATAGGGACATAATTTTTATTTCTGCTACCTTCTCTACTGCCCCTATTCCCCAACACTAGTAGTAGAGCCATGTTAGTTTATGGTGTATCTGGATTTAAATCAATATGTTTGGATTTATTTTATTGCATACAATGTGGATACTAAAACGATTGTTGTGCATATCTAATTAAATTCCACATACAATCCTTATATATATATATATATATATATATATATATATATATATATATATATATAGAGAGAGAGAGAGAGAGAGAGAGAGAGAGAGCATCAAGCTAGAATACACTCGAGTGTACATATTGCATGAATAGACTCAAGTGTGTTTGCATATTAAGACTATTTTTTGCAAAATGTAAACCATTGATCTTCACCATCATACTATAACTAGGCTACATACAAATTTTGAGTCCATTTGGATGAGTGTAAGTCACTCATCCAAGGGCAAAAAAATTGACGCATGAAACTAATTTGAAATGCATAATTTTGTGGTCTTTATAACATGACCTATAAATGTCCAAATGTGCTCAAATTTTGCATATGAGTTATTCAAAAGATGTTTAAGAAGATCAACGGATTAGATTTTTGAAAAAAATATAGCATCATGAAAAACTACTTGAGTGTATTCTAGCTTGACTCTCTCTCTCTCTCTGTATATATATATATATATATAACATTTGCAATCAATATGCGTCACCTTAAAAATGTTCTGATTGTGGATGTATGTGTGGTTATGTCTAAAACCCATATAAATGTGCATGCATGGTTGTTTGGTTTCTTTTGTATTATTACCTAGTTTTCATATTGATCCTCTCTCCTATTTTCAAATGTAAATTAATGCTCATCTTCCTATTCTCTCTTCAAATGTAACTTGAGGTTTTTCTTTTCATGATTTAATATAGAATAGGATAGTTGTAATTTCTATTTTGGAAAGAGAAGATGTTTTGTATTAGTTGATTCAATCGAATAGAGGATTGAGGAGGCCAACAGATAGGAGGATCTAAGTAATCAACTAGAGGCCCAATCGATCAACTAGAGGAGTCCAACCAACTTCTTAAACCAGGAAGCCCATCGACCAAAATGAAGGTCAACCGATGGATTAAAGGGTTAAGACGACTGACTGGGTCAGCACAACTTTTCCAATATAGGTTGCTACATGAGTGTATGACCTTAGGTGGTAGCAATTCTTTGTGTCTCCAAAGAATTGCATTAGTATGGTCATAACCATTGCTTGTATGTTTCTGAGTGCATATTTTTGTTTGTGGATAAAACATATATACGATATGTACTATAATTATGTAGTGATTGGATATGTATATATATTTATATTTAAAATACGTCAATAAATATTAAGTCTTAGATGCTTTCCATAAGCAACACACATGAAAAACTTAATTGACTGGACATGGTGCACCATCTATCTCATAGAAGTGTGATAGTAGTTATGTGGGCCTGCCAAGCAGGGTGTATTTATATCATGCTAGATTTTGGGTCAGGCTAGACCTGTCAAACTGGGTCAAAATCCACGGGCACCCACGGGTCGACCCATTTAAGTTGGGTTTGGGTGGCTAAATTTGCCACCCACTGAAAATCACCCAAACCGATTTCCACTCGTTTATTTACCGGGTTTCACAGGTGACCCGCGGGTGACCCAATTAATTGAAGCAAAAATATTTATATACATAATATATGCATACACTTTTTAAAAGATGTTACTTATTTCATACAAGTCAAATATTTACCTTTACCAACAACAATTGTATGCTCTTTATTTTGTGTTTGCAATAGGAAATAACAAGTACTTGTAATGTTAGAAATGTCTAATGTTACATGATAAAATTATATGCTATTTTTTGATATTTATCTATAAAAAGCACATCAGTTTTCCTATTTTACATCGACATATAACAACTATCTACTACTTTTTCTTTAAGTTTACATAAACATATATCGACAACTAATCCAATGGTTTGACATCAAACATAGAAGTTGGTTTCTTCCTTTGCACTATATTTGACATAAAAACAATAGTTAAAAGATGTTTTAAATATTGTTTTTAGTATTAGGGAAAGCAACTAGCAACTTATTGTTGATTGGACACATTTTAAATGGGCACCCATGGGCAACCCGCAATCCACTAGGTCGGGTTTGCGTGTACTTTTCTTCCACCCATTTAAAAGTGTATCTTTTTGACCCGCACCCGCCAGACCCGCACCCGCAACGAGCCAACCCAAACCCAACCCACCCACCAGTTTGACAGGTCTAGGTCAGGCTTAACTAGGTGACCTTAATGGGATTAACTGCCTAGAAGAATACATATGGACTGTGATAAGGAGTTGTGTACATCATCTATCTAAGAATGCATGAGATTCAATTAACAAATGTTTCCTATCTTAATAACTGGTTATGGACGCTAGAGTTGGCTAGGTAATAACTTAATTATTTTGGATCATGGATCACTAGAAGATTATTCAATGTAATCTTTCATATTTGTAGTAATGACTATCGATTTGAACAAAATAGTTGGAGTGATAATTGATTAAAAACCTTATTAATATCGTCAAATTTATCAAATCAAATCAAAAGTATTTTGACAGATTTTCAAATTTCTTTTGTAGAATCTAATGGCAAACACAAACATGTTTTCTTTGCGATTGGTCCTTGAGAAGGACAAGTTGAATGGGAATAAATTTCATGACTGATTCAGTACGTTGAGAATCATTCTCAATCAAGAGTGCAAGCTCTATGTCCTGGATACACCTGAGTTATATGAACCCGCTCCCACCATGCTTAAGACAGATATGGATGCTTACAAGAAGCACGATGAAGATGTCATGGATGGCAAGTGCTTGATGGTGTGCTTAGTGAACTATGAGTTGCAAAGATAGCATGAGAACATGGATGTTATTGAGATGGTAACACATCTTAAGAACATGTACCAAGATCAAGCAAGACAAGAGAGATATGACGTCTCAATGGCATTGCTCAAGCGCAATATGGGAGATGGAGATCCAGTAGGTCCCCATGTACTCAAGTTGATTGGGTATGTAGAGAACCTTGCTAGATTGGTATTTCCTTTGGGTTAAGATTTGGCCACAAATGTGATTCTACAATCACTGCTGGAATCATACAATGAGCTTGTCATGAATCACAACACTAATGATTTTGACAAGTTGTTGTTAGAATTACTTGGCATGTTGAGTACAATTGAACCACAGATGAAGAAGAACAAACCCAAATCTGTGACAATGATCAATAGAGGGAAGTCCAGTGGCAAAGGCAAAGCTAAGAAGAGTTCTAAAGCTAGCCAAAAGCCAATGTCTCCTACACTAAAAGCAAAGGGAGGAGTAAATGAGGAAGGGAAGATCCACTACTGTCACCATCATGAACACTGGAAAAGGAACTATCCTCTTTATATAGAGGATCTTATGAAGAAGAAGGATATATAGATCTCCACTTTAGGATCCGAGAAGAAGTAAGCTAGAACTGTGTGGAACAAGAGTAGATGCCACTATAGTTGGAATATGTCATTCAGCCTAATTGGCATGTAATAGAATTAGTTAATTGCTATTATGTACTTGCCATTGATGAAGACATCATGTATCTTGTATGAAAAGAATATTATGAATAAATTTATGTTTAATTTTAAAAGATAAGATCTTATGGCAATGCCCTATGACTCATAGTCTAGAGTTGATAGTTTGAAGACTAATATCCACTAAATGACTTGATGACTCAAACAATGAATAAAGAACGTAAATGAAAAAAACATTTCTAGAATCCATGTAGATGGTCACCTTGACTTTTTTGGTTATTGAACCAATATAGATATGCAAATCTCATTTTTTGAGCAATATTTTAAAATATCTTGCACTAGAAATAGTGGGAGAGTGAGTATTCTATTAAGACTCATACATACTTATGTATATAGACCTTTTAGAATGAATGTTAGAGGTGGTTCATAGTACCTTATTATATTTACTAATGATCTCACTAGATATGGTAGTTTGCATTTAAGGAAATACAAGTTTGAATCTCTTGAAGTGTTGAAGGAGATTATGAATGAAGTACATAACCAACTTGGTATAAGTATTAAAACATTTCGATATGATCAATGTAGAAAGTACTTTGAACCAAGAGTGTGAGGACTTTCTGGGACATTGTGATAGTGTATCACAATAAACTCCACCTGAAACATAATGGTGTATCAGAAAGAAGGAATCAAACCTTGTTGTTTATGGTGCAATCGCCAATAAATCTAGCTGAATTTCCATCCTTTTTGGTGCATGCTTTACACTAAAACAATGTATCTTCTAAAATGTTCAACAAAAAAATGTTTCGTCTATAATGGTTTGAAAGACACCATATGAGATATGCAATGGGAAGTGTCCCAATATGTATTCTATAAGGATTAGGAATGAGAGATTATATTAGAAATTTGTTTCTTGAAATGATTTGTCCACAAATCACACAAATATTATTTTTTTGAATGCTAATTTTATATTCCAATCCAACAAAAAAAATGTATGTTGCCAGGACAGTTGTATTCCTAAAGGAAATTTAATTCCAAAGGAATTAATGGGAGAAAAGTAGAACTTAAAAAGTTAGATACCAACAAAAAAAAATTGATCCTAAAGAGGCACAATGGGAACAATGAAGATAAAAAATTATTGTAGAATCTCAAGTTCCATATGTAACAAAACCTCATAGATCTAGTAGAACACACCTTTAGTCTAAAATATTATGATATCTTAAGCTCAAGATGGTGATGTGTTGGTCATAGATGATAAGAAAACAACCTACCTAGAAGCTATTGAGAGACCAGAATATGAGAAATGGCTTGAGGCCATGGGATCAAACCTAAAGGGGTAAAATCCATAGGGTGCAATTGAATCTTCAAAAAGAAGATTGACTTGGATGGTCATGTACAAACCTATAAAGGTAGTTGTTGGCTAAATTGACATTAGTATAATCCATTTGTTTAGATGATGACAAACATTTCATTCTTGTCGATCTAACGTGCTACTTGAGTGTTGCAGGAATAAATTGGATGACAAATATTTAGAAGATCTATATGTTAAATTTCTTTAATTTCATGAATGTAATCAATTATAAAACTTGTACAAGATATATAATGTACACGTACTTAGACATCATGTAAATCAAGCGTTAGATCTTCCCTAGCCAATCACAACACTTAGATAGGCCATCCCCTAAAATAGTGTCACATCTGCACACTCATACACACACTTAGTACTTAGTTTAAAATGCTAAAACATGGTCATTCTCGGTCGACAAACTCCTCGACCGAGACACTCTCGGTCGATAAATTCCTCGACCGAGATTGACCCAAGTAGCCGTTAGACCCAACAGACAAGGTGGTTGAGAGTTGGAAATGAACGTTGTAAACACTTGCTCCAGGACGTCCCTCGGTCGACAAATCTTCGACCGAGAAGGACTCTCGATCGACAAATTGTCGACCGAGATGAGTTCTGTCTGCACTTTTCAGAATTAATTAACTAGTCGTTGTTAAAGCAACTAATGGTTACCTAACGGCTAGTTAAGCACTAAGAACCCCCTAGAAAGTGTCTAGAACGTCCTTAAGCACCTGTAGGTCATTCCTATAAATAGGACATGCCTTAGGACACCTAAACTCACTCATATATACTTGTGCTATACTTGAGATTACACTTGCAATTGGCAATCTATTTTGAGAAATTGAGAAACACTAGCATTGGCTACTCATTCCCTTGCTCTAAATTCGTGCCCTATAGGCTAGCATCTCCTATCCACAACACTTACACTTCTATATACATTGGTTAGGAGATCAAAATGCTTGATATAGGAAATCAAGCCTTGAGCTACGAGTGGTATTGTAATTTCTATTTTTCCTTCTTGTTCCTTTTATCTTTTGTTTTCTCCTTGCTACTCCTAGGGTTGGAGGTTGCAGATTGGAGAAGGTTCTTCTCGGTGGAGAAGGTGGACTTCAGACTACTTCAAGAAGGCTGTTGCAACGGGAAGCTACTTCAAGAGGAAGGCTACTTCAAAGGGGAGCTTGAAGTTACTTCAAGAAGGATGCTTCAAGGTTGGTGCAACTACTTCTAGGTGAAGGCTGTTTGAAGGGTTTGGTGAAAGAATTGTAATTTTATTTAATATCCTTGCGAGGTAATAAATTTAATTCTTTCAAAATTCCAGTTGGGTAAGCAATCGGGTAGTGGATTGACTGCCTTAGTATTTGCTACGGTTGGAACCACTCTAAATCCTTGTCCTCTTGTCCAATATTTTTGTGGTTGCTTACTTTGTTTGAATTATTATTAAAATATTCATAAAACCCTATTCACCCCCCTCTAGTGGTTTTTAATTGGTATCAGAGCAGGCTTCAAGGAGCTCTAATAGAGTCTTGAAGAATGAAGGGTGGTGGTGTCTACAACCGCAAGCAAAAGAAAAGTATGGAACAATATTCAACAAGTTGCAGTTGGTGCTTAGGAACAAGCCATACAACAATTAGTTGTCCATGGAGAGAAAAGAAGGAAGAGGTGCACAAAAATTGCCTCATTGCTATAACCAATGAAGAAGAAGAAGAGGTAAGCCTTCTTGATTTATCAAAAGAAGAGCTAATTGCTAGTCTTGAAGAAACACATAATAAGTATATTGAGTGCAAGAAGAAATTAAAAAAGTCTAATAAAGCAAATGATGAGTTACATGCTAAACTTCTTGCTCTCACATCTGAAAATGAAGATTTGTATGAAAAATTAAATAATCTTGGATTTGAAAAGGATAGCATTACTTTTGAAAATCATACTTTGAAATCATCTCTAAGCGATTGTAATGTGAAGATTTTTACTCTAGAAACAAATTATGATCTTCTATATCAAGAAAAGGTTGGATTACTTGCAAAGTTAAATGATCTTCAAAAACAACCTATTTTGTGTACACATCTAGATTATGACACTATTGTGAAAGAAAGAGATTCCTTATTATCTAATCTAGATAAAGCAAAGCTATACATCAATAAGAGAATGGATGAGATTGTCAAGCTACAACAAAAGATTAGTAGTTTGAATAACAATGATACCCTTGATAAAATTTTAAATAATTCTTATCATCAAATTGGAAGGAGAGGACTGGGTTATAATCCTAAAGGAAAATCTTATCAAAAACCTAGTTGGAGAAAGACACAAGCACTAGAAAATTAATCTATGTATGTACCTAAAGGCAAACATACATATGTACCCAAGAACAACCTAGAACAAAATCATAGAAAGAGATATGAGGTTGATTCCATATGTTGTCATTATTGTTTGCGTCTTGGACATTACTCTTTCTCATGTCCCTATAAGAAAAAGGATGTTGAGTTAGTATGGGTTCCAAAACCCTCAAACTAAATGGATAAAATTAAGTTGAGATATGACCAAAGACTCTAAGTTGTATATCTCTATGTCTATCTCAACTTAACATAATAGGACACCAAGTTAATCCAAGAAATTAAAATTTCCAAATATACATCTTAAACTACTTGTTTTAGTTTGGATTCTTAAAATGTATATGATTAGTTGAGATTTAACCTAAATGTTGCTTTGATATTTAATATCTCAACTAAATCGAGCTTTACTTGGAAACAATTACTAAAACCAATTCTAAAACAGTACAGAAACTTTCTCGGTCGAGAAACTATTCGACCGAGCACATTGTCGGTCGAGAAATGGTCGACCGAGCAAGTTACTGTTTTGTAATTTACAATATATCTGATAAAACCTGTACAAATAGCAACATTATCGGTCGAGAAATAGTCGACCGAGATAAATTCTGTCGACAAATAGTTCGACCGAATCAAGTTCTGTTGAACCTGTATTTCAATTAATTTAGTTTGCTATCAATTTGTTATTAATAAATGATTTCATATGAAAAATCAATCTTGGAGACCATCTTTGAAACAAGACATATTGATCTTTTTGCATCATGATTTAAGGTATAACATTATGAATATGAAATCCTTAAACATATTGCATAAGTATTATATGAAGACTGATTTTTGAACAAACCTTATTTATTGATTGAAAAAGTTTATTAAGCCTATTCATGGCGTGTCTTAAAATTGAAAATACATGAATCATGAATGAGATTATTTTGGTTTAGATGGTTTAAAATTGAAAATTATGCACCATGATTGGTATAATCAAGGAAATTACTATTTTATCATAGTCCACATGGTTTATCCTAAGTATTTCTTGGTCTATCTATGTAGGAACCATGTGTATTAAAATTTAAATGGTCATAATCATTGTATTTCATGAAGTTACATGCTTCCATCTTGATCATTGTATTGTGGATATACTTCTACTATTCTATCATAATTATTGTGTCATAATCATTATGTTTTCATTGGTTTGTCTACAATAATTTTTGATCCATATATACAAACCATGAATGGATATTGTCTTTGATCATTGGATTCAGCTCATGTGAAGATGCCATTTTGCATAAGCAATAAAACTTCATGGCACAAATGCATTTAAATTGAAAATCTGTAGAAATTATACTTCACATATAAGTGTTCAAATTGGAAATCTGCATAAATTGCCTCTTTGTTGAAATCAAGCTTGACCAAGGGGCGCTATGGTCGAAGTCAAGGTCGACCTAAAATAAGCTTGACAAAAATGCTTATTTGAACATCATTTTACTATACTCAATCTTAGTATCTTGATTCAACATGTGCTTTTGATAAAAGGTCAAAATCAAATCTTAACAACTAGTTATGACCTTAGAATTGCTCAAATATCCTAGACAATGATTATATTACATGCTCTACATTGTTACATTATATGCTCAAATAATGCTTGTAATGGAATGGATATCTTTATAATGATTTTAATGGATATCTTTTATAAGAAAGTATGTCAAGCTTCATGGGTCTTCTTATAAAATGTATGAGCAAC
Organism: Alisma plantago-aquatica; assembly: GCA_963693085.1. Classification (NCBI taxonomy): domain Eukaryota; kingdom Viridiplantae; phylum Streptophyta; class Magnoliopsida; order Alismatales; family Alismataceae; genus Alisma; species Alisma plantago-aquatica. Next base: position 554,896,849 of record OY856412.1, read on the forward strand.
AAGTTGTTATCAATAAAAGTGTGTTTAAATGGTTTCATTTGAACATATACATGTTATATAAGAATATTATAGAGCATACAAATAAGGGGGAGTAAAATGTACAATGCATCACAAAGGATATAAATTTTTGCAAATGATTGAGAAATAAATTGTGGCTAAATTTGACAATAAGTGGTTTGCATCCCTTGCTTTTAAAACTGAATATCTTATTAAGGGGGAGCATCTAATTATCAAATTAAGGGGGAGAAATAAAAAGTCATACTAAATGATTATCTTGGATATCTTTTTGAAATGACAAAGTGGGAGAAATAATATAAAATCAAAAACATAAAATAAAATAATTTTCATAATATCTCGGCCAGCACACACGTGCAAAACAAGAATGGCTACAAAAGGTAAACTTCAGGTATGAAACTCATATGATTTATATTTCCTTATTTTATATTTAGGAAATGTTTGTCATCTTCAAAAAGGGGGAGATTGTTGGCTAAATTGACATTAGTATAATCTATTTGTTTAGATGATGACAAACATTTCATTCTTGTCGATCTAATGTGCTACTTGAGTGTTGCAGGAATAAAGTGGATGACAAATATTTGGAAGCTCTATATGTTAAATTGCTTTAATTTCATGAATGTAATCAATTGTAAAACTTGTACAAGATATATAATGTACAAGTACTTATACATCATGTAAATCAAGCGTTAGATCTTCCCTAGCCAATCACAACACTTAGATAGGTCATCCCCTAAAATAGTGTCACATCTGCACACTCATACACACACTTAGTACTTAGTTTAAAATGTTGAAACAGGGTCATTTTCGGTCGACAAACTCCTCGACCGAGACACTCTCAGTCGACAAATTCCTCGACCGAGATTGACCCAAGTAGCAGTTAGACCCAGCAGACAAGGTGGTTGGGAGTTGGAAATGAACGTTGTAAACACTTGCTCTAGGACGTCTCTCGGTCCACAAATCTTCGACTGAGAAGGACTCTCGATCGACAAATTGTCGACCGAGATGAGTTCTGTTTGCACTTTTTAGAATTAATTAACTAGCCGTTGTTAAAGCAACTAATGGTTACCTAACGGCTAGTTAAGCACTAAGAACCCCCTAGAAAGTGTCTAGAACGTCCTTAATCACTTTTAGGTCATTCCTATAAATAGGACATGCCTTAGGACACCTAAACTCATTCATATACACTTGTGCTATACTTGAGATTACACTTGCAATTGGCAATCTGTTTTGAGCAATTGAGCAACACTAGCATTGGCTACTCATTCCCTTGCTCTAAATTCATGTCCTATAGGCTAGCATCTCCTATCCACAGCACTTACACTTCTATATACATTGGTTAGGAGATCAAAATGCTTGATATAGGAAATCAAGCCTTGAGCTACAAGTGGTATTGTAATTTCTATTTTTCCTTCTTGTTCCTTTTATCTTTTGTTTTCTCCTTGCTACTCCTAGGGTTGGAGGCTGCAGATTGGAGAAGGTTCTTCTCGGTGGAGAAGGTGGACTTCAAACTACTTCAAGAAGGATGTTGCAACGGGAAGCTACTTCAAGAGGAAGGCTACTTCAAGGGGGAGCTTGAATTTACTTCAAGAAGGCTGCTTCAAGGTTGGTGCAACTACTTCTAGGTGAAGGCTGTTTGAAGGGTTTGGTGAAAGAATTGTAATTTTATGTAATATCCTTGCGAGGTATAAAATTTAATTCTTTCAAAATCCCGGTTGGGTAAGCAACCGGGTAGTGGATTGACTGCCTTAGTATTTGCTAAGGTTGGAACCACTCTAAATCCTTGTCCCCTTGTCCAATATTTTTGTGGTTGCTTACTTTGGTTGAATTATTATTAAAATATTCATAAAACCCTATTCACCCCCCCCCCCCTCTAGTCGTTTTTCAGTAGTTTGGTAGAGAAGGGTTTCAAACAAGTTCAAGGTGTTGAACATGACAAAATATTTTCACCAGTTTCCATGATTAAATCCATCAGGATAATGCTTGCAATTGCAACTTATTATGACTATGATATTTGGGATATGGATGTTAAAATGCATTCCTTAATAAGAATAATTATGAGGTTGTGTGCTTGACATATCCTTAAGGTTTTATAAATCCACATAATGTAATGAAGTTTGTAAGCTACAAAGGTCAATTTGTAGATTGAAGCAAACAAGTCAGAATTGGAATCTTTGATTTGACAAGATAGTCAAAGAGTTTGAAATTAGTCAAAATGAAGATGAAATATGTTATTACAAAAGATTTAGTGGTAGCACATTTACATTCCATATAATGATGGTGAATAACATCCTTATACTACAAATGTTGAAACCTGGCTAGGAAAGTACCTTCTATATGAAAGGTTTAGGCAAAGCTTCCTATATGGTAGGAATCAAGATCTATAGGGATAGATCTAGAAGGCTTCTTTACCTAAGTATAGTACATACA